>OZ005662.1:204293050-204893050 GCA_963930645.1 Salticus scenicus | reverse complement strand
GTGTCATTTTATTAGCTGTCCTCAAATGAGGATACTGGGCGCTAATGCGTTAAAAAAAGAACAACCACACGACTCCTATTACACATTATACAAGTATTATGTGCACTTTTTGAAGAGAATTGCACTCAGAAGACATATAATTGACCTAATGAATGATGATTCGACTCCACTCTACTCGCTTTACTTATGAACCACTGCAAAGCTCTGCCCGCCTATTCGCTGCTTTGCTTTTTATTGAAAACCGATATTAACATGTTGAGCGCCATGTCAGTCATTCTAGATACTAGACATTTTGTCATATATCTTTAAGTACTGAAGGAATCATCTTGAAACTTTAGGAGTGTGCAGAACCTGTTATACTTCAAACATTTCAGTGAAAGTTTTACCCCTAAAGTAAAAGCAGTAAAAATTAAAAATTAAAACATTGAGCGCCCTGTCAGCCATCGGTGGCAGACAGTGTCAAATATGATATAAAGCCGCGTCAACCATCGGTGCGCATATAAAATAGGATATAAGACTAAAAATATAACATTTAATGATTGAAAAATTATTAAAATTTGCTTAATGTTCATTTATTACAGGAGGTATCATTATGGAATTTTAATGGATTTTAAGAATTTGCGTGGCGCTCAACGTGTTAATAGTCTATAACAAAAGATAAAAAAAAAAAAAAAAAAAAAAAAAGTTACAGAAATTCCCATATTCAATGTTAAATTGAAATTCATAACAATTAGTACCCCATTTCTTAAAATGAAATATTATGCTAAAAATCAGTATAATTTCTTTTCCATAATAGAAAGAAATTTGTAATATCCAGACCATTTGCTCTACAGCTTTAATATACGACCACTTGGAAACTATTAATTTTTTGTCATTATTTGTCGATTTTTTTTTTTTTTTTTTTTTTGGTTATACATAGTTACTTGTAAAAAAGAAAGAAAGAAAATTACTTTTTTTTTTTTTTTTGTCTATACTTTTTATTATGGAATTTTTCAGTTAATTATAGCATTGTATAATACTCTCTATATATTTTTAAGATAAAGCGAGGTAATAATTTTACACACTCGAAAATATCTGGGGGAAAAAAGTAATAGTCTATTAATGTTTTATTGTGGACAAATCTCCTACAGCTTCAGTTTTAAATTCTTTCCTACATACTTTTTAAGGCGCCTGCCTACCTTTAAAATGCAATTTTCAGTCAAAACTAAGATTTTTTATTTTTGGTTTAGTATTAAAGCCTGACATTTAAACTTTCTAAATCAGTTTGAATTTTGTTTCTATCTTGCTTAGAATTTGAGTTACAGGCATCTAAATATTAGTCACTCGCAACTTTTTGAAACCAGAAGTGACCGGAAATGTTTGTTTTCATAAAAGTTTTACTCAGTATAAGCATCAAAATTTGTTACTGAATATAAAATGAATTTAAAAATAATAAGAAGAAATAAAAAACTTTGAAATAAATCAGGAAAGTTATTAAAATTATTTTTTATTTAATAGGTAAAATCTGGTTTTTAATTACGTTTTTTGCTTTTTCTCAGAATGAGATTTTTAACATTTTGCTTTTTCACAAAACATCATAACTCCAAAAGTTATTATATAAATCTTATGAAACTTTGACAAAATACGCTAGAGGAGTTGTTTTATGGACTGAACTACTACAATGAATCTAGCTTTTTTTTTTTTTTTTTTTTTTGTCGATAGAAGTTATGAAACATTTTATAACTTCACTAATGATTGATTCACTAATGATTTTTTCAGCATGTAAAATGTTATATTCTCTAAAATATTAAATAATATGGTTATAGTTTTGAAAATAGCTCACTCCCATAAAGACTCTTTATATCACCATTTTAGAGATTTTAATGATATATTCTATAACTACCACTTAATTTTCATGAATATTACAATGAGTGTATTATATACCTGGGGGGGGGGGGAAGGGGACCAATGGAAATAAAATGTATTCTTCTTTAAACTACACTATCATCGATCTAAACAAAAACTTTGCATAATAACGTACAATTTGTGAAAAAAATCACAGTAAGGTTAGACATACTTAAGGATGGGGGGGGGGTTAAAGACGAAGGGGGGGGGGGAGGACAGAGGAAAATAAAATATTTTTTATATCTCCATTTTACCGATTTTAAAGACATATTCTATAGCTATCACTTGCTTTTTATGAAGATCTCAAAATGAGTGCAATATATATTTGGGGGGGGGGGCAAGGGGGACGCAGATAGAAGTAAAATATATTATTCTTTAAACAACCGCATTGTCGATTAAAAAAAAACTTTGTATCTATGCAACTTTCTGCTTATGAAAAATTGCAATTGCAGTGAGTGTACACATATCTGGACGATTTGCTAAGGAGGGGGGGGGCAGAGTGAAGAAAATGTTTGTTTTTATATCACCGTGCTACCTACTTATATGAAACTTTGTACGAATATCACTTTCATTTTTATTAAAATTATAGTGAAAGTTAACTAAAGTTGATAAGGTGGGGGGGGGGGGGGGGTTGGGGGACAGATGGAAAATAAAATAATCTTTTTAAACAACACTTATTATCGTTTGTTTTATTGTTTATTTATATTTTGTGTGTATCGATTACTATTAATGAATAATTATAGTGAGTTATGCAAAAAATCGATACATGATTTAAATCTGTAAAAAAGTTATTCAAAAATGAATTTTCTTCTTTTAATCTGTCTCTTTTGTCCTCCCCCGCCCTATGTAGAAATGGAACACTTCCACTCTCGTTGATGTTAAGCCTCAATTTTACAAGGAGAAATTAGGTAAAATCGGTTAAATGGTGATATTAAAAAATATTTTATTTTCCTCTGTCTCCCCCCTCTCTTTAACCCTACCCCCACCCCCAAGTATGTCTGATACTTATTGTGATTTTTTTTCACAAATTGTATGTTATTATACAAAGTTTTTGTTTAAATCTATAATAGGGTGTTTTAAAGGAAAATATATTTTATTTCCATCTACCCCCCCTCCCCTGCCCCCCTCCAGGTATATAATACACTCATTGTAATCTTCATAAAAATTAAGTGGTAATATATTATTAAAATTGCTAAAATGGTAATTTAAAAATTTAATATATTTTCCTCTATCCCCCCCCCCTCCTCCAAGTATGTTTGACACTTACTGTAATTTTTTCACAAATTGTACATGATTATACAAAGTTTCATTAAAATCGGTAAGAGGTTTGTTCTATTTTTTACTATAAAATTTTCCTTCGATCCTTTTATTTTTTAAAGTTCTATAATGAATTAATGACAGTTTATCATATTTTCTTAAACAGCATATTTTAGTTGCATTAACTGATGTATTATTTTTAAATTTATTTAAAAAATTGTAATATCTGTTCATATTTAAAGATAATAAATCAATAAACATTTTTTCCACATTTGAATTCAATATTCTAATTATTTATTTAATTAATTAGTTTATTTACTTAATTAACTTATTTACCTAACATCAAACTATATTAATTAAAAAACGAAGTGAAATTACTAAATTAATACATTAAAAACCTTTACTAACTTCGTTGTTTGCCGTTAAACTTTTCCATCGGGATCCCGATTCTCATCAGACTTTTTATAAACTTATAAAAGTTAATTCTGGAGAAAACAATATTTACAATTTTAAATGCGTTAGAAATTCTGCTCTTTTTCTACAAATAATTGCCATTTTATCTTGATTTTCTTTATGCAGATTGCAGAAATATTTGATTAGGGGTGTTTAGACGCTATCACACTTTTAAAAATTTGGCCCCATAGGCCATAATGATAAAGAATTTTTCTTTGTGACCCTGTAAAAAAATTGTAAGTGCTAAATTCACCTAAATCTATACAAATCGTGCATCTATGACCTATAACATGTGTACAAATTTTTTGCTCAGATTAATAAGACGTTTAGACGCTATCGCACTTTTAAAAATTTGGCCCAATAGGCCTTAATGATAAAGAATTTTTCCTGGTGTCCCTGTAAAAAAACTATAAGTGCTAGATTCACCAAAATCAATAGGGTTCGTACTTTGGTGACTTGCAATATATGTACCAACTTTCAGCTTATTTGAACAAAGTGTTTAGACGCTAGCGTGTTCACTCACAGACACACATACATACACATATATTACACATACATACATCATCGTAAAAATAGTGAAAACGGACTCAGAGGACCTCGAAACGTATAGAAACATCAAAATCTGAATTTCGGATTTTTGACATGATTACAATACTTTCCTCACTATAGTGTTTGGAAAGTAAAAAGATGATGATATTTACTTATATTTATTAATTTTAATTTTATTTGTTTATTCATTCATTTCATTTTTTATTTATTTTGATGGATAGTGTAATTTCTTAGAACATTTTTTATACTTAAATTTTGAATTTTTATATTTTTTATTTCAATGCTTGCTTTAAAAAAGTAATAAAGATTCAACCACCGGGCGATTCTAATATTTATGAATTTATTTATGAATTATTTAATTAATTAGTTTATTTGTTTAATTTTTATAAACTTGTAAAAGATAATTATGGAGAAAACAAAATTTACAATTTTAAAATTTCGGATTTTTGACATGATTACAATACTTTCCTCACTATAGTGTTTGGAAAGTAAAAAGATGATGATATTTACTTATATTTATTAATTTTAATTTTATTTGTTTATTCATTCATTTCATTTTTTATTTATTTTGATGGATAGTGTAATTTCTAAGAACATTTTTTATACTTAAATTTTGGATTTTTATATTTTTTATTTCAATGCTTACTTTAAAAAAGTAATAAAGATTCAACCACCGGGTGATTCTAATATTTATGAATTTATTTATGAATTATTTAATTAATTAGTTTATTTATTTAATTTTTATAAACTTGTAAAAGATAATTAAAGAGAATACAAAATTTACAATTTTAAATGCGTTAGAAATTCTGCTCTTTTTCTATCAATCTTATAAGGATTGTAAAAATATTACTCTTTCACTTTCACCCTCTAGTTAGTACAAATAATTCTCCGATAACAGTTATCTTGAACGAAAAAGGGAACATGCTCCAATTTAAACGAATAGTGCAGACTGCCATAGCTAGACTTTATCGCTCTTTTCCCTGACAGCTTTTAACAAAAGCAATCACAACCCTTGAGAGGGGTCGAAACACTTTAGGGTGGTGTCTGGGAATCTACCGCTGGCGCCATCCCTGTATATTTCTTATATGCATGAAAGCATGTTTCGTGTAGAATATAGTATGAAAATTTCCACCGTTCGCTTACAGGGCTAAACAAAAGAACTATGGTATTTTTGGTTGTGCTGTGTGTTACTATTATAGGATTATATTGAAGTGCACAATGTGGTGGGTGAAAAAATACAGGGCTGCCATTTATTAAGAAAATTAGTTTATTAGTAGAAAATTAATTCCTTATACCCATACGCTAAATAAAGTATTTTGTAAAGTAAATATTCAGCGCTTGATTTTCTACAGTCGGTAACAAAAGTGTCCGAACACTAGCAAAAAAAATTCCTATATAAAAAAAAGTACACTTAATACTGTTTTGTTAAATAAATCCTTGTCGAATCAAGCTCTTAGTCAGTCGAAGAACAAGGTTCGACAAGGATTTATTTAGCAAAACTGTATTAAGCGTACTGTTTTTATATAGGAATTTTTGCTAGTGTTCGGACACACTGTTAAAAATTTTTTTGTGAATTTACAGAGAATCTATTGGTAATTAATTATATTAAGTCTTATGTAAATTTACGGAGGATTAAAAATAAAGATTCTGTCAAAATATAGAGAAACTACACTGTAAATTAATCATAGTCTCTGTAAATTTACATCGATCAAAATATTCAAGTCTCTGTAAATTTAAATCTGTGAAACATCATAGTCTCTGTAAATCTACATATGTAAAAATATGCAAGTCTCCGTAAATTCGAGCATGTAAAAGCATATAAGTCTCTGTAAATTTACCATTGTAAAAATAACCACGTCTCTGTAAGGTTACATATGTAAAATCCTTCAAATCTCTGTAAAATTACATATGGAAAAACATCCAAGTCTCTGTAAAATTACATACGTAAGAACATCCAAGTCTCCGTAAATTTCGTATATAATGTTATGAAAATCTCAGTAAATTTATCCATGTAAAAATACCTAATATTTGAAGGTCCCACCATTGGCTGAGAAGCTCTGCTCTCAACGTTTGAAGGCGGAAGGCGCATGGTTCGATCCCAGGTTGCGATTTTCGACCTACCCATTCGGAATTTTCCGCGGATTTCTCCAAAACTTGTATAAATAAGGGATAAGACATTTTAGAAAGACCTACACTTACGGCAATCCCCACAGGTCTAGAAACCTAGCACATCCAATAGGCTTTAACTAACGCCGATTAAATATTAGTATGTTTACAAGCGTATCGAAGACACTCTGAATTGGCATATTACTTAAAATAAATTCCATTATTATCAATTTATAAGTACAAAAATATCCAACAGTAAGTTTATATTCATGAATATAGGTAAGAATCTGGTAAATACGTTATATAAGTACAGATTCTTATACAACTTAAGGAAAAGAAACTTAAAGTTGGATGTTTTTGCACTTGTAAATTCATAGCCTTGGGATTTATTTTAAATGCGCGTCAGTTTAGAGTGTTTTGAATATAGGCTTCTAAATATACTAATATTATTGTGGTGTTAAAATCACATTGGTTACTCCAGAGTTCTAGGCCTGTATAGAATGCCTTATGTGTAGGTCATTCTAAGGTGTTCTATCCCTTATTTACAAAAGTTTTTTAAGAAAACCTTGGAAAATTTCGAATGGGTAGGTTGAAAATCTCAACCTGAGATCGAACTTTGCACCTCCCACCTTCAAACTTTGAGATAAGAACTCCTCGGAAATTGATGGGGCAAGAAGACCGGACTTTAGTATATATATAGACATGCTATATATTTTTTATCAAAACTACATTAAAATTCAGAGGTATAAAATTGGTTAAGCTTGTATTACCTTTGGTAGGATTTGTAATGATGCGCTTTAACAGGTTTTTAACTACAATTTTTATTAATGTTGTGGTACATTTTGCATCCATTAAACTTTTAATAAAAAATTTAAAAAAGAAGCTAATTTATATTATGGTACTTCTAATAAAATGATCAGAAATAATTGCAAAATATATCATATGTTTGCTTAATATTGCTCGGTTATATTTAGTCCATACCAAAATAAAAACTTAATTCACTCATTTAATATGAATCAATAGTGAAAGATCTCACAGGTCTAAATCTAAAATTTTGATTTGATAATTATGACATATTGATAGTTTTTGGCTCGGCTGAAACCAAAACTAGATTTTACTCTATCACATACATATATTTATCAATACAAGATGCGCTATTTTTTTCATGACTCTTCCACCAATATAGTTATACGGTTACTTTTATAGTATGATTCCATGATTAATTACAATTAATCATGGAATCATACTAGAAACTACCGAAAGAGAATGTATTGTGTCGGTAGATACCCTGTATTTGCAAAAGCTACGTGTAACAGAGGAAAATTGGCTTCATTTTCGGCTTCAGCACATTAGAAATATAGGTATCAACTAAAATAAATTAAATTTTGCCAAAATTATATTTGTAGATCTGTGTTAACAACCTCAGTTTCTTTCATTCAAAAAATACATCCACTTTTTAAATACACTTTAAAAATAAATATTTTAACTAATATATATATATATATATATATATATATATATATATTACATTTTGATTAGATATTAACTTAAAACAATTAAGAATGTAATTAAAACACTAATCGTTTAAAATTCATTATGCTCTTAAAAAGATGTAAACTTTCTAAATTGGGGGGGGGGGGGGAGGAAGGAAGAAGTACTAAAAATTTGTTAGGTACACTACCTTTCCATAATGACCGCACACTTTCGATTTCAGACACTTTTTAAAGTATTTCAAAAAATGTTAAAGAAATCATTTTGAAACTTCAGGGATGTGAAAGGAGGACCGGTAAAAATAATTAAAGTAAAATGAAAGTATTTGGCTTAACCCTGTAATAATTAATGCTTGAAATACGATATGGCAGTAGCATGTGATTATAGGACTCTTTCTCATTAACTTTTTAAGTTTATATGTCTCTAATGCATATAATCAGGGAGATAAAGATAACACGCAAAGTATGAAAAGACTGTACAAAGTTATTTTCAGGAAACTAGACATACAATAATAAACACTGTATACTGCAATCAGAATGAAAAAAATATTAAATATCTAATGAAATATGAGTATTTTTACTAAATTTCTAACTGCGCATGCGTAAATGTTCAGTGAAATTTCATTTTCAAAATTTAACAGTAAAATTTATTGAGCTAGTTATATAAAAACCCCAAACAAAAATCGAACAAACTGAAAAAGTTCTACATCTACATCATACAGAGCTGCCAACCAAATCCGGCAAATTGTTAGTACCCCCCCGCCCCCCTTTTCCTACACCACTTAATTTTTAGAGTAATTCTCTTCAAATATATTTACGATAAATGAAGAAAACAAATACTCTAAAAATTAAGTAGTGTAGAAAAAGAGGCGGTAGTAACAATTTGCCGGATTAGGTTGGCAGCTCTGGTCATAGAATAAGCTGAATTTCAGCTGTTTCCCAACATAGAAATTGTTAAGAGGATTTTCCCAATATTTATTTACAATCACAGGAAATTGCATTACCGTTCATCGAGTTAAAATAAATATGTGATTAAAACTCCTTATACTTTAGCGTTTCTTCGAGAGAAACTGAAGACCAGTTCATTCTTTGGCGTAGAACTTTTTGAGTTTACACAATACTTGTTTGGGTTTTTATATAAGTAGTTTAATGCATTTGGCTACTAAATTATACAAATGAAATTTAGCTAAAACTTAGTCATGCACAGTTAAAAATCATTTAGTAAAAATGCTCACATTTCATTAGATATTTAATATTTTTTTCATTCTGATTGCAGTATGTTTTGTCTAATGTTGTATATTGGGTTTCCCGAATATAGCTTTGTACTGGATTTAATACCTTGCATGTTATAGCAAAAAAAAAAAAAAAAAAAAAAATGTTCGGCAATTTTTTAAAGAAATCTTTATATCTCCCTGATTACATGCGGTTGAGACTTAAAAATTTATACAGAAAATGAGAATGAGCCCCATAATCATATGCTACAGCCAGAATGTATTTCGAGCATTATTTTATACTGGGTGATGCCAAATACTCTCATTTTTCTTTAATTTTTTACTGGTCCCAGTTTCACTTTTGGCGCAAACAAATAACTAAACTACATGAGGTATAACATGTTTTTTACACTCCTGAAGTTTCAAGATGATTTGTTAAGTACTTTTTGAGTTATTTTAAAACGCATCTGAAATCGAAAGTGTCCGGTCATTTATGGAAAGGTCATTAAATGAATTTGAATTTTTAAATACTCACATTGATTTTTATATTAGCTAAAGAAAAGAAATTACTAATTCATTTCCATATAAAGGTCTCTCTTAAAAACTAGGCATACAATTTTGGTAGTTTATTAAAAAAGTAAATTTGTGCAACGTATTAATGAAATGCGTAACTTGTCATTTAAAACAAGACTAACAAATTTGATGCAAATTTTATTTCAAACTGTAACAAATTTTGAACATTTTTCAATATTCTGTTTTTAATAAAATTGGTTTTTAAAAGATATTTTATTTGAAAATAAAAAAATCTCATTTCAGATCAGATTTCTAATACGTAATCGTAGAAGTATAGGAACATATTAAAAGTTTGATACCTAAATAGTTTTAATTTTTATAATTAATTCATTACAATGTGTAGAATAATTTCCTTAATTATTGTAGTTTCTGGGATATAAATAATTTTAAATAGACGGCAAGTGGAGAGAAAATATTCGTACGAATTAAATAGTATATAAAGAAATATAGAGCTTTTAATATTTTTAAATATTAATTTAAGGTTCAATGCAGATGAAACTCGGGTACTCTTTAGGTTTTCGTCACTAGTTCCATAAATTCAAATCTTTAAAATATATAACTTTTTGTTAAAGAAACCAATAAATTATTTTGAATTCAAAAAATTTCGACTTTTTATTTATTTATTTATTTATTTATTTTATTTTTTTTTTTACAAAAACAAATTTTAAAACATTTTTCTTCTACAAAATAGGATCTAAAGAAGAAACAAATTCTACGCTTTTACACATGAAAGCAGCATCCCGATAATTTACTACAATCATTGCAAAAAGTTCACTAAGAAGAAAAACATCTTTGCTGCAAAGAAAACATACAATTAAAAATAATTAAAAAATAAAGCATACTGAATTAGATTAAAATTAAACTTTATTTTACTAACATAACACTGACCATATCTTTTTTTTTTTTTTTTCTAAATGACATTAACAAAAGATAAACGGTGAAAAACTCTTTAACAGGATAAATATTTGGTATTTGTAAATGTCTCTAATGAGGGTATTTTACGGCATTTTCTTTTTTCATATTTCTTAGACAACTTGTTTCATTTCTTATATCAGGATCAATTTCAATTATAACTAGAAAAAAGAAAAATGATGAAAAATTACTATTGTAGGAAAACACTTCAACTATAAATTTTTAAAAAAATCTACATCCTATGACATTTTAAGCAAATAATGAAAAGAAAGGATTGCAATTACATGGCACTAAAAAGAAAATTAAGTATACACTGCTCGACATTGAAAATGCAACACCAAGAAGGAGTGGTCAGAAATTTATGCAAATTTTAGAGTAGACGCACGTCACTGTGTTATGTGAATGATGTGAAAGGCGCAACTCTCCGACGCACGTGAAGTAAGATATAAGGGAAGGAACTTGCAGAATGGGCAATATTCGTGTCGTTATTTCTGCCAGACGAATTATCGAAGAAATTTTGTTTTTGTCTCGGAGGATACGTGTAATAGGAGAGAATGCCAGGCCACCGTCAACGAAGGCACGTCCAGCAGATAGATGATTTTACGGGGGGTATGGTGATCGGACTGAGAAGGGGGGGGGGGGTTGGTCCTTACGTCAAATCGCAGCTGATACCCACATGGATGCGAGCACGGTGCATCGGCTGTGGCGAACATGGTTGGAACAAGGAAATGTGGCAAGATTGAGGGGTGCAGGTGCAGCCAGAGTGACGTCAGCACGCGTGGATCGACGCATCCGCCGACAAGCTGTGGTGGACACGCAAGTCACTTGTACCTCGATTCTGCAGTATGTGCAAGATACCTTGGATGTTCCCGTACCGACCTGAATAATTTCCCGTCGATTGGTTGAACGTGGCCTGCACTCACGGCGTCCGCTAAAAAGACTGCCATTGACCCCACAGCATAGATGCCAACGTTTGGAATGGTGCCGGACTAGAGCGACGTGGATGACAGAATGGCGAAACGTCGTGTTCTCAGATGAGTCACGCTTCTGTTTATCCAGTGACAGTCGCCGCATACGTGTGTGGCGTCGATGTGAAGACAGATCTAATCCGGCAGTAACTGTGGAACGCCCCACCGCGCGACAACGTGGCATAATGGTTTGGGGCGCTATTGCGTATAATTCCATGTCACCTCTAGTTCGTATTCAGGGCAATATGACCGCCCAACGATACTTGGATAATGTACTGCGGCCGGTGGCAATCCCCTACCTTCAGGGTCTGTCTAATACAAATTTTCAGCAGGATAACGCCCGACCACACAGTGCTCGCTTCTGCCAACATGCTCTGCAAGGTATACAGATGCATCCCTGGCCACTGTACTCTCCTGAGCTGTCACCAATCGAACATGTGTGAGATGGGTTGGACGCCGTTTGCAGACTCTGCCCCTGCCTCGTTCAGAAGACGAACTGTGGCAAATGGTTGAAAGGGAATGGAGAGCCATCCCTCAGGACACCATCCGCACTCTTATTGACTCTATGCCTAGACGTGTTTCTTCGTGCATCGCTGTCCGCGGTGGTCCTACATCCTACTGAGCCGACGCCGTTCTCGCTCTGTATTCTGACTATCATTTTGAAATAAAGATCACTTATTGTTCCTTGCTGTCTCTGTCTTTTTTCCAAATTTCATCACTTTCTGACCACTCCTTCTTGGTGTTGCATTTTCAATGTAGAGCAGTGTACATAAGCGAATTTTAAAGTGTATCTTAAATACTCCAACTAAATAGAATCTAATGAAAAATCATCTAAAGAAAATAAAAGTAGATATACATGGTATTTTAAATCATTAATACAGGAAAAAAATCACTTATATAATGAAATCATAAGATATTTAAGCACCATTTTATGAACGCCAGTTTAACAGGAATATTTTTGAAATATTTTATATTAAAAACAAGTAAGAATTGGATTGTAATTGGGAATAAGGCCGATTGACTGCTGTAGGTTCTAGGCCTACTTTGAAAAGACTTTATCCCCAAGAAAAGATCCCCCCCCCCGCCCTTCCTATATGAAATTTTAAAGTTTGCCCCTGAGTTCCCCCGTTTTTTTTTTTTTTTTTTTTTCCTTCTTTTAACAAATGCCTTTAAGTTTTCAGAAATTCCAAGACATTCCCCAAGTACAAGGAGTAGAGTGGGACTTTGATAACTATATATAACGTCATTTTCAAAAAATATTGAAAATAATTTAGACATTTTTAAGTAAGCCTCAATTTATTACAGAAAACCCCATCGTGGGTTGACTTTTAAGGGGTATTAGCCCATATTTACGTGAATTTCAGAGAAAACCTTGGAAAACACCGAGCGACTAGGACAGCATGCGCGACTACGTATCGAATTCATCACTTCCCGTCTACCAGCTTCAAGAACAGATACTCCTGTCCCCAAGACCCACTTTTGTCTATTGGATCATTATAGTAATATGAATTAATACATAGTTCTGCAGCAAATTCTTTTTTACACAATTCAATTACGAAATATTTCCAGTTTATTAAATATATTTAAAAATTATTTTCTAAATATTATTTGGTCTTTAATAATTACATAAACTAATATAAATGCAAATTAGAGTAATTTTTTGTTGTCTTAAGCTACATGTAAATTCTTTTAATTAATATCCTTCTTTATTTCCATTATTAATATTATGATAATTACTTAAATATTCTATCTCCAAAAATTTAAATATTTAATGAAAACACTTTCCGCTGGTGAAGCATTAATTCGACCCCTCTCCTCAAACCCCTCAAAAGAAAGAAAAGAGA
This sequence comes from Salticus scenicus, assembly GCA_963930645.1. Classification (NCBI taxonomy): domain Eukaryota; kingdom Metazoa; phylum Arthropoda; class Arachnida; order Araneae; family Salticidae; genus Salticus; species Salticus scenicus. The sequence continues at coordinate 204,879,803 of OZ005662.1, read as the reverse complement.
ATTAAAAGTTAAAAATAAAATAAATAAATAAAATAAAAATTGAATCACTTGATAAATAAGAATTCACTAAATATAAAATCTTTATTTTGTATTTCAGTTTTTAAATTTATAAAATTTTCAATATGTAAACTATTGTTTATAGAAGATATGTAGGCGATTTATTTCAATTCTACTCCAATTCTTGCATTTTGATTTCGAAAATTCAGATAATGTTTCAGTCTTCACGTAGAAGATATAACGGTAAACATTTTTAATGGCATAGAGAGTTGTATAAAGAACATGAAAAAACTTGGAGAATATTAAAATAAGAATTGAAAACAACCGGTAGCAGATTATAAAAGAATATCAGAGGTGAAAGTTTTCAGGGGCTATCTTTATTTCCAAATCCCCCCCCCTTTCTAAGTTTTTCCTTACAATGCCTTCAGAATTCTACAAATATCATTTATTATGGGAATAAATAAACATTTTAAATAATAGCCACGTAATAATAACCTTAATCTATTCTTCCACGATTAATTTTGAATACAAATAGCAGTTTTTAGGGTTTTGTTATGTTAGGTAGTTTTTCACCCTTTGAATATGGAAATAAAACAATTTATTGTCTCCTGAGAGAGTGAACTGCTCCTGAATCATCTCTAAACTGTACGACTCCATAAGTGGCCGTGCCATTCTACGCTCAGAGCTTATAAACGGGAAGTGCTGAGTTCAATCCTAGCTCGTCGACCTAGCTGTTCGAAGTTTTCAGTAGTTTTCTCCGAGACTCATAAAATCTGGGCTGGGCCCCTTAAAAAACATCCCCCCTCAGAGGGCCCACTACCCCAGACCTAGGACCCTCGAGTCCTAGGCCTGGGGACTCGGCCATAGTTCCAAGCACTCTCTTAACTTTATAATACTCCGAATTAAAAACTGTCCAGTTATTAAAATCTTCCCCTTACAAAGAAGGAAAAGAAAAAGCATGTTTAACAAAAAATATTTCTGTCAATGCAAAAACTTGTCTGAAAGTTTTTTGACAATGCGTTATTAAGCAGAATCTATTAGCTATATTTCAGTGAAACTCTATTTTTAAATTGCATTTGCTCCACAATCGTCTGCGTCCGCCTCCCTTCATAAACATGCAACCGCAGTCTTGGCATGCTTATGATTATGGTATATTCATCCAGGATAATTCAAAAATACAGTTGGATTTTGTACTTAAAAGTAACGTTTTATGTGGATCGGTTAGTTTGAGATATAAATTAGTCCGCAACATATAACAGCCTGGATAAAATTTCGTAATTATTTAAACATTTCCTCACTCAATTTGATATACACTCTGTACTTTGAGTCCTTAAATATCAAACTGCACTCTGAAAAATATTAACTTGACAGAAATTTAATTTGTCCCCCCAACCCACCCCTCTATTACCATTGCTCGGCAACAGCAACAATAATTTTCTTTTTTTTACATTGTGGTTTTTTAACTTGTGCATATATATATATAGGCATATATATACACACGCAAGCAGATTTTCAAAATTTTCAGAAAGCAAAATTAATAACATTGGACGGTTTAGAATACAAACCGTCCTCCCCTCCCTTAAAAAAAAAAAAAAAAAACATTAATTAAAGAATTGTTGGATAAAACTCCCATCTATAAAATCTTTATTTTGTATTTCGATTTTTAAATTTACTTATTTTTTATTATTTAAACTATTAATTATATAATGTGGAAATGACTTACTTTTTCCTCAATTCCCACTATTTTGATTTAAGGTAATCTAGATTATTTTTCAGTCTTTCAGCAAATGCCAGCAAACACTTTTAATGACAGGAATAGGCTGTAAAACGAATATATAAGAAAACATATAGAAATTTCAGTCGATATTAAACTAAAAACTAGTATGATGTGGCCACCACATGACTTTCTTCGATATAATTTTACACAAAACTTATTCAATAAAAATTACTTATTAAATTATCATATTCTTTTCAATTATAAATGCAGAAGATTTTTATCTGATAGAATTATCACTAAATGCCGAAAGATGTCAGTTTTTTTCCAAATCAAAAGAAATGACTTTTTTCCAAGTTTTTTTTCGTAAAAAGTAAAAAAAAAAAAAAAAAAAAAAAAAGGAAACAATGGATAACTTTGTTTTAAATTAGCACAAATCTATAGTTCAACCATTAGTTTTAAAGGTATTGACGAGATCTTTCGAAAGATACCCATATTGAAAATTTACTTCCCCTGGGGGGTACTTAACCCCCAGGGGAGAGCGATGCTCCCACATGCAAACATTTTTTCCCTAGTTAACTACTACTATTATCAATAATTCATATTAATTTTAAAATAACTCTCATTATGTACATTTATACGAAATTTTGTTCTATATTGTCATGTTGAAAATTTAGAAAAATGCGATCACAGCACCTGTTGAGCGATTGATCCCCAAATCTAATCAGCACCAGTTTATGTCAGGGTGCAACTAAATACCAAGTTTGTTTAAATTTCATTCATTGGTTCGTGAGATACAGCGTCCACAAAAAAGGGATACAGACAGACAGACACATAGACATTTTTTAAAAACTATCAATTCGTGTTCTGGACATCCCAAAACGTGTAAATCCATCAAAAAATGGAGGTCGAAAATTTTCGCGAATCAAATACTTTCTCTATATTACACATAGAAAAAAGTAAAAATAACCGCTAATATAACTAACATAAACAGTCATTGTTTTTGTTGATTATTAAAATAGGATAAAAGATTATATAAAATTTAACTTACCTAATTATGAATTCCAAATGAAAACACGAATTGCTTTAAGTTCTTCAATACAGTCAACAACAAAAAATTCTTAATGAGTAGATACGAAGATAAACATCCCGCAGAAACAATCTAATTTCCACTAACGTTCCCTTTTTTCTCCCTTTTTACGTAATAGTACACTGCAATGAAACAAACTATTCAGTATATTTCTGCCTTCAAAACTTCTAGTTAAATAAATATATATGCATAAATACGTATTTATTTTAATATAAAAATAATTTTAAGGTTATGTATATAGATATAGTTTTTTATTTAATGTACCTATCAAAATCCCTACAGGGAAAACGTTGCTTAGAAAAGGGAAATATCTGTAAATTAAGAACTGAGTTTCTTGATTCAATGCTTTTAACAGAGAACTCGTGTAAATTTACGGAGAGTCTCAATACTTTTTCTGTACTTTTACAGAAATTTTTAACAGCAAACTGAGTTTCTTGATTCACTGCTCTTAACAGTGAACTCATGTACTTTTACGGAGAGTCTCAATACTTTTTCTGTACTTTTACAGAAATTTTTAACAGTGCACTTTTGTTACCGACTGTATATTACACGTTTTGAGGTTCTCTGAATACTGAAGTCGAGTTTTTAACGTTTAATCTTTGTCTATGTCTCTTAGCAGAGTAACTTAAAAACAAATAATTTCAGGCAATTCAAATGTTGTATTTTGCAGTTAACATAAGGTTGTTACTTGAAAAGTTTGATCAAGATGGAATGCTGCGGGTGAAAGTTGCTTGAATAATTTGAAATGGATTTTTAAATTTAATAACATTTGTATAACATGTAACCGTCTAAATGTCTTTTGAATTCTATATAAATGTAGGTACAATATTGAAACAGGGGGTTGTGAAAGCGGTAGCCCCCACTTACACAGAATTATTTGTCAAATAAAACTCTTCAGGAATCTAGTTTCAATTTATTTTAACACAGGTTTATGTAACACCACTCGTTATCTTAACTTTTAATTTCCAATCTGTAGGTTTTGTGAAAAGAGTTAGCACCATGTTCTTGATGTCAATTTTTTGCTTTAGCATTATATATACCCAGTTACTATAAAGGAGATGCTACAGCAGAACATAAAACCATTTCTCTTTTCTTTATTAATGACAAATACCATTAAATAGTTTCATTATAACACTATTCCTAAGGAAATTCATTTTTGTGACATGGTGGCCTTTAACTCCGTGGTACAGATGTAAGCGATGATGTGGGAGAGGGTGAGTTTTATCGATTTTTTAAGAATGACTTCATTATTGAAAGCTGTTGCGTAAGTAATTTAGAAAATTCTGGAGCTGAAATCGAGAAAATCAACCAGAGTAATTAGAGATGTAATAAAAAAATACGGAAACTACTGTAATATTCAACTTAAATATTATAATGAGAAAAATTTAAGGAAACCATGACGTAAGTTTTAAACCCTTAAATGGGGAAAATGTAGGATAGGCTTTCAACACACATTGTATTGAAACATATAGTCTAATTTTAGGCAAAAGGGAATGAGGATAATCATGGATTTGTAATGAGATACTACAATGAGATAATACAGGAAAATCAGAGATTAAAGAGGCTATAGGAAAGATTTTGAATAGGAAAATGTATTGGATGATAGTAGTTATTTTTATGCTAGTTTAAAAATTCATATTTATAAATTAGAACTTGTTTCCATCATAAAAAATATATAATGTTTAATTAATATACTAAATTATTTTTCCACCAATCAACATTTATTTATGCAATGCACGCATTTTTTTTTTTTTTTTTTTTTTTTTTTAAGTAAAACATTTTTAATTATTATAAAATTAAATGTACTATTTTATTTATCTCATCTGAACTATTTAGATTAGTTTATTTCTAAAATGTATATAAAAAAGCTGCATTTAAATTACGGTAATATGGAAGCGTCACCAGGACTAATATTTTTCTCTTATTTTATTGTGAATACTATTAAATAATTTTAATTCAAATTTAAAAAGAAGAGATTGATTTACAACGACAAACTCATTTTATAAGTTTTCAGAATTATTTATCAAATAATTTTGATTAAGGGAAGTTTAATTAAATGATGTACTATTTGATTAAAGAAAGCGTTCAGTTCAAAATTTCTTTTAGATTAAAAGAAATTTTCTATTATTATTATTGTTATTATTATTTTTTTTTCGGGGAGGGGGGGGGCTAAGTTAAGTAGAACTCAGCTTTATACTTAATACAGAAAATTGATGCCTTTCAATACCAAAAAGATAAATTAAGCGAATAAAAGTGAAGCAACAATTTCGATATTTAATATCAATAGGTACAATTTCTCAAAATAGTTTTCCGGTGAAAATATAGGTTCGATTTAAAATTTCTTTTCGATTAAAGAATCGAAAAACGGTTAACAAAAATGACTGATTTCGATTAAAAAAAACTGTTACATTTTAACATTTGTTTCTAAATAAAGAAACAGATAACAGTTAAACAAATCAGTATTGCTTTTTGATTAAAAAAAATGTTTCGTTCAAATACTTCTATTAGCCCAAAATTTCTTCTATAAAAGTGCATTCTTAAAAAATATTAAAAGTGTATTCTTAAAAAAGAAACTATCTAATTCATTGTTTTCCCACGTTAAAGAAACTGCTCAACTTCGTATTTAACATAGAAAATTAATGCCTTTCCATATCAAAAAAAGATAAACTAAACCAAAAAAATTGAGGCAACAAATTCAATATTTCGTCAACTGCCACAATTAATCATTTTTTTTTTTTTTTTTTTTTTTTTTAATATAAAGGTCCCATTTAATTTAATAAAATTAAACATCATTTGTACGTCTCACTAATATATTAAAATCAATGTAACATTTAAAATGAGATAATGAATAGAAAAATTTTTAAACTTTAAATATACATTTTAATTAAAAACATTAAAATACACGACAGACGTTTCGGCTAGAACACTAGCCCTCCTCAGTGTCAAACATACAAGCACAACATTTACAAAAATTTCATAACACATCATAACAAGATTATATATTCAGGAGGAATAGCTTTAGCCTCGTTCAAGGCACAATGCTGCATTTTAGTAAAAGCGACTTTTTTTAGCGCTTTTACTAAAATTTTATTTTGTTAAAAACTTTAACTGGATTGTCTGACTGTCTGTCTATTTCCGCTCGGATTTGCGCAAACATTTTTAATGTGCGTGGAAATTAACATATTTTGTTTAAAGTTATAATAGCAGGTTTTCTATTGAAAATATTATATCCATGTCGCTACTAGTTTGTGCACGTGTACAAACAAAAGAAATTAGATACATTACTGTCTATGAAACTTTATTTTCTATGATTTATAGAGTCAAGGGACTATAAAGAATAATTTCATGCGCTTTTGAGTTACTTTCCAAGGCACTAAATGTAAGGAAATTAGCATCAATTTTCAAATGCACAAAAGCATCTTTTCCATTGAAAAAGGTTAGATTAGCATTCATGTTTTGCTTACACGACCACACAAAAGGATTCGGATACACTGTGGAATATAAGTGAAGGTATGAAAGTGACATTTTAGTAGTATTAATCATTTTTAATACTTTCTTACAATGTTTGATGATTACTAATAAATCCAGTCGACTTTCTATCTGTTTGCCTTCTGTCCGCACGTAATAATGAATTTTTGTTTGTATGTAAATGTTTTCTAAAAGATCAGTAGTTTTGTTAATGGATACTCTATTGCTTGTCTATTATAAAACCTCTGAAAAGTGGGTACTAATTATTATTTTGCATAGTAATACATGCTCTTTTTTAATCGAGCCAAGCCAGGTCCTGACTGATTTTTATGGGTTTTGGCCTGCTGGAACTGGCCATAAATTGTAAAAACATAGACAGGTCAAGCCGGGCTCGAGCCAAACTTTTAGATGTCATATTGGGCCATAGTTTTCGTACGGGCTGGGTCGAGGCTCGAAATTCTAGCCCGTGCAGACCTCTAGTTTAGAGTTGCCAAAATATGGAAGTTCTATTTTCAATAAGAGTCAAGTTTCGAGAATTTTACGGAAGGAATTGAATGTTTCTTGTGCCAAACTTTCTTTAAGCATTGCCAACTTACATCGAGACTTTCAAAGGAGAAATACCAATGCAAAAGTTTGTTCAGTAGTGTTCAGTTCAGATATTTGTGCTGAGCGGTTGTCTGCGCGGGACTGTGCGATAAACGAGTGACCATTGTTTCCCGAATAAGCAATATTCCTGCTTTATGGTTTATACAATGATGTTTATTGAGTTTTGTGGTATGAGTGATAGTTTTATTGGTATTTTTTTTGGAATATTCATGGAATAAAGTACATTCGTCGATTAGAATCCGCTTGTATCTTTACGAATTACTTTCTACAGTCATTAAAATCGAGATTTTCGTAGCTAAATGTTCCAGCGACTGTTAACTAAAATCAATATTTCTTTTTCATTAACGAAGATATTTAGTTCAATGTTCATTCTTTTATATTATATTCTACTATATTATATTCTACATTTCTTTTTATTAGAAAAAAAAAATAGTCTAATATTTCATAAAAAAATCTACCAATACGTATCAATATCGAAAAGAAAGATTAAGCATATATAAATATATCAGGCTTCAGTCAACAAATTTGGTATTTCATCTAATGTTACAATTAATCATAGCAGTTTTTCAATGAAATTAAAGCTTCATTTCAATCATTTTTAATTAAAGAAACAGATAAAAAATAACTCAAAACAATGTTGTTTATTCATTAAGAAAAAACTTCAGTCTAATTTTAATACTTGAAAATAAAAACAAATTATCTTGTAGATAATATTTAAAATGAGCATTATTTCTTTTTTGTTAAAATACCAAGTTCAGTTTAATATTTCTATTTGATTAATGAAGTCCAAAATACTTAGTAAAAAGTCCATTTTGATGAAAGAAACGTATATTTAAACATTTGGTCCTAATTAAAGAAGCAAATAAAGGAATAACCATTATTTATTTTTTAATAAAAAGAAATTCTATTTGAATTCAGAAATAATTCAGTTCAAAAAAAGATTTCCAATAGTGAGTACAATATCAAAAAGATAAACTAAGCCAAAATATATTCTACTGTCCACTTAAGAAAAAGAAATCCATATTTCATCAGTTGCTAGAATAATTCAGATTATTATTATTATTATTATTATTATTATTATTATTACTATTTTTGAAAAATCATGCATTACAAGACTTATTTATAATTGAAGAAGCAGATAACCGATAACGAAAATAATATTTATTTTTAATTAAAAAAAAAAAAAAAAAAAAAAAAAAAAAATGCTTGGTTCAATACTTTTTCTTTTTTCTATAATCATAGAAGAAAGTACTAGATTTGAAAAACTCCTCGAGTTCCGGTTTTTGATAGATTTAAACATTTCGAGATATCCTAAACGCAATTTGACCATTTTCGGGAAAAGGCTTTCTGTCTGTATATGTCTGTATGATGTGTGACCAAAATTTTGAAGAGAATAATTTTGAAAAAAAAAAAAAAAAATAGAGCACATAATTTCATAATATATATATATATATATTTAGTTGCATCTTTGAATGAAATGGTGTTTTGGGTCATTTTTTGTGCAAGTTGCCGAACAGGTGGCATTGCTGTATTGTGATTTCTCACACTTACTGGAAAGCTATATCTCAGCTTCTGTTCTGCATTGCTACACAATATTTCACACGTGAAAGGTCTGTTATGGAAATCTTTGCAGATTTAAATTGGATGCATATCAGACTATAGGTGGCGCTTCCATGCTGCAATTTTTCCTGTGTTTGGGAAAGCTATAGCTCAGATTCGATTGCGTCTAGACACACCAAACTTGATATGTTAGAGGGCCATTATGAAAAAGAATGATGACTAAATTTCACTGTATATCGGCGGACAAATGTCGCTTCTTTTACTCACTTCAGAGATTTTTCATATATCTACATCTCAGCATATGTTAGTTAAAATTACACCAATTTGCATATGTAAAATCTTTATTGTCAGACGTTATGTCGATTAAATTATTATGCATATTAAGAGACTACTTCACTTAACGTGGACGGCAGCCTATTCATGTTATTCTATGAAGAAATTTGTTTTCAAAATTTGTCATTACCTAATATATATATATATATATATATATATATATATATATATATATATATATGAATTTATAAATGTAGAAATATATAAACAAATGAATGAAATAAAACCCGAAAATACACTGAGATCTTCATCAGGGAGGCCCCTCAGTGTAGGGGTGAATGAGAATTTTCTGAAAGGACAGTAGCTATAAGCTAATAACTATCCTTAGCCCCCAACTTCTCACCAAACAGAAAACCACCAATAATTGAAGAGAAATCAAACAAATATATAATGCATAAAACTACAAAAATATTTTATAAATTTATCAAATTTTAGAAGTTACAAAACTACCAATTCATTAAATATATATATATATATATATATAATACACAAAAGAAATACTTGTATGTATTTTTATGTATTTTTATTTGTAAATGTATTTTTATTTCATTTTATTCTTTCGATTTTACCTTCAGTATTTCTTTTGTGTATTATATATATATATATTTTTAATGAATTGATGTAGTTTTGTAACTTCTAAAATTTGATAAATTTATAAAATATTTTTGTAGTTTTATGCATTATATATTTGTTTGATTTCTCTTCAGTTATTGGTGGTTTTCTGTTTGGTGAGAAGTTGGGGGCTAAGGATAGTTATTAGCTTATAGCTACTGTCCTTTCAGAAACTTCTCATTCACCCCTACACTGAGGGGCCTCCCTGATGAAGATCTCAGTGTATTTTCGGGTTTTATTTCATTCATTTGTTTATATATTTCTACATTTATAAATTCCTACATCTAAGTTTTGCATTTCCTTTCGCTGCAATTTTGCGCATTGGTTTGTAATTCTCCTTTTGGTTTTTCTAATCTGTTGAACTTATAAATTTATAAAATTCCTGTTAATAGATATATATATATATATATAAAACAAACAACGTTTCCCATTTAGAAAATTCATAACTATTAAATTGATTCCCATTTTTCAAAGATTATTTATTATTATTATTATTATTATTATTATTATTTTAATTTTTAATACTTCATTTTAAAGCGAAAAGCATGTGCGAAAAATTATCTAAGAGCATTTTTTGCACGTTATTGTTTCAAAATGAATTATTAAAATATATATATATAAATAGATTTTCAGGAAACACGACAGTGAATTTTTTTAAATGTGAAAAAGTTATTTTAAAAAATACATTAGTTAATACGTCATTTAACTTTTTTTTTTTTTTTTCCCCTCCATAGAATAACAAGCTGACTACTACGTTAGGTGAAGTAACTCCTTAACAACTCTTATATATGATGTATTGCTAAATTTAGAGATTTTTTTATTCAATATCCACTAAATTTTAATTGTAAATGGTTGCCTAATCACATCGATGATTGACTGCCTATTTATGTACATCAAATATTACTCCTCATAATTATTGTTAATTATTGAATAAAAAAGTCCCTAAATTTATCAACTCTGTATACACGTTAACCTGTGGGGGGGGGGGGACGCTATTGTATAGAATGATACAGAAGAAAGTTTTTTAATAGCTCCAATCCTTTTTTTTTTTTTTTTTTTTTTTTTCCAAAAATTTTAAAAACAAATGATTATTGTTCGAAACAGCATTTCTTTTTATACTGCATTATTAGAAAAAAATTAAAATATTTATTTTCCATCATCTACTTAAAAGAGAGAGAGATAAAGATGTAATAAAAGAGTAAATAAATAAATATTAAAAAGTGGATAACAGAATCCCTTTTTGAATGATCCTTGAGTTTGTATACACTCCTCTACTACGAACTATTGAAGAAGGTTAGCGGAGCAGACTTCCTCGAATTGCATCTACCAAAAGAAATCAGAGGATGATATCCTCTCCCTGTGTCCGTCACACCCATATTCCTTTTCTTGTTCTGTATATTTCCTTTTTTTTCTTCTTTTTTTAGTATGTTTTCTTTTTACTTTTTTTATTTTCTTTGTAAAGATTCAGAGAAAAGCCAGGCCAAAAGGCCTTTTCTCTTGCTGCAAATGTGAATGTTTTTCAAGTAGAATGGATTTTATGAGATACTGTACTGCACGCGTTTTGAGCGTTACTAAGAAATTATAATAGGTTAATAACCAGAGAAAGAAAGAGACATCTATCGTTTTTCCTTAAACAGTTGAACAAACAGTAAAGTCTCACTACCAAGAAAATTAAATTTCATGCTATAGAAAATTGCTCTTTTATAGAGGTGGCTTTTTAATAGAGGTAGCAAAGGAAATCGTAATTCAAGTAACACTGAGAAAAAATTCTGTAACTGAAACCTAGAATCTAAATTGAGGCTCTAGAAAAAATAGTTCCGTGTCATCCTTATAAATTCTAGTCCCATTTGAAAGTGAGTTCTAGAAACCCCTATTAGAATTCTAGAGTGTTTGCCTATATTATCGAGGGTAAAGTTATTTAAGAATCTCTTCAAATAAATGTTAACACAAGAAGCGGGTTTCAGCAGCTATTATCTTGGTTTATAACCTAATTTTAAAAAATTAAGCTTGAATTTCTCGCAATACAAAAAATTCAGAATATTCAGAAAATTTGGAATGTTGTTTCACCATCTAGAAAGGTGTAGACTAGAAATTCTCGATCATTTTTTCTATTCAGTTTATTGGCGTGCCTTATGCATATAGCTCGGAAATCTATATTTCTAGCTTAGGGATTTAGAAAATGACCACTTATTTATTCTGGATGAAGGCCGTATATATTTTTTCTCAGTGGAATTTCTATAAATTAAAGGGTTTTTAATTACTAAAATTTGCAATATTTGTGTATAGAGATTTAAATAACCATTAATATTTTAGTGTGTTTGAATATTAAAACCTTTTCAAAAATAATGTTGTTTCCCAAGATAATTTTATAGACTGAACCAAAAAGTTTAATTAAAAAATAAACTAAGCTCCTGTTAATTATTATTCGCTAAAGTGTCCTGACAGAAGGTGTAAATTTTAATTTTTAATCTTCGTTAGGTTTATCCCTTTAATTTTACCACCTAAAGTCAACATTGTGATGTAAATGATCACATATTAATTTGTTTTCTCTTTAAAAAATAAACAAATGTTCTAAATAAATAAGTTTATAAATTAAATTATTTAATTGTAAAAACTATTTTAAAATATTACAATAGGATTATTTTAATCTATGAATATTAATTTAAATTCATACACAACCAATGTACATTTTCTAAATTTTTGTATCTTCGCTTTTTCTCTCTTTTTTTTTTTTAAACAACAGAAACTAAATCTTTGATCATTTCATATTATTCTCTACAGCATAAAGTAGATTCTTATGGGTCTATTAAAATATATTTTGACTTTATGCTTTCTTTTACTTTATGAACGTAGATGGTCTGAATTCAGCTTTCTTTCATTCTATGTTGAAATGTTACATGGGTGCTTTCTTCTCGCCATATCTGCAAGACATATGCCGGAGCTCCACATTCGTGACTATATCCGCGGATACCTGGGAAAAAAATAAAGATCTGGATCCAGATCCAGTTTGTTTATTCGACGGATCTAATACGGATCTTTTTCAGTAAATTTATTAAAAATAGAAAGAAACTGTTGTATATCATTAATGCATAAATAAACTAATAATTACTTTTTGTTACTAATTTATTTAAAAAATATATACATATAGAATTTTTTAATCTGTGTTCAATTTAAAAGTTAGTAATATACATGCAATAACAGCTAATGAATTAGTTCATATGTATTGCAGTAAAAATATAAGAAAAGTATTACGTCACGATTGTATATATATATATAAAGACTATTATGTTGTGACCACTACAAAACGTTCTTCTATATTATTCTAATGTAATAATTGATCGAAAAATTACCTAAAACCTACAAAAGCCCGCATAACCGCACCAACTATCAGCCGATATGCACTAAATTTAATCCAGTGCAACTTTTCGATTTACTATTTCATATTTCAAGTTTGGTGTGCTTATACGCTATAGAAGTTAAGATATTGCCTTCTCGTAAATAGGAAAAATTGCAGCAGAATAGCACCACCAATAATTTAATTATATCGACATGGTTTTTGACAATAACCATTTTATATACAAAATTTAATGCATCATATATACTAAGAAGCTGGGTTATAGCCTTTACGCAAGTGGGGTTATGGCAGCATAACTGTGTCACCAGTAGGGCAATATATGCGCCAAAATCTAATTAGCACAAATTTATATTGTAACCCACCAAATATATATATTGTGACATCTCGTGTATTTTTTCGTTCTCATAAAGTTTTGAAAATTCACATACACAGATATACAGACGTTTTCTAAAAATAGTTAAATCGTCTTCAGAATATTATAAAACGTGTAATCCCGTCAAAAACCGAAAGTCGAAAATTTTTACAAATTCCTCACATCAATCTTATGCATATAAAAGAATGTGAAATTATTTATCAAAACAATGAATGGGGTATGAATGAAAGCTTTATATAGAAAATGTATATTGAAGGAAATACACAATAGGAAGGTTTATGCATTATAAAATATTTTTAGAGATAGCGTGACCAGAAGTAATAAAATTTACTTAATCAGTCACACACCTAACAATTTTTCTGAAATAATTAACTAATACACTTGTCATAAAACATATAAAAAAGAGTTTATATAACGTTAACGAAAATCGGTACAGCCGTTTTCTTGAAACACCAATTTCCAAGATATAGAGTTGACCTATCTAATCAGGACACCCAATTAATCCTACTGTAGTAACCACGTACAGTACTGGCCAGAATAGATGACTCACCTCAAAAAACTGTGATGTTTATGAATGAACAAGAATAATTGCATTTAACTAAGTATTTATTTTATGAGAATTATTAATTTTAGTTATATAAGCACAGTATACATACATAATTGAGAAAGGGTTCAATATTTGGTGTGGAAACATTTTTTTTTTCAATACCGCTTGGATACAATCAGGCGTGGAAATACGTAATTTTTCGCAATAGTCTGGTGTAATTTCTGTAATCCACACATGTTTTATAGTTTCTCTTAAGTCCGAAAGTGAAGTGGAGTTACGCTCAGCAACTTTGCGCTTTAAAATTACCCAACAGTTCTCGACTGGGTTGAGATCCGGGGAATTTCCAGGCCACGACCCAAGGATCTCAAACCCCTGCTTTGCAATCCATGTCTTAACAGATTTAGTCTGGTGGCAAGGTGCTCCATCATGTTGGAAGTATGTGCACTGGTTGATATTGATAAATGGCTGTAACTTCTCTTTTAGCACATCGAAATAAACAGTTCCATTAATTGCTTTGCCTTCAGGCATGAACCACAATCCACATCTTCCTTTGGTACAAAGGGCTCCCCAGACCATGATTTTTGCAGCATTCTTCACGGTGGGAATAATGTAGCGTTGGCAGTCTCTTTTATTGGGAAGCCGTCCTATGTTTCTACAAAATGCATAAAACTGCGATACTTGAGTCTCGTTTGAAAACATCACATGTTTCCATTCTCCGCAGTCCAACCCTGATACTTTTTACAAAATGTCAGTTGGTCAGCAATGTTTTTAGGAGACAATTTAGGGTTCTTAGCAGGCTTGTAGGACTTTAAATTGGCATTGAATAGCCTCCTGCGGATTGTCCTTTGGCTAGGGATATTAACATCTTTTAGTAAACCAGCCTGGATTGCTTTCGCTAATTTTCTGGGTGACTTATTCGTTGTCAAAATTATGGACTCATCCATGCGCTTGCTTGTGCTCTTGTGACGACCTTTTGGCTTTGAATATCCATAATTTCCGGTTGTTTTGAAATTACTTATAGACCTGGAAACATTCTTTTGTGCAAATTGTAATCTGGCAGCAATTTCCCGAGTACCATAACCTTCTTCGCTCAGAATCTTTATTTGTGAATGCATTTCGCGTGAAATTCTTTTACCAGGCATTTTTATATAATTTCACCCTTCTGCAAAAATTTGTACGTCAACACACGGCGAACACAAGTAATGAACTAACGAAATGCCAAGCAAGAACACCTGCACTTTGGCAGACAGCCAAAACGAACATCTGACGCCAATACGTCACTATGAATGGGAAAAAACAAGTGAGTCATCCATTCTGGCCAGTACTGTAATACATGCGAAAAGACATATAAAAAGTGTTTTGCGTAGCAAATTTGAAGAAAATCATTAGAACTTTTTTTTTTTTTTTTTTCCAATATCGACTTTCAAACCCATTTCGATTTTCACCAAATATTAACAAACTTATCTGTTCACCTGAAACCAACAGTTGGAGACGGTTTAAAATGAGCTAATATGGTGAGTTCGAAGAAAATATGTACAGTCGTTTTTAAGAAACCAATTGGTGTGACCTAAAATTGACCTACGAATTTTTCTGAAGAAACTGGCTAATACATACGAAAAGTCATGTAAAAGACAGTTTACATAGCGACATTCAAAAAAAATATATATTAGAGCTGTTTTTGAGGTTCGTTCTTGTCTTTTTTCCGTTTTTCTTATCATATTTCCTTTTTCTTTCTTTCTTTTTTTTTTTCACCAAAAGTTAAAATTTGAAGCCTTTCGCTCTCTCTTTAGATTCAGAAGATTCATCAGATACCCCCTCCCCCCCCCACCCTCCCTCACATCCCCGCACACACACATATACATACATAAACAATGACCCATTTCTAGAAACCACTTTTTTAGACTTGGAGACCTTAAAACATGTAATTTATGTTTATATGGTAAACTGGTAATGGAAACAAAAATTGTTACATATATACCTAATTATTATAGATTTTTGAAAGATTTGTATCCGTATCCGTATCCGTGGATACAAAAAGAAAACTGATATCCGTATCCGCGAATCACACTTTTGGATGAACCAACACATTCCTAATCTGCATTAAAACAGTAGGCAAAAATATGCTTCGCTTGCCATTTCTCATGAACTAAAACTTGGCGAAACTACGTCGATTTCCCAGTAAGTGTTGCCAGTGGATTTCTGATGTCCTTTTCAAAAACTACATAACAATGACTACAACCATGCTTATCCTACACAATCTTGGTGAATGTAACATGTAAACACCAAGGATAGTTATTTCTCTCAATTTTCATCATCACATTCCTTCAACATGTAGCTATAAAAGAACTACCGTTTATTTTCATGTATGTTGTCCCCCCCCTTCCCCACACACATGCCACACATGCCACACACATGAAAATTTATTAAGTTTAATTAGCACTATGGTATGATCACAGTTATAATTAAATAAGTTACCTGCAATAAAACACTAAATAATCTTCTGTTTATGTACTTGAAACTGGAATTTTGGTTTTGCATTTTAGTTTAACATTTAACGGCGTCTTTTTACTTTCAGCTCTCATCGATAATTTAGTTTCTAAAACAATATCTTCTGTATTCCTCAGCTAACCAAATTCATATTACAAGCATTACTTACATAGAGGCCATTGCATTGAAATTTATCAGCTAAAGAAAAGAATTGTATCGCACAAAATTCCTTTTTTCAAGCTTGGGCTTCACCGCTAAACATGCACATTCAGAAATATGTAGTCTTCTTAGTCACTTATGTTCTCCGCTTACATTTTATTACACATATGACAGATTTTAATTTCAATTTTTTGTTTATATTAAATTGTAATTTCCAACGCTTGGTCAATTGGCATAGCGAGAGAGATGATATTAAAGTAGATATTCTAAAAACGCTGAAGCGCCTTTCCTTGTCTCATCAGATTCGTTTGCAGTGGATTTCTTCCCATGCTGATGTCAGGGGCAATGAGATTGCTGACACCCTGCCCAGGGCCGGTGCTGGGTATGTCTTGATGTCTTTTATGCATCTCAGCTACATCGAGCTTTTTTCCATGGTCAAGAACAAGAATGAAACCTCTTGGCGTGTTCCACCAGTGCACTACACCACTGGTATCAGAGTAACTGGCTGGGGGTCTTTCTGGCACTTAAGAGGGGACAATACCTAATCTCGCCTGCAGCCTTCGCCCATGTTATTCTATGGGAAAATTTGTTGCGACAATTACACATTACCTAATGAATATTTTTAAATTTTGTTTTCGCAGTCAGAAAATTCATAACCGTTACTCATTTTTGAAAAATTCATTTTTTTTAAATTTTTACATTTTAATTTTGAGTTCAAAAATGCGATTTTTCACAAAATGCATTTTTCTCATTTTCTAGTCGCAAAATGAAATACTAAAATTTTAAAAAATCAATTTTTGGAAAAGAAGTACTAATTTAACGCTTATGAATTTTCTAAATGTGAAAACAGAGTTGAAAAATATTCATTAGGTAATGAGTAATTATGTGAACAAATTTTCCCATAGAATAGCATGGGCGAAGGCTGCCGGCGAGATTAGGTATTGTCCGCTCTTAATTGTAACAGGCAAGATCTAACCATCCTCACTCGCCTCCTCAGCGGTCATCTTAGATCTTTGGCATGTTTTGGTGGTTCTAAGGGTTCTACTGAGCAGGCTTCCCCTGATCATATTCTTCTTTGTCCGGAGTTCTCTAGACAGGATCCTACTGACAATCCTTTATTGGCTCTCGTTTCTTTAGGGTGCAGAATATCATGGACCTGATATAGCCCTGCTAGTCTTTGGAAGGAGCAACAACAACAGCAAATCATAATTTTGGACACGTTAAACACGTACGGAAGTTCCATTATTATTTGACTTTTCTATGTTATATTTATATATCTCAATTTTTAAATTCCTTAAAATCACATACACTGCCAGTAGTATCAATTATCAATGTATTTTAATTCTGGACTGCAATTAGAATCTAAATATGAGGTAAATATATATTATTTACAATAGATAATTCAAAAAATTATAGGTTAAAAAGAGCATTCAAATCTTCCATAAGTATTTGGGAAGTCAAACTCAAAATGGCGATGTGTAATGTAATAAATAATAAGAACGTGCTGATAACAATAATGCTTTTCTCCATCATGAAAAAAAATATTAATCAATTGATAAATAATGTTAGAATTAGTTTAACATACCATTTAAAGTATTTTAATAAAAATGAAGATTTAATATGCATATATTCAAAAAAGTGTTGACAAATTTAGGGACATTTTTATTCAATTATCTATCATCAATAATTTTGAGGAGTGATATTTCATATACATGGTAGATGATTAATCTTCGAAGTGATTAGACAACCGTTACAATTAAAATTTAGTGGTGCATATTATTGAAAACAAAGCCATTGCAGTTAAGTTAGTTTCAGACACATGCTTCCAATTACAAAAGCGTTTTAAAACATGAAAGCATATATGTTAAGTCATTTTTTTTTTTTTTTTAACCAATTTTGTGAAAATTAAAAAAACTAATTTTTTTTATACAGTCCCCCAGTTACTATATTTATATTTAGTAGACATTGACACTCATTCTAACATTACGGGCTTCATTAAAGGATCCCTTAATAAAGCCGTGGAAAAACATTAAAAAATACCAAACTTTGCACTGAGAAAAAAATATACCGTCTTCATCTAGAATGAAGGTTCCGTCTTCATATACCGTCTTCATCTAGAATGAATGCGATTTTCTAAATCCCTTAACTAGAAATATAGATTTCCGAGCTATGCGCATAAGGCACGTCAGTAAACTGAATAAACGAAATGATCGAGAATTTCTAGTCTACACATTTCTAGATGGTGAAACAACACTCTGAATAGCCTGAATAGTCTGAATCTTTTGTATGGCGAGAAAGTTTTGCTTGATTATCTAGATCTATTCGGTCAGAAACCAAGATTGTAGTTGCTGAAACCCGCCTCTGGTGATCGCATTTATTTAGAGATATTTTCAAATAGGTTGACATCGATAATATAGACAAACTCTCTAGAACTATAATAGGAGTTTCTAGAACTTGCTTTCAAAGGGGACTAGAATTTATAAGGATGACATGGAACTATTTTTTCTAGAACCACAATTTAGATTCTAGATGTCAGTTACAGAATTTTTTTCTCAGTGTGAAGCAAAATATTTCTCTCAATTTTTTTCGTACAGAAGGAAAACCTCTTGTGTTATGTTTGTTAGGATATGCGTCAACTTTTACAAACTATGATTATTGATATCGGGAACTGTAATAAGTTAGTTTTTGTAATCTTCACAAAATTGATTTTTTTTTCTTTTATTTAAAAATGCCAGAACATAAATATTTACATTTTTCAAACATTTTTGTAATCAGAAGTATATGTTTGCGGTTATATACTGGTTCTCATAAGGACACCCGTTTTTCTACATTAACTAAACACTGAACACTATTATTTAAACAAATATATTTTTTATTAATTTGAATTTCATTAATAGACTATATTTAAAAAGTTTTATCGTTTTTCTATCTTAAAAAACTTTAAATACGGTCAAAAAGATGATTTTTCAGGTGTTCACAATTATAAGGACAGCTCGAATCTTAGTTTTTTTTTTTTTTTTTTTTTTTTCAGTTATTCTTTAAATTAATATTTTAAGGGGTCTCTTTTCAGGGTGTAACAGCCAGACATTCTCTCTGGTATATATATATATATTTATTTAATATTCAGTTTCAGTACCATTTCATACAGCATAGATGATATTCTGAATACACTTAAACTATTTAAAATTGCTTTTTACTTGCATGCACTTTTCTAATATGATATGTTAAGGTTTTTTCAACTTTTAGGCCACGGGAAAGGCAGAAGTTTCTTTCTTCAAACTATTTCCTATTGCTCTAGAAGTAGAGCAATAATGTAAGTCTTGTTGAAAAAAATATTATTATCCCCCAAAATCTAACAAAAATCTGATAATTCCACGTTTAAAATTTGCGGATATTCTCTTGATGTTCATAATAATAGAAAAAATTAGTAAATTCATTCTTCCTTCAGTAGAAACAACTCCCCAGAGCATCATAGATCCACCTTTAAAATGCCTGATTCATATCTGCCTTCAAAAAATCTGCTCTGTCTTTCGCTATCTTCAGATCGTGCCAGTAACTGTTAAAACCATTTGGTTAATCAAGAATAAAATGCTTTTTTTTTTTTTTTCAAAATTGCAACATTTTACCATTTAATATTGTCTTTATTCAATTTTAACACAGACTTTTTTCCCCTATTAAATGCTTATTGATTATTAGAGGTTTTTTATTCCTTTTAACATATTATTAATTATTTTAAACAGGCATAAATGTGGACCCTAACTTTTCGTTAAAAATTACAAGCAAATTCAGCAGCAGTCATTATGATTAGAACAGTAAGAGGAATTATGCGTCTCCGATCTCTGTAAAACAACTCTGAATTTGCATCAGATCTCTCTCCTATCGAACCAGCAGTTCAACGTTTGATCCCATTCCCTTCAGCAATTTTAGATCTTCGAATTTCATTAGAAATTCAGCCCATTGAAATTATCCTTCCATTTAAAAAACACATTTATCATACTTCATTATATGAACGTTGTCCGTCCAAGAAAAATTGAAGGCCTATATATGAATCAATCTAGCCCAATAGTTAACAAATTCGCATGTCAACTGTAATTTATCCGCTAGTAAGTTAAATAAAACGAAAAAATCTTGATTGTCCCTATAATTATGAACATCTAAAAACGTGGAGAAAAAAATATTTTGCATTATTTTTTATTAATTATGTTTCATATTAAAAAAATTATAGCATTTTTGGTTTTTAGAATACTAGATATATTAAGTGCACTTAGTATAATCTTGTTCACAATTATTTTTACATTAGTTATTTCAAAACATAAAGTGTCCTTATAAATATGAGAAGGAGTGTAGAGTTCTTTACTTTACATCCTGTATATTAACAAACATTATCAAAATACTTTCCTTGAGAATATCTTAAAAGCCTGTTCTTAAAAAATGCTATATTATCGTTACGTATTTTTCCCAGAGAACCACGTCTGAGACTGAATGAATTCGTGCATTAGAGTAATTTCCGGTGAATCTTCCTGAATTCCTGAATCAGTGAGTGAAATGTATGGAATTTTCCACGGAACTCCTTCCGTGCGTAAACGAGGAAGAAACTTTTTTTGCAATTTTCTCATCGTTTATAATAACTTTATGATGACCCTTACCTTTAAGATTCCAAATAATTTATGTTTATTTATACATACCGTAATAAAAAGTAAATATAAAACGTAATAAAATGTAGCAAACAAGAGAAACACATTGTCAGTGCTAATGTCATCCAAAAAATTATTAAATGTAGCCAATGATAATAAAACAAAACAGAAATGAATTACTAGTAGCGTGATTAAATATGGCATAATAAACGTTCACTTTGCTTTACTACATAGCATAAGGAATGTAAAATAAATATGTGATAAAAAAATTTAAATTGTATACAATTCTGAAATTATAGTTTTTAATGAAATTATATATAATTTTTAATGTAATATGTACATATGGATCAAATTATATGCAAATGCATAATTGCTTTTGCAGATACCAAATAATAAATTCCATAAATTCTATAAATAATACCAAACCAATAAGTTCCATAAATTAACTGAAATATTTATCCAAAGTCTTTGTGCATCTACAATAATTCTTAGTTAAAAGTAAATAATCGAGTTTCTCAATCTTTATTCTGTACTTTTATCTCTTTTTACTTCCATTACTCTACTACCGTAGGTAATGGAAGTATTGTATTCGGTCTGAAAATTCGATATCGGGTTTTCACCTGATTTACACGTTTTAAGGTCCCCTGAGTCCAAAAAAGTGGTTTTTGGCAATTGGTCAGTGTGTATGTATGTGTGTGTGTGTGTACGTATGTATGTGGAGAATCTTCTGGCTATTATAGCTCAGAAACTAATAAAGATAGAGCTACGAAACTTTAGAATGGAAATACGTTTGGTGCACAGATGAAATTTCCAAATTTTGGTGAAAATTGAAAAACCGGAAGTGGGACATCGGAAACCGGAAGTGGTACCGTAAGTCCGTATCTCAAAAACGGCTCTAACGATTTTCTCGAAACTTGCAATATAAACACTCTATTACATGTCCTTTCGAATGATATAGTTGGTTAGTTCAGGAAAATTGACAGGCGTCCTGTATAAATAGCTCAATTTCAGGCCTCGCAAAGGCGTTCCTTTAAAAACGGTTGTACGGATTTTTTTCAAACTCGCCATTTTAACTCACTTTTAAATATGCTTTTGTATGTAATTATTGTTTTCCTGTCAATAATTGAGTTTAACCGGAAGTGGGACATCGGAAACCGGAAGTGGGACCGTAAGTCCGTATCTCAAAAACGGCTCTAACGATTTTCTTCAAATTTACTATATAAACACTCTATTAGATGTACTTTCGAATGATATAGTTGGTTAGTTCTAGAAAATTGATAGGCTTCCTGTATAAGTAGTTCAATTTCAGGTCTTCTAAGCGCGTTCCTTTAAATACAGCTGTACGGATTTTTTTTTTTTTTAACTCGCCCTATTAACTCACTTTTAAATATCCTTTTGTATGTAATTATTGTTTTCTGGTCAATAATTGATTTTTTGTAAAAATTGGTATCTCAAAAACGGCTCTAACGATTTTCTCTTAAAGTCACTTTTATATTTTCTGATCACATTATCTCTCAAAAATGCCTATAATACGTGTAATAGTGGGTAATGGAAGTCGTGTGGATGTTTCACACCAGATTTTTTATTATTTAATTTCTCAATAGGAATTAAAAATGAATGTTTATACTTTGGAAAAAGCAATCTAAGTCATTAATACATTCTTGCCAATAATTAATTAAATCAATATTAGTCATTAAAATGCATATACAAAAGAGGTTATATATATATATATATATATATATATATATATCCGTTTATTTTATTTTATTTTTTTTTCTGTAATTTTACATAAGGCTTAAGATAAACGATTACCAGCAGCCAGTTATTATTAAAAATATGTAATATATATTATTAATACTCAAGGTGTGTCCATTATAGTATTAAAGATACGCAGTACGGAAACTCAAGATATGATGAGGTGATATGAGATTATACTCAAGATATGAGTTATATAATTAGTTGCCAAATCGTGCATTAATGGTACGACTTTTCTTACTTTCAAGTCTTTTTACTTCCATTACCCGACTACCGTAGGTAATGGAAGTATTGTTGTTGCAACATCAGTGCCTTCCTCCCATTCTTTTCCCTCTGTTTTTCGGCCACCTGACGCGACAGCGGGAATGCTTTATTTTTATTTTTTATTCTCTTTTGGTTTTATTAGAATAAGATGCACTTTCGATTCGAAAGTGGAGCGTTAAAAAAGATGTAGACTTGAAAGGAAAGGCACTTTTACGGTGTCTTAAAATTTATTATGATTCTGTTTTATTAAAGAAGAAGAAAACTGAATATTTTGAATATACAGAAAGTTATTCATTATGTGAAGTAGGAATAATTTGAAAATTGTTTTATTAATCGTCAAATTTTGTACATATATTTCATTGTACATAGACCTCCATCATCATCATTTAATTAAATATGTTAAAGGCAAAAGTTCCAGAAATATTATTTTGTGTCATCGATATTCTCTTCTAACTCCCTAAGTTTCAAGTCGGCCGTGAAAAGAAGAAAGGGTGAGTACCTTTTCGATAATTAGTTGATAAATAATGAATATGATTGATTATAATTTTAAAGATATTTATCGCTAGTTATAATCTAATTTAAAAAGAACCCATGAATAAAAAGATTATATTAAATTAGTGACGCCCCAGAACAGGGACGGCCGACTTGGTTTACTTTCTCCAACATCGAAATAAATAAATATAAATGTTATTTTAATTGAATATTTGAAACTTTGTTCTTTTGATGATGATATAAATAAAGAGAAAAAGTTTTGGTTTAACGAAAAAGTTTCGTTTTCATTTACATTTGAAATAAATAATAAATGCTATTTATATTATTAGTTTTGTTCTTGAAATTTGTTCCTTTGATAAAAATGAAACGAAAGAATATTTTAGTTTTGGTTTGTGCATTACTTTCTGTTTTGAATTATTGCATTATATATTAATATGATGAATGCATAACTTTGAAATGTTTTTGTTTAATAAACAACTCTGACAAGAAATTTTATTTGATAATTGATCAAATAATAATATTTTTAAAGATTTGTTATTTATAATTAGCATAATGAGTGTAATTCAAAAACAAAAAAGAAGTGTTCTTAGAGCGCAAACCACGAAGTTAATAAATAAAATCGAAGACAGGTTATTAGAAATTGATGTTGGAGAAGAAGAGTTGGAACAATATTTAGAAGAGTTAAATTTAAAAGATAGGGAACTGAATTCATTAGATGATGAAATACAGAAAAATATCAAAGTAGAAGAGGTTGAAGAGGAAGTTTTAAAATGCGATGAATATAATTCAAATATTTTGATTTGGAAAACTAAAGTAAAAAGTAAAATGATTAAAATAAAAAATAGTAGTAATTCTAACATTTTATCGACTAGCCCCGTAATAGAAGGTAATAGAACACCAAAATTAGATCAAGGTTATATTAATCTTCCTCGATTAAACATTGATAGATTTAACGGTGAACCAACCGTTTTCCAAAGATTTATGGATCAGTTTGAAGCAGCAATCGATAAGAATTCAGTTTTATCAAATATTGATAAATTTAGCTATTTGAGAACATACTTAAGTGGTACAGCTGCTGATGCAATAAAAGGTTTCACGCTAACAAACAATAATTATTACGCGGCTCTGGAAACATTAAAAGATCGATTTGGTAAAAAGACATTATTAATTAATTCACATTTAAATAAATTACTAAATCTTTGTCCTGTAAAAAAATCCAACGATATATTTGAATTAAGAAAATTACTGGACACATGTCAGACAGAAATAAGAAATCTAGAATCCCTAGGGATAAAAGAAGAAAATTACAGCACGTTATTTTGCCCAATTTTCATAAAACTTTTACCAGCAGACATAGTTTTAGAAATAACGAAAAAATACGGCGATGATGATCAGTGGAAAGTTTCAGAAATGATTGAAATTTTAAAAACAGAAGTTGTTAGTCGCGAAAAAGCTACTGCACTAATTTCAAATGCCCAACACTCAGAACATATTTCCACCACATCAAATAAGAAAGAAAGTTATGAATCACCAAAAAGAAACAAAATTCGTCCCTCAACTGCAGCTGGCCTTTACAATAATAATTCAGGCAATAAACGACATTTCTGTAATTTTTGTAATAGCGAAAAACATCTATTGCAGGATTGTAAAGAATTCAAAACTAAAGAATTCAGTGAAAAAAGAGATTTTTTGATGAAACGTGGTCATTGTTTTGTGTGTTTCTCTAAAGGTCCCTTGGCAAAAAATTGCCGCTGCTTTGTAAAATGCCGTATTTGTTCTCGCCGTCATTTCGATATAATGTGTCCAGAAAATAATTCTGAAAAACAAGTTACAAATGAAAATACCACTTTGTCCAACAAAACTTGCAATCAAGAAGTGTTACTCCAAACTTTAACGCTAAGGTTAATCAATAAAGATAAAGAATACATTATCAGAGCATTAATTGATTCAGGATCTCAGAAATCTTATTTGAAAAAAGAAATAATAAAGAAAATTGGTTATACACCTACAGGGCAAGAAAAATTAAACCATAGTTTGTTTGGTGGGTTACAACAAACACATGATCATTTACGATATAGAATAAATTTAAGTGATTTAAATAAAAACTATTTGTGTAATTTTGAAGTTCTTGATCAAGAAAAAATTTGCGCAGAAGTACCTAAATTACGAAATGGGCCATGGATTAACGAAGCAAGAAGGCGGGGAATTCAATTTTCAGATTATGACAACTCTACAAAATTTAGAAGAAATAAAAATAGAGAAATTGATTTGTTAATTGGTGCAGATGTATGTGGGAAACTTTTTACAGGGAAAAGTAAATTACTCTCGAAGGGTTTAGTAGCCTTTGAAACAAAATTAGGTTGGACATTGATGGGTAAAACTGAAGAATTTAGTTCCAACGATAGTACAAATGTTGTTTTATCTCTTCATGTGGCCAATGCACAGATTTCAGATCTTTGGTCCCTGGATACTTTAGGAATTTTGGATTCAGGAAACAAGAACACGAGAGAAGAATTAGACATAGCTGCTGAAGAATATTTTAACCAAAATATTAAAACTGTTGAAGACGGCAGATATGAAGTAAGCCTTCCATGGATTGAAGGCCATCCTCCACTACCTAGCTGTAGACCAATTGCTGAGCGAAGATTGAAGAATTGCGTGGAATCACTGAAGAAATCTGGAAGATTAGAAGCTTACGAAGCAGTTTTTGACGAATGGCTTGCAGAAGAAATCATTGAAGAAGTTGAGCCATACAGTGATAATCTGAATGAACATTTTCTGCCCCACAGAGCAGTTATTAAAGAAAATTCCACAACTGAAATTCGTCCAGTTTTTGATGGGTCAGCGAGAGAAAAGGGCTCTCCTTCTATTAATGATTGTTTGGGAAAGGGTCCCAACTTAGTGGAACTAATTCCCTCTGTAATTAATAGATTTCGATTTAAGAAAATTGGGGTAATTTCAGATATTCGTAAAGCGTTCCTACAAATTCAGCTCAGCGAAGTAGACCGACCATATCTTAGATTCCTGTGGTGGGAGGAGGGTGATCCTTCAAATATTAAGATTTTTCAGCATAGAAGAGTAGTATTCAGCCTTACTTGTAGTCCCTACTTGTTAGGAGCAACTCTAAAGTACCACTTGCAACAGGTTAACGATGAACTAAAAGAAACTGCTGATAAACTAGCAGAATCTTTTTATGTAGATAATAGTGTTACTAGTGTAGAAAGTGTCGAAAAACTTGAAAAATTTATTTCGGAGTCTAAATATATCCTTAGTACTGCAAAATTCGATCTAAGAGGGTGGGAGCATAATATTATCAATCCAACAGAAGAAAATTCTACTCCCTCCAAGAAAAGAAATGTTCCAGTTTTGGGATTATTATGGGATTTAAACAATGATTCACTAAGTATAGATTTGCGAGAAAATCAAGAAGAAATCAAGACAGTTACCAAAAGACGAATATTGTCAGTAGCCCATAAAGTATTCGACCCCATCGGATATAGTTGTCCTGTAACCTTAGCACCAAAAATTTTACTTCAAGAATGTTGGCAACTAAAAGTGAGTTGGGATTCTGAATTACCTGAATGTGTTGGGAAAAAATTTGAGAAATGGAAAAGGGGACTACATAAGTTGAATGACGTTGCTATTCCAAGACTCCTTGTACCTGATCCGGAGTATACGGAAATGAGCCTTCATGTATTCTGCGATGCAAGCAAAGCAGCCTATGCAACTTGCATTTTTTTAAGAGCAGAAAATTTTAATGCCATTACCTGCCAACTTGTGCAAGCCAGATCTCGGGTAGCCCCATTGAAGTCAGTCACCATTCCCAGGCTAGAACTTCTTGCTTGTACCATAGGAGCAAGACTAGCACAGAGTGTAAAAACAGATTTAAGACAGCCAAATATTCCAACACATTTTTGGACAGATTCATCAAATGCTCTATTTTGGATCAAAAGAAATGAAAATTGGGCACCTTTTGTTTACAATAGAGTGCAAGAAATTAGATCCCTCAGCCATCCAGAGAAGTGGAAATACGTACCAGGGAGGCTCAATCCTGCCGATTTGCCATCAAGGGGCTGTACTGCTGAATTTCTATTAAAATCCCGGTGGTGGGAAGGACCTTCTTGGTTAAGAAAATCTTCAGAATTTTGGCCTAACGAAGTTTTAGAACCCGATTTAAATGTAATAGAATCAGAGAGAAGAAAAACAATAGTTTCTGCAGCCAATGTATCATCGGAAAACATAGACTTTTACGAGAAATGTTCCTCCTATAAAAAGATGTTAAAGGTCACAGCATGGATACTCAGATTTAAAGAAAATGTTAAAAAGCCTAAAGAAGCAAGAGTAATGACCAATTTAACAGTTGAAGAAATAGAAAGGGCTGAACTTACGATTATGAAGTTTGTTCAGAATCAAGATTTAAATTTTAAGAAAAACTTATCCTCTTTGCGTACATTTGTTGATGAAATGGGAGTCATCAGAGTTCAAACTAGAATATCAATGCGAAAAGATTCAGAAAATTTTAGATATCCAGTAGTTTTGCCAGCGAACCATAACGTAACCCATAGAATTATTGAAAATGAACATACAGAGATGAATCATGCAGGAATACAAATTCTTATGTCAGCAATTCGAGAGAAATTCTGGATAATAAGATGCAGGAAAACCATTAGAAAGATTCTGCATAGATGTGTCCAGTGTCAGAGATTCTCTTCGAAAGCTGCTGAAGTGCTGAGTTCACCTCTGCCTGAAGATAGAGTGAGAGAAGCTGGTGTTTTTGAAATTACAGGAACAGATCTTTTTGGTCCACTATTCTTAAAAGATGGCAGCAAATGTTGGGTAGTTCTGTATACATGTGCAGTTTTTCGAGCTATTCACCTAGAATTGACAACTTCCTTAACAACAGAGAATTTCATACAGACCTTGAGAAGATTCATTTCACGTAGAGGACGACCACGTATCATCTACAGTGATAATGGAACCAACTTAGTTGCGACAAGAAAAGAATTGAATTCTGTAGATTGGGCACAGATTGAAGAATTTGCTACTATAAAAAGAATTAAATGGAAACTTAACCCTCCGGCCTCTCCGTGGTGGGGTGGATTTTGGGAAAGATTGATTCGCATTATCAAATCAATGTTGAAAAGAGTTTTAGGAAAAGCCCATTTGAACTATGAAGAATTATATACTACCATTTGCGACACAGAAAGTATGGTGAATTCACGACCACTTACATATGTATCTGAGGATACTGAAGATTTAACACCTCTCACACCTGAAATGTTTTTGAAAGATCTCCGTGAAACAGGAGTACCTGACTTGGATTTTATAGAAAGAAATAACCTGAGAAAAAGATTTGAATACCGACAAAAACTAAAAGACGATCTTCGCAAGAGATTTAGAACTGAATATTTGGGATCTCTTCGAGAATTTAACAATGTAAAGAAACCTCCTAACAACAATATTAAAATTGGAGATTTAGTTTTAGTGCAAAATGACAACTTAAAACGCATTCAGTGGCCATTGGCCAAAGTGGTGGAACTCTATCCTGGTAAAGATGGACAATTTCGTGTTGCCAAACTGAAAACACTGAATGGTGAAATTTTACGACCACTACAGAGGATTTGCCCTTTAGAACTTAGTGATACAATTGTAAACAAGAATCAAATTCAGACCTCTAGTTTTGGTAGAATTATCAAACCAGTGAAAAAACTTTAATATCTAAACTGACTATATAACTTTAAGTCCAAAATGACTTGAACATTTTTCTGAACTATTTTTATATTATATTGTTTATTATTATTTTTTTATTATTTTACTAAGAATATTTTAGAATGTAAACAGTTTCCTTTTTCTTCAATATTTTGTTGAGCATGGACAGAATCTTTCCATGCTCAAGGTGGGAGGATGTTGCAACATCAGTGCCTTCCCCCATTCTTTTCCCTCTGTTTTTCGGCCACCTGACGCGACAGCGGGAATGCTTTATTTTTATTTTTTATTCTCTTTTGGTTTTATTAGAATAAGATGCACTTTCGATTCGAAAGTGGAGCGTTAAAAAAGATGTAGACTTGAAAGGAAAGGCACTTTTACGGTGTCTTAAAATTTATTATGATTCTGTTTTATTAAAGAAGAAGAAAACTGAATATTTTGAATATACAGAAAGTTATTCATTATGTGAAGTAGGAATAATTTGAAAATTGTTTTATTAATCGTCAAATTTTGTACATATATTTCATTGTACATAGACCTCCATCATCATCATTTAATTAAATATGTTAAAGGCAAAAGTTCCAGAAATATTATTTTGTGTCATCGATATTCTCTTCTAACTCCCTAAGTTTCAAGTCGGCCGTGAAAAGAAGAAAGGGTGAGTACCTTTTCGATAATTAGTTGATAAATAATGAATATGATTGATTATAATTTTAAAGATATTTATCGCTAGTTATAATCTAATTTAAAAAGAACCCATGAATAAAAAGATTATATTAAAATTGTATTCCGTCCAAAATTTCGATATCGAGATTTCACCTGATTTACATGTTTTAAGGTCTCCTGAGTTCAAAAAATTGGTTATTGGCAATTGGTCAGTGTGTATGTGTGTATGTGTGTATGTATGTATGTGGGGAACCTTCTGGCTATTATATGTCAGAAACTAATAAAGATAGAACTACGAAACTTTAGAATTGAAACAGGTCTGGTGTATAGATGAATTTTCCAAAATTTGGGGAAAATTCGAAAACCCGAAAGGAGACATCGGAAATCGGAAGTGGTACCGTAAATCTGTATCTCAAAAACGGCTCTAACGATTTTTTTCTAAGTTGCTATATAAACACTCTATTAGATGTCCTTTCGAATGATATAGTTGGTTAGTTCAGGAAAATTGATAGACGTCCTGTATAAATAGCTCAATTTCAGGCCTCGCAAGTGCTTTCCTTTAAAAATGGCTGCACGGATTTTTTTCAAAGTTGCATTGCCATATTAACTGCCTTTTAAATATCTTTTTGTATGTAATTATTGTTTTCCGGTCAATAATTGAGTATGCCAAGTTTTGTCAAAAGTCGGTATCTCAAAAACGGCTCTAATGATTTTCTTGAAAATTGTTACATAAATCCAATTTAGATATCCTTTCTTATGTATTATTTGGTTATTAAAGGAGAATTATCAGTCATCCTGTTTAGGTAGATCACTTTTAGATGTCGGAAATTACTGTTTCGAAAAATGGCTAAACCGATTTTTTTTTCTTCCTATTTTTAAATTCGCTATGTAAGTATATTTTACATATCTTTACATGTGTGTAAGTTTTCTCTTACCAGAAAATTTTAGGTGTCTAATTTGTTAGGTCAATTTTATGTCTTCTGATCATATTATCTCCAAAAAATGCATACGATACTTGTAATAGTAAGTAATGGAAGTCGTGTGGTTGTTCCGCACCAGATTTTTTTTTTTTTTTTTTTTAACTTAAGCATTTTTTTTTTTTTTTAATTACTATCTTCCATTTTAAAATACAAAGCAATATAATAGTCGTTATCTTAAAATAGTGATAGTAATAATAATAACAATAATTAATATTTTCACTTTTTTTTGGGGGGGGGGGGAGTTGAGTAAGTTGGTTTTACGTTGCTCTTGTGCTGCACTGTGTAAAGTACATGGGATGTAAAAATGAGAATTGGCCTAAATTAGGCAAAACTTGTATATATGCATTAATATATACATTTACAGTAAAAAACAAAATGAAATTAGATGTTAAAGAAACCAAAGTACATTCAAATTATGTGCGCAAATGTAACAGTTTGAATTTAAATGTAAATATATAATGCAATAGAATGTCAATATAAAACATAATGAATGTATACATATATAGATATACATTTACAATAAATTAGAAAAGTGTTTGTGAATTCGGTCTAACTGCCTATCTCCGCTCTCATTTTCTTAAATAATTTTAGCATATCTTGAAATTGATATGTATTCAAGTTCACGTGTAGCATGTTCGTGTTTAAAATTGGCTTTCCAAAACTTTAAATTTTCTGGGGGATACCGAACCGGGGGAGTTACCCTATCAGCGGAGAATATGAAAAACATAAGTTACACATTTTCTTTAAAAAAAATTGTATAAAATTTTATTCAACATGCAATCTAACAACAAGAACAACAACAATAATAATAATAATAATCTATATAAATAAAGAGTGTCTCTCTCTGTGTGTGTGTGTGTGTGCACTCTGGTGCTCACACTACTGATCGCAAAGCTACAAAACTTGGCAGATGGGTACTTGAGATCCTGTAGGTGTGCAAATCATCGAGATATTTTTTTTTTTTTTTTAATTTAGATTTTGAATTTTTTGAATTATTATTCATTTATTTATTTAATTTATTATTTATTTACTTTTTTTTTTTTTTTTTTTAATATTGGCTTCAATGTTTCATTTTTCAAAAATTCCTTTCGTTTCAAAAGTCTGCGTACTTAGCAACCGCTATTAAACTATATATTTATTTAAATTCATTTGAGCAAGAAATCTTTTTTATTATCGTTATTGAAATCAAATAATTATACACATACAGTAGAAAAAATTAAACATATTAAATTTTTAGATTTTATACATTGATTTCCATAGCAACAGCTGTTATATTTTTTTATAATTTTTGGATTTTCGAATTTAAATTTTAAAAATTATTATTATTATTATTATTATTATTTTAGATTTTATCCATTGAATTTTCTGTTTCATTTTCTAAAACTTACAAGCGTCTGTGTATCTTAGCGACGGCTATTTATATATTATTTAATTCCTTCATTTGAAGTATAGATCTATCACCCCCATGTTATCGTGCAAAGATTTTTGATGCCGAAAAAAAAGCTTTGGAATGAGCCATTAAGTGGTATTGAAAAAAAGAAAAAAAAGAAAAATTAATTTGAAACTGTATCTGGAGTTTTTCATTCACCTTTAGTAAATAAATTATTCCTAAATTTTATTTGCTAAAATATTCGTGTGTATTCCCGCGTGTATTCACTTGGGGAAAGACGGCCATATTTTGGCCGTTCCCAAGTGAAAAGGAATCACTTTTTTCTCCCCAGTGATCAATCTATATATTATTACTATATCTATGATTTGAAGGCGAAATCTCCTTTAACAACTTTTCATTTTTCATTTCTTCAATTGATTCTTTGAAAGGGAAATCGTTTCATTTATTCATTTATTTATTTATACTATTTATCCGAAAAATGATAGTGTATAGTAGAAAGGATTAAACTTATTAAAATTTTAGTTTAATTAAAATTTATTTGTTTATTTTTATTTAATTCCTTTTAAAACAAAATCTACTTTTTCTTTTGTTTGTTATATTGGTCGTAATCATGTGCTAAATTAGTGTAAACAGAGAGAGCTATAAAATACATGCTTCAAAACCAAAATATTTAATAGATGCTGAGATACAGTTATCTTTAAAATCACAGTTCTTAAATAATAGCAGATCCACCTGTTGTCGATAAATATCCAGATTGAAGTGCCCAGGAAAGACCTTTTCTGTAGGCAATGGGAACCTGGACCCGATGCAGTGCGAACAGAAAAGGAGCTGCCGTAGACAGCGGGTACCCGAAAGGAGGATTACTCAATGTATTTTTTTTTTTTTTTTTTTTTTTTTTTTTTTTTTTAATAATGTGATATAAAAAATATAAACAGTGATTCAATTCTTTTGAAAATTCATTTAAATTTAGTGACCAGCGAAGCGGGCGTAGCCTGCTAGTTATAATAATAATAAACCCTCTTTCTTACAACATGCATGAAGTTTTGTGCAATACATTTTGAATTAATATTAATTATTATTTCTACCGTCAGTCAATGAAATATATTTCCAATTGAGAAAGAGTGAATTGATAATAATAATAATGCAACATAACTTGGTGTTATGATTAAATTGTTATTATTATTATTTTCCACGTCACTGAATAGGGATATTTTTACTATGTATATAGCTCGTGAAACCATAGAAAAGTATAACAATTTAAATTTCGAAAATTTTTACATGAATTCTCACTGATTTTAATTGTTTTAAGATAAATTAAGATAAATTAGTTTAAAATTCAACTGGAAATTTGTTTCTGTGACTTATGTTTCAGATCACCATCGTCAATTTCAGCCTTTATCAATTCACTACAGGATAAAGGCCATATATATACTTCTGAGTACTAAAATTTACCCTGATTAAAAATTATATTTTGAATGTTGTTCGCACTAACAATGTATCTTTTGAATGCTAAATTTTATAATGATTGAAAATTCTCAACTTTACACACATATATATACTATATATATATAGTTCGTTTGGCAACCTGTTTATTTCTACTATCTCCGTAAGTTTTGTTTAACATGTTGATTGCTTGAATTACTTATTCCTTGTTTAAATTTTGAATAATTTAATTTCCTTTTTTAGTTTGTTTTGTTACAAGATAGAGATTTGAGCTGTATATTTGCGGGAATTATCTATACAGTTTTCCGAAATCTTGCATAGGCTGATAGAAATTCAAGTTTCCTGATGAGTGAACATTTCTATTTTTCAGCGTTTAAAATTCCAATTTTCAATTCATGAATTCCCCCCCCCCCTTTTTCCCCCATTTAACGGAACACTGTGGTGATTTTATCCTTTCTCTTTTCTCTAAAATGTTGACTGTTACTAATAATTCATAGTTTTTGCAAATTCTCTCATAGTTGGCTTATGTGTTATGTTAGTGTGATTTCTCTTCTGCGTAAGCACTTTAGCATGTTTTTACTAATCATTGGTACTCAGATTAAATTAATACCGTGACTATTTTTAATCGAAATGAATCTCAATTAAAATTTAATTTTATGTTGGTATCTTCATCTATCTTTTGTCTGCTGAGTGTTACAATGGTACTAAATAATTCAAATTATATATATATGTATATATATATATATATATATACATACATATACAGTAACCGCCGCTTAATAAATTCACTGGTTAATAAAATCAGCCGCTTAATCTGATCAAATTGCCAGGACCGGAATCAAATCAATACAAAATACTTTTAAAGCCGCCGCTTAATAAAATCAACATCGCCGGTTAATAAACTCAAAAGTATCTCCCCAGCAGCCAAAAATATCATTTATGCACACTAATTTTTTTTTTATTTGAATTGTGATTATTAATTAATTAATTAATTAATTAATTAATTATTATTATTATTATTATTATTATTACTTTTTTTTTTTTTTTTTAAGAAAAAGAAATTAAAGCCTGACAAACCCTCCGTTATCGCTGATTGTCGAAGATTTTACTTTTGCAGCACAGTTTCAAATTAAACATAACTTACCTCCGTAACAATTTCAAGAAACTATTCTTCAAAGCGCAGTAATAAGTTAAAAATTTGTTTTTTTATTTATTCGTTACTATTTGAAGTTTTTTTTTCCAAATTCAGGGAAGTAATACCTTTGCCTTAAGTGCAGGAAAGTTCGCCGGATACAAAAATCAGCCGCTTAATAAAATCACTTTGGCTCAGAACGAATGTGATTTTAATAAGCCGCGGGAACTGTATATATAATTTTGTTAAATCTATCCATCTATTTATCTATATCTGTAATGAATTACAATAATATTTCAATTTGTTTTTATTATAAAAGGAAAATATATTTCTTTTCGTGAGCAAGATTAAATTTATTTTTTATTGTTAATTTATTTTTATCCAACGAAAAATTTATAATTGCACAAACTTCCGGTGACGATTACCTTCCGCATCAAAATAGACAGCTTGCATTTATTTTTATGATGCAGTTGAAAAATTTATAAATAACTTCTCTCTTCCTATATCTTCTTCTTCCGGGCTTCTCAAATGCATTGCGTCATAGGATTATTTGAAGGAGTCTGTAGAATGTCGTAAATAAATTTATTTTACAAGTTTTTCCTTTTCTGTTTTTCTTTCGATGCGAAATACACAGCTGAAAAGGGTAATTCACATTACATAAGTGAGATATAGGTCTTTGACTTTACTTATTTATTTATCACACTTTCTAAAAAAAATAAAATTAAAATATTATTTATATATGCAGTACGCGCTTTTATTCGGATATATCACGGTCTATGAGAGGTATCTTTTACTCTCTGCTGCATATTAACACGTTAATCGCCACGATAATATCAGAAAAATTTTCACATGGCCATGGTAACTTTATTAGACAATTTAGTTAAAAATGCGTCAGGCACATATGACTGACATGGCGATTAACGTGTTAATAATTACTCGGCGTATATCATATTCCTTTTAGGGTTATTTCCTAGTTAAAAATGCGTGTTAAAAATGCGTCAGACACATATGACTGACATGGCGATTAACGTGTTAATTACACTATGGTCATAGGCCTATAGGTGAGGTCCCTTCTGTGAATGTCTTTCTAAGGGCTCCTAGCCCATATTTACGTCAGTTTTCGAGAAAACCACGGAAGACTCTGAATGTCTAGGTCGATAAGCGAGAACTGGTATCGAACCAGGCACTTCCTATCTACTAGCTTTTAAAAGCGGTTAATAGCGGTTAATGCGGTTTAGCTATCTAAGCGGTTTTACAGTCTCAATCCGGCTTTCCCAACGTGTCGTGCAAACACTTTTTAAATTTAAAGAAGTTATGTATTATTTTAACACTGACCATCTGGACGTAGATGTTGAAAAAAAAAATAAATAAAGAGCTCTGCAATAAGTAAAAAAAGTTGCATAATTCACCGGATTTTTTAGAAGCATCATTAATAATCAAATTCAGTGAATAACATGAACAAGGTACATAAAAAGCTTTAGAGATTTTCTTTAAAATTCTTTTTTTTCACACCTGAATGAGACCCTGTCGTATTAGCGCTTTATCGTAACATTGACCACGAATATTCGTCATTTCGAGGTTTAGTAGTGGACAATAGATGTGCAAAGAGTTAAATTTAAAGGTTAAAAGGTATAAGTAAGTACATGCAGTTATAGAAAATGTTTCATAATCTACATAAATCACGAAATAGTTTTTTTTTCCCCTTCTCGAAATGAATTCTATGTTCAATGTAAATGCGCGAAATGCCGCCCCTGAATTAAAATATTATTTATATATGCAGTACGCGCTTTTATTCGGATGTATTACGGTCTATGAGAGGTATATTTTATTCTCGGCTGCATATTGATTACACTATGGTCATAGGCCTATAGGTGAGGTCCCTTCTGTGAATGTCTTTCTAAGGGCTCCTTGCCCATATTTACCTCAGTTTCGGAGAAAACCACGGAAGACTCTGAGAGGCTAGGTCGATAAGTGAGACCTGGTATCGAACCAGACACCTCCTATGCACTAACTTTAAGCGCAGAACCACTCGTCCACTGGTTGGGCCCAGTTTTCTATAGATTCATATATTTTGAGATGTCCTAAACACGATTTTACCATTTTTAGAAAATGTCTCTCTTTCTATGTGTATGTGCCAGCAAAATTTTGTGGGTGCTGTATCTCACGAAACAATAATTGAAATACTACAAAATATTATATTTTGTTCGGTATTCCCATAAATTGGTGCTATCCAAAGAGGTGGCATTGATATGCTCCAATTTCCTCCTTCGGGAAAGCTATATCTCAGCTTCTATTATATATGTATAAATGCAAAATGTTGATGTGTGAGATTGTCATTATGAAATATTCAGGCTCATTTAATCTGAATGCATATAGGCCGACAGGTAGTGTTACTATACTGTAATTTTCTCCGTTTACGATGAGACAAAATCTCAGATTTTATGATATATATAAATGCCCCAAATATGATATGACAGATATATATTATGAAAAATAAATGCGGATTCTATTTGGGTATGGATCGACCTGAAAATTTCGCTACTGTTACTCATTTTCTCTGATTTTTCAGATGGCTACTTATCAGCGTTACTAATTATAATCGTACGCAACTGGATCTGTAAAATCTTTATTGTGAGAAACTATATAGATTAAATTTACTGCATGATATCCAATACGCGGCACTGTTATATAGCGTTCTAGTTTAAAATATGTTTGAATAAATTTATACTGTACAAAACGAAACGAAATTAACAAACATTTATTATTTGTATTTTTTATAAAATATGATATTTTTAGCATTAATGATTTATTTACAGAGCCACACAAAAAAAAATATTCAGTTTCATCAGTGGAAATTGCACTTTAATTTGGCTGCCGGACGAGATCTATTGAGAGAGGAGATGGATGCTGGATAAGATAAGATGGAGGGTGGACAACAGCTAACAGAGGACGGAGTGTTATAGATTACCCCTCTCTTTCCTATTTAACTGTACATCTACTTTTACTGCAACAATTCATTCGAAGCGCAACAATATTTCATAGTGCCATCACGGAGGTGACAATACGCATGATGGCTCCATTCTGAAGTCAAGGCGGTTCGGTAACATGTATAGTTTATATATTTTTAATCAATTCTTGATAGAGTAACACGAAATTGTATTGGAGGGTATATTTAAACTACTATGTTGTGGCCACCACAAGACTTTCTTCTATATTTTCCTATACAAATTCACTCAGTAACAAAAAAAAATAAAAAAATAAAAATAAATAAATAAATAAATAATACGATTTTTTAATTAAGTTTTTTTTCGCTAAAAGTAAAAAAAAAAAAATCGATAACTTTGTTTTAAATTATCACATATGTATAGTTCAACCATTCGTTTTAAAGGTATTGACGAGACCTTTCGAAAGATTGGGGATCTTGAAAGATCAGATAGATCGAAAGATTCAGATCTTGAAAAATTGGGGGAGGGGAGGGGGGGTACCCATCTTGGGGAGTACTTCCTCCCAGGGGGGGGGGAACCGATGCCCCCACATGCACAAATTTTTTTTCCAAGTTAACTACTACTGTTATCAATAATTCATATTAATTTTACCATCACAAGTTTAAAATAACTCTTATTATGCACATTTATACGAAATTTTGTCCAATACTGCCATGTTAAAAGTTTACAAAAAATGCGATCACAGCGCCACCTGTTGAGCGATTGATCCCCAAATCTAATCAGCACCAGTTTATGTCAGGGTGCAACTAAATACCAAATTTGGTTAAATTTCCTTCATTGGTTCGGGAGATATAATGGACACAAAAATCGTGATACACACAGACAGACAGACATTTTCTAAAAACTATCAATTCGTGTTCAAGATATCCCAAAACGTGTAAATCCATCAAAAAACGGAGGTCGAAATTTTTCACGAATCCAATACTTTCTCTATATTACATATAGAAGAAAGTAAAAAATTAAATTAGATCTCGCACAGAAAAGTATTATGTCCATTCATTTAACAATCAGAAGAGAAGTATGACAATTAAGGTATAAAATAAACTAAAGTTATGATGATTAAGACGTTATACGTGTATCTAAGCTTACTTGAACAACGATTTTAAATCATGTGTATTCAAAGTTATAGATGACACAAATAATAACAAGTGACAATCGTCTAGCAGCAAAAAGAAATGAAATGTCACAGAAACTCGAAAAATAATGATTGAAAGGAACTGTAAATTTCAAAACATATATTTTTGACGATGCCTGTTCTATTCGTAGCAAAACTCATAATTTTTTGAAATATGAATTTATTAATAATTTTCCCAATTAAATATACATATATATTCAAAAACTTGCATGGAATATGTTTGGGTCACTTTATTCTAACGCATAAAAAAATTACATTTAAATATAATAATTTTTAGAGAAGATATGAACTAATGTTTGTCACATTCATTTAAAATTAGCATCCCCATATTTTGACAGCTTATAACTCTATGAAATACTGAGGACTGTATTGACTGTACTACTTTCCGGGCTTATTTTATATAAATAAACCCAAAAATCTGTGAAAAATGGGGTTTGCTGTTGAAAAAGAATTAAGTTGGTGCCAGTTTTAATATGTAGACGACCCCTAAGCAAAATCTAATTATACCGTTATAAATGAGACGTTATTACTAATCGATTGGCACCAGCCTCATATTAAAAGGACGATTTGCGGTAAAATTAGTTGGAGAGTAGTTTTTTTTTTTTTTTTTTCTTTTTTTCTGATACTATCTAATACAATGTAATAGGCAAGGCATAAAATCATAAATTTTTTAAAAGTGTATGACAGCTGCATTTCTTGAGAATTCATACAATCTATCAGAGCGCTGAATTCTCTCTTCTTTTTCATGGTATTTTAATATAATTAACACAAAACCCCCAAAAATATTCCGAAGCATAGAAAGTGAAAAATAATCAGTTACAAACGATATAGGATTACTGTGAAAAAAATGAGGAAAATTAGGCTAAAAATAATTAAAAATTGGCGAGATTTGAGGAGAGGAATACGTAAACATTCAAAAAAGCTTCCTGACACACTTCTGCAAACATAAATTGTTATGTTGTGGCCTCCAGAAGATTTCATTCTATATTTTCATAAACAAGTTCATGTAGTACAAATTATTTATTAAAATTATTTTACATGATGAATGTAGAAGATTTTCATCAAAGAGAAGTATAACTTCACTCACTGCCGAAAGAAAGTCAGTTTTGTGCTAACATCTAAGGAACTGCCCCCCCCCCCCCCAAGATTATTGTTATTTTATTTTAACTAAAATAAAACTAAACTTAAATAATTTAACTTTAAAAAAAAAAAATCTAAGATTATTGTTATTTTTTAAAACTAAAATAAAATAAAACTAAACTTAAACAATTTAACTAAAATAAATAAATAAATAAAAATAAAATAAAATAAAATAAATCATAAATTTATTTTAAACTATTGCAGATTAATTGTTCAATCATTCGGTTTAAAGGTATGGGCTTGTTATTTTGAAATATATCAATATTGAAAATTTACACTCTTCGAGAAATGGGCGATAGATAAAACCTCCCCAACCCCCACCTCCTGCAAGGAAGCGATGCTCCAACGCGTACAAAAATTTTTCCCCATCATAAACTTGTTCTTTTTTTCCTTTTCTTTTTTCGTTTTACACTGAAAAGTTAAAAATTATTCTCATTATCTACATTTACTCAAAATTTTGTCCTATATTGCCATATTAAACAGCGTGGGAAAAAAATGGTGTGACAGAGACACCTGTT
This sequence comes from Salticus scenicus, assembly GCA_963930645.1. NCBI lineage: Eukaryota > Metazoa > Arthropoda > Arachnida > Araneae > Salticidae > Salticus > Salticus scenicus. The sequence goes on along the minus strand of OZ005662.1, from coordinate 204,839,242 downwards.
GAAGGATTAGTCTCCAAATGTAATCAATACTAATTTAGGTCAAAAATTAACTAAATATCGAGCTTGGATAAATTTCATTCATTGTTTTGAGAGAAACAGCGTCCACAACATTTTTGATACACGCACAGACATTTATAGAAAATGCTCAAATCACGTAATCCAATAAGTTTCTTCTTATATATAGAACAAATCTACAACACGTTCTTGCTTTTTTAATACAATAAAAATCTCAGTTTTATAAATTGCATTAATATCCAATCTACCCACACCAAAACATTTAGTTTTACGAACTCGTGACATTAGTTGCTTTTGGATTATATCTGCTAGAATGCAAAAGGAAATGCAGCGCAAACATTTGCGTTACTTCAACTGAGTTTGGAATCGGCGTCAGTTTGTCAGAATTAATTCGCAATTTAAAGTTTATATGAGATCATGTATATCTCTGTACACGAACGAATTGTCATATTTTATTAAAAGTTTCAAGTAATATGCATACATGGTATAGTTTTAGAATACCAAATTTGGACATCTTGCTAACATCTGCTTTTGAGTTACGCTGACAACAAAGTCACAGACACAAACAGAAACAGGCACACAGACAAACATATGAAAGACAAACCTCTAAAAATAAAATTTTAGTAGGGAAAGAGGGGCTCAAAACGCGTAATTGTAGCAAAAACTAAGTTTTGAAAATTGATACGCAAAAACAATACTTTTTCTTACGATATATGCGAGTAAAACAATAATGCTATATATAAGTCCAAATATTATCTGAGTGATGAAATTGAGAAAATTTTATTTTTATCTCGTTACAAATTTTTTATTCTAAAAAAATTATTTCAAAAAAGTGGGTTTTGACACAGTTTAATTTCGTGAACATATTCTTTGGAAAAGCCAAGCAAACACTTCTATTGGCAGGCATCCATATTTAATCCATATAGTGTACAAAACTGTGAATAATAATAATAATAGTAATAAAATGACTTGCGGACTTAATTAACTGGTTACGTTACTCGGTGAGTTTGGCAAAATGACATAAATTTCATTAGAATGATGTAAAATCTTCTCGCGCAAAATCTAAAAAGTGCATTGTATAAGTTTTACTTCCAAAAATCGTTATAAATTATTCATATTAATTTTATACAAAAAAAAAAAAAAAAAAAAAAAAAAGACTATGCTATTAGCAATATTAACCTTCGCATTTTAGTCATTTTCCTTCTTTCTGAACAAATTCTAATATTGCATCAGCTTTACTTCGTACCATTTTGTTAGAATTCACGCTTTCCATCTGCATTGAATTATTTGTATTTATTCATTATTTTTCTTATTTGTTTACCTACCACTTTTTTTATCCTTAGAAAGAACTGGTTCCCGAATTCTTTACCGGCTGGTCATTAAAGGGTGTGGCTTTGTTTTACAGAAATGCGAGAAGTATTGCGAAAAATTCGTTTTCTAACACTCCATTTTTTTAGATCGTATATTTCGCTTCGGTTATTAAAGGTGTGAAATATGAAGCCTTTAAAATTCACGCGTGGCAAACTAGTTTCACTTTTAATAATTTTTCGATATTATTGTCAGCAGTGTTTTATTAAATATTCTTACAAAGTTATATAGTTGTGCTATTAGAAAACATACTAATTATTTTAATAAAATTAAACAATTTATACGTCTCATTAATATATTAAAACCAATGTAACTTTTAAAATGAGATAAAAAATACAATTTTTTTTTTTTTTTTTTTAAACTTTAAAAATACATTTTAATTAAAAACATTAAAGCACACGACAGACGTTTCGGCTAGAACACTAGCCCTCCTCAGTGTCAAACATACAAGCACAAACAACATTTACAAAATTCATAATACATCATAGCAAGATTAAATATTCAGGAGGAATAGCTTTAGCCTCGTTCAAGGCAGAATGCTGCATTTTGGTAAAAGCGCCCTCTAGAAAAATACGGGATTCATAGATTCAAAAATTTTAGCTTCTAATATAAATATCTATGAATCCCGTATTTTTCTAGAGGGCGCTTTTACCAAAATGCAACATTCTGCCTTGAACGAGGCTAAAGCTATTCCTCCTGAATATTTAATCTTGCTATGATGTATTATGAATTTTGTAAATGTTGTTTGTGCTTGTATGTTTGACACTGAGGAGGGCTAGTGTTCTAGCCGAAACGTCTGTCTTGTGTTTTAATGTTTTTAATTAAAATGTATTTTTAAAGTTTTAAATTTTTGTATTTTTTATCTCATTTTAAAAGTTACATTGATACTAATTATTGTATAAAAAGTGCATAAAAATAAAACTAAAATTAATAATATTAATTATTTCATTTTAATTACCTTTTTACGATATTAATATACAATATTTACATAAAGTTATTATTATTTTCTTTAAACAAAATCATTAATTCCTCAATATAATTGAAAATGTTACATTTTCTTAGTGTAATACTTTGAGTAAGTTTATTCTGTTTAATAACTATATGATTTTTAATATTATAATTTATAAACAATACATTGGCTTGCCGCAAGGTGAATTGCATCAAGCATTTTAGTCGATCTTTGTTTTTATTATTATGAAAAGAATATATTATTTACTAATTTAAAATGTAATAGTTAAGTAAATGATATAGTACAGTAAATGGTGTTATTGTCTAACATTTATAAAATATTTGTAACTATGTATTTTTCGTTAATTGTCCTACTGATCTTACTCTTAGTGAAAATGATATAATATTAATACCAAACGTACTTAATTTTTTTAACTTAAAAATTATTCTTATCGCAACCAACACCTAGAATTTGATTTATACTATAAACATGATTTCTCATTTAAAATAAATTTCTTTACAAATTAGAAAACTTGTTTACATAAATCGGTATTTACAAACATTTTTAATAATTTTGCTTAATGCATATAACTTCCTGTTTTTTATAAATTTTAGAAAAAATATACCTATTATATATATTTTTATAATAACAAAAAGGTATAACGCAAAATAAACAGATAATTAAATTGCCATAACAACCCACAAAAGCCTAATAGATTAATAGTTAATTAAAATGAAATAAAATAATTTTATAGATGTATATATATATATATGTTACCGCTAAAGTGCAGAAATCAGTTAATCTGCAGATTAGCTAGGTAATCTGCACATTAACTAGGGTGATCCGTTAAAGTGAAAAAAATTGTTTCATTTCTCAAATTACCTAGGTAATCTGCGAATTACCTAGGTAATCTGCACATTACCTACTATACACTCGTTAAAGTGAAAATAAGATCTCTGGTGGTGTAATGTTAAAGCACGCTGTGTTGTATTTGTTTTTTTCATTCGGGAAAAGAAAAAAAAATAGTTTTCTTTTCTTTCTTTACTTATTTTAATCTGTATGTGTTTTAATTTTTATGTCGTTTAAAGTTATATTTGCTTTATTTATTTATTTTTATTTATTTCATCTTTTTTATTCTGTCAATATAAGTTTGAAGATGTTATGCATTTTTAATATGAAATATAATATCTTTAATATCTTTCAATAAAGTCTATTTTATAAGTGAATGTTAGAATTGTAATACAGTAACGATTTCTTTTCAAATAAAAATATTTAACAATTAAAAAAAAAAAAAAGTTTTATTAACAACTTATATTGCTATTACTATATTTTAAAAAAAGTTATGCACCAATTTTTAATTCGCTAAAGAAATATTAAATTAGACAAATCAGAAGCATTTTAAGAAGTACTTCAAATAATTAAAATTGCTTTAATAATTTTTAGAACGTATGAAAATTAAAATGACAGTTTTCCAATGCTTTATTAAACTATATTTTGCAGCATACATATATCTGTACAATTTTAGCAAAAATATTAATTTTACAAAAAAAAAAAAAAAAAAAAAAAAAAAAAAACTTTATTAACACATTTTATGTGATAAACTACAACGAAATTATCTGAAAAAGCGAACAAAATTAAAATTAAAAATATAATCATGATATATAAAATATATAATGGAAACTTGAAATTGAAAGAAACAAAAAAGAAAATTGTAATGAAGTGCTAAAAAATGCATAAAAATTTCATATTAAGTATTTATTAAATAATGCCATAATATTGATTGCCATATTTTCCAGAGGAAAAAATTAATACATTTTTTTTTTTTTTTTTTTTTTTTCAGTAAGTAATAGTAATTTAAATCAATTTTAAAATAAATTAGTTTTAAAAAGTTGTGGTTTAATAGTTTTATTTCGGGAGAAAATAATTACTGTGTTGTAAATTTAATATTCATAATTGAAAATGAAGTTTCACGAGAAAAAGCTTTTAATTAAAATTAGATTTCATTAATAAAATGCAGACCCTTATCAAACTTATATTGACAGAATTTAAAAAGAGAAGAAATAAATCAAAACAATTATAACTTACTTGTTACTTTAAATTTTGTGTTGGTCATAAGAAGAAACCTAATATCATAGCTTCCATGATCCACGTTTTGTGCTTACTGTTTATCATAGCGGAGCGGAAGGGATAAAAGTTTTGGTTTGTGTTTGAAGGTCAATCGCGTCACAGACTAATCTGGGATTCGCGTATCTGTATCACATGACTGTTTGACGTCATAGTGAATGTAAAAAAACTAACACTCGAAACAAACATTTGAACTTTAACGACACAGAAGCCGTTAATCTGCAGATTACCTAGTTAAAATGCGGAAAACTCTTTATTCCGCACTTTAACGGGTCATTTTAGTTAATCTGCAGATTAGCTAGGTAATCTGCAGATTAACAGATTTCGCGTTTTAACGGTAACATATATATATATATATTGAAAACCTTTTCAAACATTGAATAGATGAAAACAAGAAACATTGAAAAAGATAAAACAGAAAAATTTAAAAAAGAGATTGCGACTATAAAACAACCATAAACCAATATAGATATAATTTAGAAAATTTGGAGTGGAAGGATGATTTTTATACCAACTATGTGAAAAATACCAGAGCCGGGAATCGAACCCGGGTTTTCCGCTTGACGCGCGGATGCTCTACCACTGAGAGACACACATGTGAGAAATGCCTAGCTGGTTATCACCCAGGGTAGCTCAGTGGTAGAGCATCCGCGCGTCAAGCGGAAAACCCGGGTTCGATTCCCGGCTCTGGTATTTTTCACATAGTTGGTATAGAAATCATCCTTCCACTCCAAATTTTCTAAATTAATTAAGGTTGATAAATAAAGACTTTCTAAATCAATATAGATATATTTCGTATGGCAGTTAATGCAATTTTGAATAGATGACATTAATACAATGCTACAAGTTCTCGGAAGTTAATATGCAATGCAAGAAAAGGAAAATCAATTCAACATAAAGTAGGTATTTTTAGAACTAACAATAATACTAAGATTGTTGCGCAATTGCAGCATAACAAATCATGTATTAGTGAACTAAGTTTATTAAATAGATTTTGCCAAACATGGGCAATACTAAAATAACAGAGATTGCAATATTTTGCATGTAGAGAGAAAAATAAAATCATTCCAAAAGATTCGCGCAATAGCAGCGTCATAATTCAGAATGGAAATATATTGAAAATCTTTTCAAACATTGAATAGATGAAAACAAGAAACATTGAAAAAGATAAAACAGAAAAATTTAAAAAAGAGATTGCGACTATAAAACAACCATAAACCAATATAGATATATTTCGTATGGCAGTTAATGCAATTTTGAATAGATGACATTAATACAATGCTACAAGTTCTCGGAAGTTAATATACAATGCAAGAAAAGGAAAATCAATTCAACATAAAGTAGGTATTTTTAGAACTAACAATAATACTAAGATTGTTGCGCAATTGCAGCATAACAAATCCTGTATTAGTGAACTAAGTTTATTAAATAGATTTTGCCAAACATGGGCAATACTAAAATAACAGAGATTGCAATATTTTGCATGTAGAGAGAAAAATAAAATCATTCCAAAAGATTCGCGCAAATTAAATTAGAATTTGAAAATCAATTAGAAAAACCAGAATTTTTTTTATAAAAATTTGAAACTAAGCATTTATAAACCAATATGCAAAATGCAGCAAAGGGAAATGTAATACGAAAATAAATTGATAACTAATGAAAAGTAATCCCAAAACATCTGGATCTTCTTTAGGCTCTTCTTCTTCTTATATGGCTTCCCCCCCCCCCTCCCCCCCATGTAGGGAATAGAAAATGAGAAGTTTCTGGGGGAACGTATACCAATATGGAACGTGTACCCCAGCCCCCATCTTCTCAACGATGAAAGCAAATTTATATATAAATTATTCAAATTATATAACAGTTTTACGAAATCTTGCATGTGCTGATAGAAATGCAAGTTTCCTGATGAGTACATTTCTATTTTTCAGCAATTAAAATTCCAATTTTCAATTCATTAATTCCATTTTTTATTTTATTTTTATTTTTTATTTTTTCCTTTCTAACACAACTCTATGGTGATTTTATCCTTTCTTTTTTCTCTCAAATGTTGACTGTTTCTAATAATTCATAGTTTTTGCAATTCTCTCATCGTTAGGCTTATATGTTTTGTTAGTGTCATTTCTCTTCTGCGTAAGTACTTTAACTTGTTTTGACTAATCATTGGTACTCAAATTAATTTAATACCGTGAATATTTTAATCGAAATAAATCTCATTTAAAATTTATTTATGTTGGTATCTTCATATATCTTTTGTCTGCTGAGTGTTACAATGGTACTAAATAATTCATATTATATATATATATATATATATAGTATATACAGCTATCGAATTGAAGATTAAAAATAAATTAATACAAAACATTAATCTAAGGAATCAAATTTATAAATAAAGTACATTAGAATATAATAATACATCAATATGTATGTATATATATATATATATATATATAAACATACATAGATAAAATAAGATAAAATAAACGTTAATAAATGCAGACAAAAAAATTAAAAAAGAAATCAGGTATAAAACCAGAGAGAGAAAGTTATAATCAAGTTTATCAGATTTGTATTAAGCAGCATTCCATATTATTTAAAAATACTCATTAAATCAATTTCAATTTGATACAATAATTTAATACTTTGCGCTCGAGAAGTGACCATTCGATTTGGTGTCACTATTCGTTCAGTCACCATTCGATATGATGCGGTAACTCGAGAGGTGACCGAGAGTCACCATTCGGTTTGACACAATGATTCGAGCGATAATTCTGTTTATTTGTTTATTTAGGTTTGGTTTGAATAACATCACTTCATGAGTGTATCCAACAATACATGCATCTAAAGCTGCCAATATTAAACCCTTTCAGGACAAGCACCGCGACAAGGTACATTAATATTTTCGCGACCGCTAATTTTTGTCTTTTTTATTATAATCTCTCTAATCAAAGTGCTTGTATCAATAGTACATTGATTGTAAAAATATGAATATTGAGTATATTCACGAGAAATAAAATAACATACAAACTGCAAAAGAAACGCCCACTGGCGGAGACTTAGTCCTGAAAGAGTTAATGTTTAATAAATATTCTTCTTTGAATTATAGTGATACGTAAAATGTTAAAATATGCAAAATAAAAATTTTAAACGTTAAACTGTGTGTGAAATCAGTTTATGTTAATGGTAAGAAATTCATGTTATATTTAATAAACTGTTTCGAATTTCTGGTTCGTCCAAGTGAAAAAGGACTCGAGTGCGAAGGGTTAACTATTATCTTTAACATTTTCATTAATAACCTTTATATATATATATATATATATATAGTAATATAATAATAATTTAATATTAGCAGTGCAAACATTTGAAATTTAATTTCAGTATAGGCCCACCAGCGGCCGAGCGGTTCTACGCTCAAAGCTGGTAGATGGGAGGTGCCGGGTTCGATCCCAGGTCGCGCTCATCGACCTAGCCGTTCGGAGTTTTCCGTGGTTTCCTCCGAAACTTGCGTAAATACGGGCTAGGACCCCTTAGAAAGACCCCCACGGAGGGCATTCCCCCTCTAGTCCTAGGACACTTCAGGAGTCAATCGGCCTTAAATCCTACCAACCAATCAAACAATTATTCTGATCAAAAACGAAGACCACCCAAATCAAACCAAAAAAGAAATAAAGTAAAATCTAAATGCATTATAGCAAATTGGAATGAGAAAAAAGCAATATTTGCATTCTAACGTTATCAAGGGCCTGGTAGAATGCAAATATGCTAAAAAATGGATGTTTTTCTGTCACAAAGAAACCAAAAGCTAAGAATTTCTTTGTTCTCAGGCCCGAAACACCCATTGTAAATAAAACCAGTAAAAACGAAGATCAAAATAAAACTCATCGCTACAAATGATAATCCAATAACCATTTAAAAACGTAGATCAAAATAAACTCACCACTACAAATATTAATCCAAAAATTACCTAAAAAATTATTATTGAAAAAGAGGCAACTCATAGTTTCTGAAAAACGAGACACATGTGAAATTTAACAAGCAGATAATAGTTAAAAGCACAGTTAGTTAGCATCAAAATTAGTAGTGAACATGGAGTAAAATAGAGAATTCACTAACCTAAACAGTATATATATATATTGTGATGTAATGCAATTGCAATGATTTAAATTGTTATATATATATATATATATATATATATATATATATATATATATATATATATATATATATATATATATGTTGTTGTTGCTGTTGTTTATTTATTTATTTTTACTTACCTTCATTTTATTTATTTATTTATTTATTTAATTTAAAACACGAAACAACACTTTTACCCAAAGATAAATAAAACAAGGTTGTAGTAGCATAAAGGATTTTTTTTTTTTTTTTTTTTTTTTTTTTATATATATATATAAATAAAGATGTACCACATTACTATAGGTAAATGAATATTCATTTATGTTATTTAGGTTTTGAATTAGATTATCTAAGATTTTTGTACATTTACAAATGAAAGAGATTTCGTGATCAAGGCTTGTAAAATGATGTGATTTTGATTTGGGAACAGTCTTATGTCAACGGAGCATGTAAAGTAGTGGCCAGTAATCACCTGTTCCCATAAGATATGTTTTAAAAATCGTCAGTTTCCTTCATTCTCCCTTTTCCTTTAACCCGACTTTCTTGGTTAACGAACCAAAACTAATGAAGCCTCGAACAGTGATGATGTTTTAAATCAAGTTCAAGTAAAAAAGAAAAGGGAAATTTCAATGTCAAAGTAGATGATCTAAATAGATCACAGCATTTCCTGGTGTGCCTAGTTTTTTTCTTAATCTTTTTATTTATTTATTTATTTATTATTACTATTTTTAAATAGTAATAATGATTTAGCATTATGAAATTCCATTTGTAAAATCGTACTTATTCAAATTTGCATGTTTAAAAAATGATAAACCATTTAATGCTGTGTGCTTTCTACTAGCAGATGTAAGTCATGCAAAAAAGGGGGAGGGGAATCATAGGGAAAAAAGGAAAATCGTACGCTCAGTAATTTTCAATATTTTTATTTATTTATTTGTTTGTTTCATTTTTGTTTGATTATTTATATTTTGATTTTACATCTGAAAGTTTTAATTATAGTGTTCGTATTTAAATAAATTATAAATCTAAAGTAATTTTTTTAATTTGTATGCATAATTACTACTATATGTAATGTACGCGTCTACATTTAGATATATCAAGTGTAAAGCAAGCTTCATAAATAAACAATGATTATGAATTCAATTAAATATTATTTTTCTTTAACATCTATAATTTTTAATTAGATGATAGTTAGCTCTTAAATTTTAAAACGTATACCCATATGTCTCGCCTTTAATTTAATTAAATATTATTTTTCTATATAATCTCTAGTTTTCACCCGTATTCAGAGATTATTATATTGTGAAATCATAATCCCTGTTTAAAGTCGATTTTTTTTTTTACTTCTTATTTTATTTTATTTTATTTTATTGTCAAAATCGGTTAAAAATTCGTGATTGGAAAAAAAAAAATCTATAAATTCTCTAATTTTTAACTGAATTTAAAGATTTCTTTTTATAATCTACTCCTAATTATTATTTATAACCAATTTTTATTTATTTATTTTATTTTTGTCAAAATCGATTAAAAAATTTCGATTGTTAAAACAAGTTTTTTTATACTGCAATTCAAAAACCACATGACTTATGACATGACTTGACCACATGACTGCTTACAAATTTTAAAATGTCAAAGCAATGTGATCTAGAAAAAAAAAATATATATATCTATATATATATAGTTTAATTATTAAAAAAAAAAATCTATAAAACATGTTTTTATCAAATATAACTAAGTTCCGTTCCATCTGAATTCTAATAATAATAATAATAACAATAACAATAATGATGATGATAAAACTTCATTGAAATCGGTCCGTTCATTTGAGAGCTACAGTGATACCGACATCACACACATATGGACAAAGAGTTTAAAGTTTTATTACTAGTTTCCTTTCCTTTCGTTTCTTTTGTTTTCTTCCTTTTTAATCAGGTGTTAAAAAATAATTAAAAGAAGCTATTAAAATATGTTGCACTTTGCGCATATATTTTAACATTGCTTCTAAATGTAAAGTATGCTTCAAGTAGTAAATAAAATTAAAAAGAGTTTAATTTATCCCTAATATAAAGGCATAATTGTCGAATACTGTATATTCGACGATATTGTATATCGAATATTGAATCTTTGTATATTCTTATTTATAGCACTCCATGTTTTTAATGAAAATATCAAGTTTTTAGAGTCTATGAAATCGATATTGTTATTTTTATAAAAATTTCATAATCCTAGATATAAATCACTTATTTTCTTATTTTGCATGTTATTCATTTGACTTAATTATAAATATTTTCTTCATTTTTATTATATTATTATTATATTATACTTATTTTATTAATTAGGGAAAGGGTCTAATTTTCTCACGTAAAATAGACCCAAGAAGTTTTTCTTTCTTTCTTTCTTTCTTTCATTTTTTTTTTTTTTTTTTCCCATTGACATCAAGTAAAAATTAACGATTTATAAATGATTTCAAAAAAATATTACGATCATAATTACAAAAAATATAATGACTATCATTAATATATTTAACATGATTATAGACAGAAAAACGTACGCAATATGATTAACATTTATTATTCAAAATTTATTTCAGTTTAAGGATTTTTTTTTTTTTCCTTATTTTCTTTTACTTTTTTCTTTCTTTCCTGTTCCTGTGCGTAATTCATTTTTCTTTTTTAATTATATTTTGTTTAAAAAATAAAATATGATCAATAAAATATTTAAAAAAGTGAATATTTTGACATAATAAATATTACAATATAATCGGGATTTGTTGACTAAACGTATTTCCAACTTTAAAATCCTTAATCGATTAATAATCCAATATTCAATTAATAACCTTACATAAAATAATAATAATAATAATAATAGTAAAATTTTTTTTGTTGTTGTCAGATTTTTTTACATGCGATTATTTAATTACTTAACTATTTTAATTTATTGTGACATGAATTTCCCTATTTTTGATATTTCAACTTTATTAAATTTTTAAAATTATAAAACATACTTCCAACTTTAAAATCCTTACTCAATTAGTATTCCAATATCATTTAATAACTCAACTAATCGTTTTGAAAAATTTCTGTTTTATCAGAATTTTTTGCATGCAATTATTTAATTGCCTAACCATTTTAGCTTACTATGATACGTATTTACAATTTTTGTTTTTAAATAAATCAAAATAATTTAATTTTTAAAATGATAAAGAACATTTTCACATCCGTACACAATTAATATTACCTAATATTTAATAAATAAATTTAAAATTTTTGAACAACTTTTCTCTTATCCGAATTCTTTACATGTATATTTAATTACTTAACTATTTCTCCTTACTGTGATTTGTATTTCCTGAATTTTTGGTATATCAAATTTATTTTAACTTTTAAAATGATAAAACAAATTTTAAATTTTAAAATTCTTATTCAATTAATCACTTTAAATTTAATTTTTTTACAAGAAATTATTTAATTACTTAACTATTTTAACTTACGTGTTTTATAATTCTATAATTTTTGGTGTTTCAAATTTCTTTTAATTTTGAAAATGATAAAACTCATTACCAATTTTAAAATCTTTATTCAATTAATGACTTTAACTTTTACTATATTATTTATTTATTTATTTATTTTTATTTATTCGTTCATTTATTTTTTCTTTTTTAATTTATTAATTAATTTATTAATTCATTTTTATTTTTTATTTATTTATTTATTTATTTTTATTTATTTATTTATTTATTTTTTCTTTTCTTTTTTTTTTTTTTTTTTTTTTTTTTTTACATGAAATTATTTAACTACTTATTTATTTTAAATTTACGTGATTTATAATTCTATAACTTTTGGTGTTTCAAATTTCTTTTAATTTTGAAAAGGATAAAACATACTTGCAATTTCGAAATCCTTATTTGATTATATTCCTATATTCAATTAATGACGTAAAATACCTATTAATTAACCATTTTAACGTACATGATTTATAATTCTATATATGTATATATATATACATTTTTTTTTTTTCAAATTTATTTTAAATTTGGAAATGATAAAACGCATTTCCAAATTTAAAATAATTATGCGATTAAATTCCTATATTAACTTTTATTAATTTTTCTAACAAATTTTGCCTTATAAGAATTTTTTTACATAAATTATTAAATTGCTTAAACATTTTCCCTCACAATATTTAAATTTCTATAACTTTTGGTATTTGAAATTTCTTTTAATTTTGAAAATGATAAAACGTATTTCCAATTTTAAAATCTTTATTCAATTATATTCCTGTATTCAATTAATGAATTTAACTTTTACTATATGTTTTAACAACTTTTCTCTTATAAGAATTTTTTTTACATAATTATTAAATGAATTAAACATTTTAGCATACGTGATTTATATATCTATAACTTTTGGTATTTCAAATTTCTTTTAATTTTGAAAATGATAAAACATATTTCCAGTTGTAAAATCTTTATTCAATGAATGACTTTAACTTTTTTTTTTTTTTTTTTAATTACTTAACCCTTTTAGCTTACGTGATTTATATTTCTGTAATTTTTGGTTTTTCAAATTTCTTTCAATTTTGAAAATGAGGAAACACAGTTCCAAATTTAAAATACTTATTTGATTATATTTCTATATTCAATTAATGGCTTTAACTTTTGCTACATTTTTAACATCTTTTGTCTTATAAAAATTCTTTACTTGCAATTGTTAAATGACTAAACAATTTTAGATTACGTGGCTTATAATTCTATAATTTTTGGTATTTTAAATTTCTTTTAATTTTGAAAATCATAAAACACATTTCTAATTTTAAAATCCTTATTCAATTAATGACTTTAACTGTAACTGTAACTGTAACTTTAACCTTTTTTTTTTTTTTCTTTTTTTCTTTTTTTTTTTTACATGCAATTATTTAATTACTTAACAACTTTAGCTTACGTGATTTATATTTCTATATTTTTTGTTTTTTCAAATTTCTTTCAAATTTGAAAATGATAAAGCGCATTTCCAATTTTAAAATCTTTATTTGATTATATTCCTGTATTCAATTAATTACTTTAACAAATTTTACTAAAATTTTTAACCACTTTTGTCTTATAAGAAATTTTTTAAATAATTATTAAATTACTTAAACATTTTAGCTTACGTTATTTATATTTCTATAATTTTTGGTTTTACAAATTTCTTTCTAGTTTGAAAATGATAAAACACATTTCCAATTTTAAAATCCTTATGTGATTATATTCCTGTATTCAATTAATGACTTTAACAATTACAAAAATATTTAACTTGTCTTATAAGAATTTTTTTACATAATTATTAAATTACTTAAACATTTTAGATTACGTTATTTCTATTTCTATAACTTTTGGTATTTCAAATTACAAAATTATAAAACATACTTCCAACTTTAAAATCCTTACTCAATTAATATTCCAATATTCATTTAATAATTCTACTAATCGTTTTCAACATTTTTTTTTTTTAATCAGAATTTCTTACATGCAATTATTTAATTGCTTAACCATTTTAGCTTACTATGATGCGTATTTACCTTTTATATATATATATATATATATATAAATCAAACTAATTTAATTTTTAAAACGTTAAAAAACATTTTCACATCCTATATTAACACATTTCTAATCTTAAAATCTTTATTTGATTATATTCCTGTATTCAATTAATGACTTTAACTTTTCTTTTACTAAAAATTTAAACCACTTTTGTCTTATAAGAATTTTTTTGCATTATTATTAAATTACTTAAACGTTTTAGCTTACGTTTTTTTATATTTCTATAAATTTTAGTATTTCAAATATCTTTTAATTTTGAAAATGGTAAAATGCATTTCCAATTTTAAAATTCTTATTCGATTATATTCTTGTATTCAATTAATGACTTTAACTTTTGCTAAATTTTATAACAACTTTTGTCTTATAAGAATTTTTTTTTACATAATCATCAAATTACTTAAACATTTTAGCTTATGTTATTTATATTTCTATAGTTTATGGTTTTTCAAATTTCTTTCAATTTTGAAAATGATAAAACACATTTCCAATTTTAAAATCCTTATGTAATTATATTCCTGTATTCAATTAATGACTTTAATTTTTACTAAAATTTTTAACCACTTTTGTCTTATAAGAATTTTTTTACATAAATTATTAAATTGCTTAAACATTTTACCTCACGATATTTACATTTCTATAACTTTTGGAACTTCAAATTTCTTTTAATTCTGAAAAGGATAAAACATATTTCCAATTTTAAAATCTTTATTCGATTATATTCCTGTATTCAATTAATGATTTTAACTTTTACTAAATGTTTTAACAACTTTTTTCTTAGAAGAATTTTTTTTACATAATTATTAAATTACTTAAACATTTTAGCTTTTACGTTATTTATATTTCTATAACTTTTGGTATTTGAAATTTCTTTTAATTTTAAAATTGATAAAACATATTTCAAATTTTAAATTCCTTATTCGATTATATTCCTGTATTCAATTAATGACTTTAACTTTTACTAAATTTTTTAACAACTTTTGTCTTATAAGAATTTTTTTACATGATTATTAAAATACTTAAACATTTTAGCGTACTTTATTTATATCGCTTTAACTTTTGGTATTTCAAATTTCTTTTAATTTTAAAAATGATAAAACACATTTCCAATTTTAAATCCATATTCGATTATAATCTTGTATTTAATTAATGACTTAAACTTTTACTAACTTTTTTTAACAACTTTTGTCATATAAGAATTTTTTTACATGCAACTATTTAATTACTTTACCATTTTAAGGTTACCTTGGTTTCTAATTCTATAATTTTTGGTGTTTAAAATTTCTTTTAATTTTGAAAATAATAAAACACATTTGCAGGTTTAAAATTCTCATTCAATTAATATTCCGTTATTCATTTAATAACTTTACAAAATTTTCGAACAATGTTTGTCTAATCAAAATTATTTTATACGTAATTACGTAATTACTTAACTATTTTAACTTGTTGCGATCTGTCTCTCCATAATTTTTTATACGTGAAATTTCTTTTGATTTGGAAATAGTAAAACCCATTTCTAATTTTAAAATCCTTATTCAATTAATACTCTGATATTCAATTAATAACTTAATTAAACCTTTTCTACAACTTTCGTCTTATCGGAAATGTTTAATTACTTAGCTTAATTTATTGTTATATGTATTTCCTAATTTTCCATATGATTCAAATTCATTGTTTTTTTTTTTTTTTTTTTTTTTTTAAGATAGTAAAACGCAATTCCAACTTTACAATCCATCTTCAATTAAGGGGACTTGGCATCACGAAAGGTTCTATATTAAAGGGTATATCCATTTAATATTTATAAATTGAGCTGTAATAGGCTCTTTTTCAATAGAATATATATTCAGGAGACAATTCTTATGGTTTTGATGATTTTTTTTTTTTTTTTTTTTTAAATTATTATTTACAGATTTTAAATCTTTAGATTGCATTTTCTCAGTTTGCATTTTGTCATGAATTCGTAATCTTCAAAATGCTATAATTTCTAGAGATATTTAAGAAAAGACGTAATATATATATGCATATATAATGTTCAATAGAACTTACTTAAAAGAATTACGGAGGGATTTTGCAATATCTTTAAAATAAAAAATATTAAAAATAAAAAATAACAAATGAAAGATTTATATATATATATATTTAATTTTTACATAAACATACATTTTTTACTTTTTTTCTCTAAAACTAATTGCTAAATTTCGAAATCCATCCCTAATTCTATAAGTAGGTACTATTAAACATTCAAAATAATAACAATAATAATAACAATTACAATAAGTATTTTCTGAAATATTTGTAGAAGTTTTAGATTTTTGAAGATCATAAATTTATGAAAAAATGGAAACTGAGTAAACGCAATTTAAAGATTTCAGATCTGCAAAAATGTATTAAAAACCACAAAAATTGTTGCCTGAATATATATTTTACTGAACAAAGCTAATATAGTTTAATTTATAAATATTCAACGGAAATATAAGCTTTTATATGAAACCTTTAATGACACCAAATCAAAGGTGCCAAAGTCCCCTTAATACTCCAATATCCAATTAATAACTTAACTATATTTCTTAAACATTTTTTTTTTTTTTTTTTTTTTTTGGGGGGGGGGGGGGGGGGAGGGCATAATTTTTTACATGCACTTATAACCATCGTAGCTTATTGTTATGTGTCTTTCGCTAATTTTTTGGTATTTTAAATTCCTTTCATTTTTAAAGTGATAAAACACATTTGTAACTTTACGATCCTCACTCAACCAATATTACAATGTTCAGTCATTGGCTTCACAAAATAATAATAATAATAATAATAATAATAATCTGGTGTGTCACTCACACGACTTTCTCTTACCCTGAAATTTAATACACTATAAATACAGGTTGCAGATCAAGAGGTAAGATAACGAGTATTGTTATGTAAACCTGTGTTAAGCAATTCAAATTAGGCTTCGGAAGAGTTTTATATGATAATTAGTTCTGTGTGAAGGGGGCTACCGCCCCCCTCAACCCCCCGTTTCATTAATACACCTACATTTATATAGAATATAATTCGGTTATTGAAAAATAATTCTGTTTTAAAAAAACTAATTTATTAAAATTATTATTTTAAAAAATTATCTTTTATAATAATGCAAACGATTTCAATTTTTTTTTTTTTTTTTTTTTTTTTTGTTAAAAATGAAAAAAAAAATTATAACTTTATTATAATTTTTTTAATAAAAATTATAACTTAACACAATTTTTTTTTTCCAGTTGACTATCTCTATTACAAAAAATATATATTCGTTTCATTTGGTTTAGTGCAGTCTATAGATATTTAACTCTACTTACCTGCAATTACCCCCATAGACGTAATATATTTGGATACTTTTGAGTGTCCATGTACACGAACCATTTGCTTCATCTCAACAAAAAGCTTATTGTACAGGGGTCGATCCAGGCAAAATTTGGGTCCCTTTTGCGGCCCCTTCACAAAATTTCCCATAGTAAAAAGGGACCCTTCACAAATTTTAAATTCATTAAAAGGGACCCTTCACAAAATTCAAATCTATAAAAAGGGACCCTTCACAAAATTCAAATCCATGAAAAGGGACCCTTCACAAAGTTCAAATTCATAAAATGAGTCCCTTCACAAGATTTTTTTTTATAAAAATGATCCTTTTATTAAATGTTTTCAGTATTATTTTTAATTAATGCCTTAATTTGGCTCAACGAAACTATTAACTTGATATTAAACATTACATAAAGGGATTGTAAAAAAAAAAAAAAAAAAAAAATTACACAATATTTTACTTTTTCACAAAAATATTTTATATTTCACAAAAATAAATAAAAATTTCACAAAAATATTTTGTTTTTCACAAAAAAGGGACCCAAAAATTAAAACCTGGATCGACCCTTGTTGTAGCATCCCTATATGATACACATTTAGAATACCGAGTTTGGAATATCTGCTACTATTTGTTCTTGAGATATGCTGATAACAGACAGACACACACACACACACAAACACACAGACAGACCAACCGCTAAAAACATGATTTTCGTATTCAGGAGACCTCAGAACGTGTAAATATAACAAAATCTCACTTTCGAAAATTTGACCCAAAAACAATACTTTCTCTACCTTATGGGTAAGAGAAAGTAAAAATTAACGACTTCTGTCTTACCACAATTTTAAAAAATTCAAGTATTTAATTATTTAACCATTTTAGCTTAGTGTGAAATGTATTTCCCTATTTTTTTATATTTCAGATTCATTTCATTTTTTAAATGATAAAGTTTTATTTATAAGTTATAATTGCAATTATAATTATACAACTTATAAAATTATTCATGCAATGGATTAAAAATTAGAAAGAATATTACACAAATAATCCCCTATGCTTGAGTTTTTCTCTACGCCCCATTCTCCAACCCCAGCCCCTAAAATCCTTACGCAGATTTCTTACCAACAGTAACAAAAGGAAAAATATAAAATAAAAATAAATTATAAAGAAAATGACCGGATGTAATTTTCTCCGAAAACTTCACTCATGAGTTATCATCGGAATTCCAGGCAACCCCTGACGATTCATTGGTTCAAAATTTGATTGAATCTATATTCCCAAAGTCATTTCCAACTTTGAAAATCCCTTTCGCCTCTTGTGTGGCCACCGGAACTCCCCCCCCCCCTCCCCTAAAATGTTTTTTCTTACTTTTTTTATTTCTTGAGCACGGCTGTTGCCCCAAGGTGTTTCAATCACTGGCTGGTTTTAACACCAGGATGTGGGTTTTAAGAACAAGATGATCTTTTATTATTTTTTCTTTCTATTCTTTACGACTTGCATTACTCAAGAGCGAGTGCTTCTTAGATAAGCACAGATTTTGAACATTTGATGTAATAATGATGCAATTTTTGAACATTTTATGTAATGATGATGTAATTTGTAAACAATTTCTGAAATAGTTATATCATTATAAAAGATGTTTATTTGCATAAAAATGAAGAAATAAAATTGATTTTTTATTTTTAATTCGAATTACATGTTATGGTGGAAAATTGTATTAAGAATAACTTTTCATTTTTAAATAAGGTGGGATCTTTTTTGCCATTTGAAACATTAGAGATTAAGCAATGAGCTTACTAGACAAGTACAATACTGGGGTCTTTTATACGACAATAATGCAACAATTGAACCTAGTGACGCAATTTTTCAACATTTTACGTTATGATGATGTAATTTTTAAACAATTTCTAAAGTAGTTACATCATTTGTAAGGATGTTTTCTTTCGAAAAAATTAAAGGAATAAAACTGAATTTCGATTTTTAATTTAAATTGTATTTTATAAATGAAAATCGAACTAAGACATTAAGATTTATTTTTTACTTTCCGAACATACATATCTAAGGAAGGTACACAAAAATCTCTATGTCGAATTTTAAAAATTCGACTTAGATATTTTGCAGTACCTGTACGTTATGAGGTCCTCTGAGTTCATTTTTGTTATGTTTGCAGTTATGCACGCGTGTATGTGTGTCTGTATGTATGTATGTGTTTATATGAGTGAACATGATAGCGTCTAAAGTTTACAGGTAAAGTTACGAGAAATATCCACATTTATTATCCTTATAAGTAAACAATAAAATAGAACTGTATAAATTAAGTACGAAATTACTCAAATTTTAACAATTATATGGTTATTTCTAATAATGTTCATGAATAATATTCTGCGATCACCGTAAATACAAACTTGAAAGTTCTCCATTCCTTTTTACTTTTCGAACATACATATGCAAAGAAAGTATTATAACCATGACAAAAATCGGTTTTGAGTTTTTTGTGTATCTATACGTTTTAAAGTTCCCTGAGTTCATTTTTGCTAATTTTACAGCGATGTATATGTATATATGTGTGGGGGGGTATGTGAGATAGAACACGATAGCGTCTAAACACTTTGTTCGAATAAAATAAAAGTTGGTACGTATGTTATAGGTCACCGTAACATGAACTGTATCGATTTTGGTGAATCTAGCACTCATAGCTTTTTTTTACAGTGACATAAAGATCATCAAAGGGGTTACAATTTACAGGCACGCAAAGATTCTTTATCATTATGACCTATGGGCTAAAATTATTTAAAGTGCGATAGCGTCTAAATGTTTTTACTTGACTGAGCGGAAAATTTATGTACATGTTATAGGTCACCGTCGCATGAACTGTATATATTTTAGTGAATCTAGCACTTATAGATTTTTACAGGGACACAACGAAAAACTCTTTATCATTAACAACTATAGGCTCAATTTATTTGAAATGCAATAGTCTTATTTGGTGACTGATTTCAGACATCGCTTACTTGAATTAATTGAAACAACTGTTAATTACTTAAATGTTCGGAAAATCCAATGGAGTCACTTTAGGGTTTTTTTTTTTTTTTTTCTTCTTTTTAAATGAAATGGGATATTCTTTGCTATTTATATTACATTTAAGATTGTGTAGGGAACTTGTTGGACATGTGCAATATTTGGACCTTTTATTCAGTAATGATGTAATATCTGTACCTATTATGCAATTTTTGAAAATTTTATTTAATGAAAATGTAATTTTTAAACAATTTATGAAATAAATTCGCCATTTTTAATCCTAAGTCGATGTTGTGGTTGAAAAAAGAACCAAGATATTTGGAATATTTTTATTTATGTTCGTGTCTTCTTTACCATTTGTGATTGGTTGGTAGGGTTTAACGTCGCGCTATGGGTAATTGGCGATGGTCTGAGACGCACCCCTAAAGATGGACCGGAAACATGCCATCACAATTTTGATCCTCCACGGAGGGGATGGCTCCCGCTTCGCTGAATCCAGAGGTATATTTTCGATGGGATCATGGAAATTATTGCGGCCACGACGGATTTTGCGTGCACCAGCCACCATTAGTGTACACGACGGTATACCACCATTAGTGTGTACACGCCATTTGTATGTTATGTTAGAGATTAAGCCGGGAACTTATTCGATAGGCGCAATATTTGGACTTCTTATGCAATAATGATATAATTTTTGTACCTTTTTTGTAATAGTGACGGAATTTTTAAACATCTTATGTAATGTTGATGTAGTTTTTAAGCAATTTCTAAAAAAAGATGATATAATGATTTCTATTTCTATAAAAAATTAAAGAAATAAAATCGATTTTTCATTTTTAATTTGAATTGGATATTATGATTGAAAATTGTACCAAGATATTTAGTATTATTTATATTTATGACTAAGCGTTGAGTCAAAAAATTGCCCGAAAAGTTGCTGTGTCTGATAGCGGCGTGGACTCTCTACTTATTGTTTCCGGTAGACGAAGCCAATGTTATTCTATGGGGAATTTCACCACGTTATTATAACTTATTAACTTATACATATTTTTAAATTCCATTTTCACATTTAGAAAATTCTCAACTGCTAAAATGTTTATCGGATTTCTAAAAATAGATTTTCTTCATTTTTAAGATTTTATTTTTAAGGTAAAAAATATATAATTTTACATTGTGAGAATTCGCATTTTACAACTTAAAAATCGCATTTTATAACTTCAAAAATTTGAAATATATATTTATATGAAGATAAAACAAAAATCTAGGCAGATATATTGCCTACATGCGTACATTGCCTACATGCGTATATTGGCTACATACCAGAATTGCTTCGCTTGTTCATAAACATGTGCCTCTGTAGGGTCCCGGACAAAAGCCCCACCGGACAAAATCCCCACGAACAAAATCCCCCCGGACAAAAGCCCCACCGGACAAAAACCCCACCGGACAAAAGCCCCGCCGGACAAAAGCCCCACCGGACAAAATCTCCACCGGACAAAAACCCCACCGGACAAAAGCCCCGCCGGACAAAAGCCCCACCGGACAAAATCCCCACTAAAGCTCAAATATACAGGGGGGGAGGGGGCTAAAGAGGACCACAATGAGTATAGCAAGATAAAAGAAAAAAAAAAATATTTTTTTTAAATATATTAATGAAACTTTGTTTAATTATCATTAGAATTTTAAGTAATATATACTGAGCGTTACATATATCTGATAGGGAGGGGTTTAGGATTAAAAAATGTAGTTTTTTAAAGCAAATTTCAACAAATTACGGAAGGCTGGAGGGGCATATGAGTTTTTTTTTTTTTTTTTTCCTACAAATTTCAACGAAATGTTTTCACTGTAATATGTATATTATGTTAAGTATAGCTGTACAAAATAGGTAATATTTTAAAATATAGTATGTATGATTTATTTAGTTCATAAAAATGTGATTTCAATTCAATAATTATAAAATAATAATTTTTTTTCTCTTAATAATAGTATAAAAATCTTCACTTTTCAAATTTTTTTCTTATATTGTCTTATTATAGTCTTGCAGAGGATTTGGAAAAAAATGGGCTCATGTAATACTTGTTTAAATCTCTCTACCCGTCATAAGCGGTGGTGGCCTCTGTTGCTTCGGGTCCCGGACAAAAGCCCCACCGGACAAAATTCCCACGGACAAAATCCCCGCCGGACATAAACCCCACCGGACAAAAGCCCCACCGGACAAAATCCCCACCGGACAAAAGCCCCGCCGGACAAAAGCCCCACCGGACAAAATCCCCACTAAAGCTCAAATATACATGGGGGGGAGGCTAAAGGGGACCACAATGAGTATAGCAAGATAAAAAAAAAAAAAAAAAAAAAAAAAAAAAAAAAATATATATATATATATATATATATATATATATATTTTTTTTTTTTTTTTTTTTTTTTTTTAAAGATATTAATGAAACTTTGTTTAATTATCATTAGAGTTTTAAGTAATATATACTGAGAGTTACATGTATCTGATAGGGAGGGGTTTCTGCTAAAATTTAGCCATCATTACTACTCGTTGTATGTATAGATCAATGTATATGGATGCTTTTAATTTCTGTCAAAATACTTTGTGTGTGTATACATATATATATACATATAATATTATGTGAAAGATTATACACAAAAAATTAAAAAATAATATATATTTTAAAAACATCTTTATTTATTAAAAGTGAAAATTTTTAATGTTTAAATTAATTTGTTTAATAGAACTATTTGAGCTTTTAAATGGAAAACTTATTTTTAAAAAAATTAATATATATATATATATATATTTCTATGAATGATTAAAAAGTAAAATAAAATAAATAAATAAATAAATAAAAATAAGTTTTAAAAAATTAACTAAAAATTTTAGAAAACTAATTTAACTAATATGCATATAATATATACATATAATAAATTAGTCGATATTATTTAATACTATTGTTTTAGGTTTTAATATTAATTAAAAAAACAAAAACAGTTTTAAATTACTTTTAATAATAAAAGATTATATATATATATATATATATATATATATATGAATGATTATAAGGAAAACCTAGTTATAAAAAATATTTAATGAAATATTCTAAGTAAAAAACTAATTTATTAATTAAAAATAAAATTTTTAAGATTTCAGTTAAGTGAGATTGTTTAATACTGTTGTCTGGACTTTCAGTTAAAAAGTTTATTTAAACATCCGAGCGGTAATCGATGCTAGTAGAATGGAAGTGTTAAGTTCGATCCGAAGTCGCGTTCGTCGACCAAGCCGTTGAGAGTTTCCCGTGGTTTTCTTCGAAACTTTCGCAAGTATAGGCTAAGGCTCCCGCCCCCTATTCCCACCCCGAAGAGCATTGGTGTAGGGCACTCAAGTTATCAACCGGCTTTAACACTACCACAATCACTACGGAGATTTTTTTTTTATTTTTTAATATAAAATGATTCTTTTACTATAAATGATTATATATATATATACATAATTTATTAAAAATTAATTTAATTATTAAAAAAATATATATATATATTTTTTAAATAATTCAATTTGTTCAGATTGCTTAATACTATTGTTTGGTCGTTTAAATAAAAATACTATTTCAAAATGTTCTTAAACATCAGAAGATTTTTTACTATCCTTCATCATAGAAATAAGGAGCTAATTAAAATTATTTAATTTAAAAGACCTAATTGAAAAACTAATTTAATTATTAAAAATATACATTTCAATTTAAAAAAAAAAAAAAAAAAAAAAAAGATTGCTTGAATAATAATGTTTCAGATTTTAATTGTGAATCTTATTGTAAAATATTTTTAATAAAAAAGATTTAAAAGAAAAAAGAATGCTTATATATATATATATATAATAAAGATGATCTATTAAGCATAATAGAAGCCAAGCAACAGATACAAGATCACTGAAACACCAATGACCAATTAGATTAAAAAAAAATATATATATATCAGTGGATGAAATACACCAATGTAAAGAAACCAGATCTATTAATTAACAGCCTGCAAAACAAACGAATCAACAAAGTAAAACAACATATCTCAACTTAAAACCACAAACTTATCAAAATTAATGAAAAAACAACCCAAGAAACACAAGATAGGAAGAAGGAGGCAGGCGGCAAGACTTGTGACTTGCCTGTGGGGTTACACTAGTTTTAAGCCGGCAACACTCCCCCAGCCTGCCACGACCAGAACAGGAACCATATGGATTTAACAAAGCAAAATTTCAAAGCAGATGAACAACAATGAAACCACGAAGCAACAATGAAATTCACCGATTGATCACATTGTGTTTAACAGTATAATTAGAACATTAAATATAGTTGACAACTCAAAAAGGAAGAATCTGAAATTTTATTGGAAAAAGAAAGTTTGCATAGTAATACAAAGCAAATGCAACAAGCCTTCTACTTTTTTTTTTTTTTTTTTAATAATTTAATTTCACAAACCCACCCAACCATCCAGCCTTACAACACCACCCCACCTCCGTAATCAAACATCTGCCCACCCAACCGCCACCTTTTTTATTGTCTTTTATTATTTTATAATTTTTTTGTTGATATACACAAAAGTGTACACAGCTTTTTTTTTTTTTTTTTTTTTTTTTGTACTGACAGAGACATGGTTAAGGATATAAAATAGAAAATACTCATTTAATAAAATATTTTAATTGATAATACGTAATTTAATTATTAAAAATAGATTTTTTTTTTTTAAATTATTGAATTATTTAAGATAATTCAATATTGTATTATATATAATATTACTGTTTGGATTTAATAGAAAAAAAAATTTAAAAATTTTTTTAATATAAAAATGTTTCCTACTAGTAATTATCGAAAAAGGAACTAATTAAAATAATTTGTATATTCTATGCGAGGTACATATTTAGAGCACAATTTGGTACCTTTATACTAAATACGATGTAACAACATTAATATACATATATTTGATGTATACAAAATAATTTTTCCTGTAAAATAAAGGCCCGCTAGCACTCGAGAGGTTCTGTCCTGTAAACTGGTAGACGTAAGATTACGAGTTCGATCCCAGGTCGCTCTCGTCGACCAAGCCGTTCGGTGTTTTCCATGGTTTTCATCAAACCTGTGTAAAGGCGCGCTAGGACCCCTTAGAAAGACCCCACGGAAGGCACTCCCCTTCAGGTCTAGGACCTTAGTGCAATCTTTCGCCTTTACTCCCAATACGAATAGCAATATCTGTGAAATAAGATATGATTAGCGTAATTGATTGACTAACAGGTTGTCACAAATTATTTCTGATTCATTGTGGGATATCATCATCATATAAATGGGAAAACTACTTAATATTAATTTTCAGTGTTGTAAAAATTTTTTTAGTACATCATATAGTGTGCATGTACAGTTTACACGATATATATTCGACATAAAAAGTAATCTGTATTATGAATGCGTTTTCATACATGCATAAATATACACGTTTCACACACCATGAAAGCCGAAAATTATTTTAGCAAATTTTGTCTGTGTGTGTATTTGTGTGTGTCTGTCAGCATGTCTGTACGCGTACAACGCTATTTTCATTATTATAAAATATTCCAATATTAAAATATTAAAATATTCTCATTCGATTTGTAGACCCCCAGTTATATTCCTATTTTGAACGATCTAACTCAATTTCTATTTTTTTGCCCCTTCGTCCCTCCCACCCATTCGCCCTTTCTAATAATTTTAGACTTTCGAAAATATTCTCATCCTGTTTGTAGGTTCCGAAAACCTATATGCCCCAATTTTAAACGGTCTAACGGTATTTTTACTTTTTTGCCCCTTCGCCCTCCCTTCCCGCTCCTCTTAATAATTTTACACTCTCAAAAATATTCTCATTCGATCTGTAGACCCCCAAAACCTTTATGTACATATTTTGAACGAGCTAACTTCTATTCTATTTTTTACCCCTTCGCTCCCCCCCCCTTTCCGATCTTTCTAATAATTTTAGACTTTCGAAAATATCCTCATCCTATTTATAGGCCCCAAAAATCTACATTTACCAATTTTAAGCGATCTCACGCTAATTTCAATTTTTTTGTTCCCCCCTCCCCCCCTTTTCGAGCCAACTAATAATTTTGCACTTTCGAAAATAACCTCATTTGATTTGTAGACCACAAAAACATAGTAAAATTAAGAATAACAGAAGATTAAATGTCACCGAAATCCACGTTAACCAAAAAGAATTAATTTGTAATTAAATTAATAATAACCCGTGAAAAATTTAGTACAGATAAGAAAACAATTAACAGTTAATATCTTTAATAAACTATGAACTATCACACCGAGTTTCTAGTGGGAAAAGTAACAGATTTATTGAATAATTTATTTTATAACGAGTTTAATTAATGTTGAAATGTTAATTTTATCCAAAATATCATACGTAGGGCCTTTGTCCGGGCTAAGTGGGGTTTTTGTCCGGTGGGGATTATGTCCGGTGGGGATTTTGTCCGGTGGAACTTTTGTCCGGTGTGGATTCTGTCCGGTGGGGTTTTTGTCCGGTGGGGATTTTGTCCGATGGGGTTTTTGTCCGGTGGGGTTTTTGTCCGGTGGGGATTTTGTCCGGTGGGGCTTTTGTCCGTGGGGATTTTGTCCGTGGGGATTTTGTCCGGTGGGGCTTTTGTCCGTATCCCTGTTGCTTCTTATTATTATTTAGTTTTATTTATACAGGGTGTTTCAAAAGTCTGGATATACCAAAATACATTGAAAGGAAAACAGTTTCGCAAATACATTGATTTCAAAAGTTTCATCCATTCAAATGATCTATCAGACACGGTATTATAGGCCCAAGCAAAACACAAATTTATTTTTTTTCAGACGAAAATCATTTACAGAATGTTTGAAGCTTTGTTTAATTATCCATTAGAATTTTGAATAGTATAATTAGAATTACATATATCAGAATGGAACCAAAGAAGGGGAAAGGGGGGGGTAGGAGACAGAGAAAAAAAAATGCAGTTTTTATATCAAATTTCTACAGATTATAAAAAGTAGAAAATCCCCTTTTTTTAAAAAAACAAATTTTAGTGAAATTTTCTTTAATTATCACTGACTCTAATATGCATATATATATTAAATATAGATGTAGTTATGTTCATTTCTACTTTTTTCTTTCCTTTTCTTGAAAAAGATTTCGGAAAGGTTGGACGCCCAACAAAGTGGTTTAATCCGCTCCACCCATCTTAAACCTTGGCGGTCTCTGCTCCTTCTTGTTATTTCTGTTTTATTTGTTTGGATTTTGCCCTTGTTTCACATAGTTTTCCTTCTTTTTATTCATATTATATATATATGTGTATATTTATTTATTTATTTATTTTATTTTATTCTTTCAGAGTTACATGCATATTTGGGGAGGAGGGTAGGGGACAGACTGAAAAGAAAAGCTTTGAAAACTTCTACAGATTACCATGTAACTTTGTATACACTTACACTTTAAAGAAAGATAGTAAAGGTTGTCGACACCTTGGGGTGGGGGGGGGGGGAGTAATAAAAAAAAAAAAAAAAGTTGATTTCTTTTCGTTACGTGCTACTTCCGAACAGTGCTATTTGCGAACACATCTTACACCTGGTAGCTCATTCATTCCCCATTTGAAGATAAGGGAGGTATCGTCCCAGAGAGCACGTCCCCGTTCCCTAATCGATCAAGAGATCTACTTTAATTAAATAAATTAAATTAATATTTTAATCGATTCCCTAATCGATTAACTGCTTTTTTTAAAAGCTGTCAGTAAGAAAAAATATTGAGTCGGACTGTGAAAGTCTGTCATTGTCATTTTTATTTATTAGGTCGTTGCAAAAGTTCGTGCGGACGCGGATCATTTTATTGCCTCCAAAGACGGGAGCTTCTATCGCCGTGGTATACATTTGTTACCTGAAAAGTGGTCAAAGATTGTAGAAAGTAATGGAGAGTATTTTGATTAAAAATTGTCATTTGATTTGATGTATTTTTATGAAATGAAGCAAAAAAAAAAAAAAAAAATCGCACGAATTTATACAAAGCCCTAATAAATATGCCCCCTCTTTTGTTGAAGGTAAACTGATGGCGGGAGTAAGCGAATAGCTTTTAGGCAATCTCTAAATTTTTTATGATCTTTTAAATTTCTGCTAAAATTTAGCCAACATTACTACTCGTTGTATGTGTAGATGAATGTATATGGATGCTTTTAATTTCTGTCAAAATACTTTGTGTGTGTATATATATATATATATATATATATATATATATAATATTATGTGAAAGATTATACACAAAAAATTAAAAAATTAAATATATATTAAAAACATCGTTATTTATTAAAAGTGAAAATTTTTAATGTTTAAATTAATTTGTTTAATAGAACTATTTGAGCTTTTAAATGGAAAACCTATTTAAAAAAAAATTAATATATATATTTTTTTCTATGAATGATTAAAAAGTAAAACAAAATAAAATAAATAAATAAATAAAAATAAGTTTTAAAAAATTAACTAAAAATTTTAGAAAACTAATTTAACTAATATGCATATTATATATACATATAATAAATTAGTCGATATTATTTAATACTATTGTTTTGGGTTTTAATATTAATTTAAAAAAAACTGTTTTAAAATACTTTTAATAATAAAAGATTTTATATATATATATATATATATATATATGAATGGTTATTAGGAAAACCTAGTTATAAAAATATTTAATGAAATATTCTAAGTAAAAAACTAATTTATTAATTAAAAATAAAATTTTTAAGATTTCAATTAAGTGAGATTGTTTAATACTGTTGTTTGGACTTTCAGTTAAAAAGTTTATTTAAACATCCGAGCGGTAATCGATGCTAGTAGAATGGAAGTGTTAAGTTCGATCCCAAGTCGCGTTCGTCGACCAAGCCGTTGAGAGTTTCCCGTGGTTTTCTTCGAAACTTTCGCAAGTATAGGCTAAGGCTCCCGCCCCCTATTCCCACCCCGGAGAGCATTTCACGCAGGTGTAGGACACTCAAGTTATCAACCGGCTTTAACACTACCACAATCAGTGCGATTTTTTTTTTTTTTTTAATATAAAACGATTTTTTTACTATAAATGATTATATATATATACATAATTTATAGCAATATATTTTAATTAAAAATTAATTTAATTATTAAAAAAAATATATATATTTTTTAATAATTCAATTAGTTCAGATTGCTTAATACTATTGTTTGGTCGTTTAAATAAAAATACTATTTCAAAATGTTCTTAAACATCAAAAGATTTTTTACTATCATTCATCATAGCAATAAGAAGCTAATTAAAATTATTTAATTTAAAAGACCTAATTGAAAAACTAATTTAATTATTAAACATATACATTTCAATTAAAAAAAAAAAAAAGAGATTGCTTGAATAATAAAGTTGCACATTGTAATTATGAATCTTATTGTAAAATATTTTTAATAAAAAAGATTTAAAAGAAAAAAGAATGCTTATATATAGTTCTTTTTTTTTTTTTTTTTTTTTTTTTTTTTTTCTTTTTAAGGTTAAAGTTCATTTAATAAAATATTTTAATTGATAATACGTAATTTAATTATTAAAAATAGATTTTTTTTTTAAATTATTGAATTATTTAAGATAATTCAATATTGTATTATATATAATATTACTGTTTGGATTTAATAGAAAAAAAATAAAAAAATAAAAAAAAAATCATATAAAAATGTTTCCTACTAATAATTATCGAAAAAGAAACTAATTAAAATAATTTTTGTATTCTATGCGAGGTACATATTTAAAGTACAATTTGGTACCTTTATACTAAATACGATGTAACAAAATTAATATACATATATTTGATGTATATACAAAATAATTTTTCCTGTAAAATAAGGGCCCGCTAGCACTCGAGAGGTTTTGTCCTGTAAACTGGTAGACGGAAGATTACGAGTTCGATCACAGGTCGCTCTCGTCGACCGAGCCGTTCGGTGTTTTCCGTGGTTTTCACCAAAACTTGTGTAAATGCGCGCTAGGACCCCTTAGAAAGACCCCACGGAAGGCACTCTCCTTAAGGTCTAAGACCTTAGCGCAATCTTTCGCCTTTACTCCCAGTACCAATAGCAATATCTGTGAAATAAGATATGATTAGCGTAATTGATTGACTAACAGGGTGTCAGAAAGTATTTCTGATTCACTGTGAAGTATATAACCCTTTGCGGCGCAAGACAATTCGAAGCATTTAAATTATACTGCCACCGGAATTCATGAACTAAATTAAATTAAAAGAAATTTTAAAATTTAAGGTTAAAAAAACCGGCCTTTTCTGGTATGTTATAAACGTAAAATTTTGCTAAAAAATTTCCGGGATGAATTTTTGCAGCTGGATCTTAAATTTTGCGTCCTCGCAGCAAGGACACCGCGCGTTAAGGGGATAAATGGGAAAACTACTTAATATTAATTTTCAGTGTTGTACGAATTTTTTTTAGTACATCATATGGTGTGCATGTACAGTTTACACGATATATATTCGACATAAAAGTAATCTGTTTAATGCTTTCTCTTATATATACATATGTATATATGTATTATGAATGCGCTTTCATACATGCATAAATATACGCGTTTCACACACCATGAAAGCCGAAAATTATTTCAGCAAATTTTGTCTGTGTGTGTATGTGTGTGTGTCAGCGTGTCTGTACGCGTACAACGCTATTTTCATTATTATAAAATATTCCAATATTAAAATATTCTCATTCGATTTGTAGACCCCCAAAACAGTTATATTCCTATTTTGAACGATCTAACTCAATTTCTATTTTTTTGCCCCTTCGTCCCCCCCCCCCCCACACACACACACATTCGCCCTTTCTAATAATTTTAGACTTTCGAAAATATTCTCATCCTGTTTGTAGGTTTCGAAAACCTATATGCCCCAATTTTAAACAGTCTAACGGTATTTTTTCTTTTTTGCCCCTTCGCCGTCCCTTCCCGCTCCTCTTAATAATTTTACACTCTCGAAAATATTCTCATTCGATCTGTAGACCCCCAAAACCTTTGTGTACCTATTTTGAACGAGCTAACTCCAATTCTATTTTTTACAACTTCGCTCCCCCCCTCCCCCCCCCCTTTCCGATCTTCCTGATAAATTTAGACTTTCGAAAATATCCTCATCTATTTATAGGCCCCCAAAATCTACACGTACCATTTTTAAACGATCTCACGCTAATTTCAATTTTTTTGTCCCCCCCCCCCCTTTTGAGCCGACTAATAATTTTGCACTTTCGAAAATAACCTCATTTGATTTGTAGACCACAAAAACATAGTAAAATTAAGAATAACAGAAGATTAAATGCCACCGAAATCCACGTTAACCAAAAGAATTGTGGTCCCCTTTAGCCCCCCCCCCCCCCCCGATGTATATTTGAGCTTTAGTGGGATTTTTGTCCGGTGGGGATTTTGTCCGATGGGGATTTTGTCCCGCGGGGTTTTTGTCCGGTGGGGATTTTGTCCGGGGGGATTTTGTCCGGTGGGGCTTTTGTCCGTATCCCGCCTCTGTATTAGATTTTTAATTCTCTTTAAATTTACCAACTGCGTGACAATGAAAACTTATTTTATAACTTTTTTTTTTTGCATGATTTTTAGGTGAATTATTAAATTTTACTTAGTTTTCGAGTTTTGGGTCGGGTTCTGCTAAAAAGAAATTGGATTCGGATCGTCAAAATTCTCTATAGCGGGTTTGGGTCAATGAAAATTTTTTCGTTTGGTTCTGGTCGGGTTTCGGGTTGATTTAAATTTCATCTGTGGGGTTCGGACTCTACCTTGATGCAGGACCTATGTATATCTAATAAAACTATATTGCTGTACCTTTCAATGGAAGAGAAAATGGTGTGAGTACCACACCAAATCATTTTACTCATCTTTGTATTTTACCATGTATGTCTAATATCATTAGTTTAAGAATAAGTCAAGGTCAAGGTTATCAGAACAAAGTGTATATTTTGCCAAGATTAAACCTAATAATGCTTCAATATTGCTTCATTGTAAGTGAAATAACGGGATGGTATTTGACCGGGTGAAGAACATTCTTCTCTTAGGTCAACTCTGTGTCCTTGGACTCAGCTGATTGCCATTGAGAAACAAATGAAAATTGACATCGTTTAAAAAATGAATCATGTATCAAATAATATAACTGTAACTTTGACGATATGAAATGAGTTTCGTTTTAGATAAAAAAGAATTTAGAGTTATTGTTTCAAATCCTTTTTTTCTTTTTAAGATATAAATTACACCCATGCATTACTTATAAACTGCATTAAAAAGGCAATGAACTTTTTAAATTGTTTCTGTGTTAGAGAGAGGGTAGACAATTTTTTTTTTTTTTTTTTTTTTTTTTTTTTTCTAGCTTAAAAGAAAAGTAAACAGTGTTGATTATGGCGAAACGTTTTTAGTATGTTTTATTACAAAAATTATGAATAAAAAATATATTTTGTAAGTTAAAGATAAATAGTAAGTTAAACAAAAGTCTAATAAACAAGTCTAATTGTAAGTTAAACATGTTGAAAAATGTGCAGATTTTGACAATTAAAAATTACATATATTTAGTTTAGTAATCAAGGCTATATTTATTTAATTTTTTCATTGTAATTGGCGTTAAAAATGTATCTCTTGTAAGCTAAATTTTATCCTGTTTTACAATTCTATATAATATATTTTTTGAATGAAATTACATTAATATTGTATTTCTTGTATGCTAACTTTTATCATGATTTATATTTCTAAACATTATATATATGAAAAACCTTTTCAGAAACATCTCACAGGAACAAAAATGAAATCACATGAAGAAATAAAAGATTTAATTAAAAAAATATTTTTTATTTCCAAGAATGTAAGCATGCATTGAAACAGTACTTCTTCAGAGACAATGACTAAATAATGTAGGCAACTAATAGGTAAATTTCTGTATATCTGTGAGCCTAAAGCCAAACAAATTGCATATGTAACTGTCCAATATAAAAATAATAATAATAATAATAATTCATCTTTATAATGATCAAAGACCAGGGAGGAAGGCTTGAATTAATCAATAAACATTTACACGTGGAAGTAAAGTTTTACGCAAAATGAAAGATATTGAAAAAGTTGATAAATATAGAAAAATAAAAAATAACTCTGAAAATTTTCAAAAAACTGCTATATCTTTATCAAGGGCAATTCTAGCAGAAGAATAATAAAAACTAAGTTGTTTCTGAAACAGTAATATATCATATATGAGATCATTTAAAATCACTATCACTGCCCAATAATTCAAAGATTTCAATAATAACTTTAACTTAATTTAAGATGTGAAATAAAGAAATAAATAAAAAAACCAATGGAAAAAATATATATTTATATTGATCAGTAACAAATATAAATACAATTAAGCAGAAAAATTATACATTTTTTTTTTTTTTTTTTTTTTCCAATTCATTTAAAAATAGTGACCCGATGTAGCTGTTTTTAGTTATAAATAAAAATTGAATAAAATTTTATTAAACTGTGCAAAATTTTTCTATGCAAATTTTGAATGAAAATTTGTTGCTTTGTTATCAGAATCTGATTATGTAGGGGATTGTCTCCGGTTGTGGGCAAAGCTGGGATTTCGGCTTATAACTTTTGATAGAGTAGATATTATGCAAACATATAAATACCAATCGAAAGCTACAACCCCTAGCTAACGTTTGATGAAGTAATTGCATTGATTCCGTCAACCAGAAAAAAAATTATCACTAATTTTGTAAAGTGGTCATTTTTGGAGAAAAAAAATTGTACCCGGTTGTGGGCACACTTGAAAAATCCGCTAAAAATTGCAAAATAATAAGAAAAACAATCATAAATACAGAAAGCAACGAAATTTATTCCTTTTATAAGGATTCAGTGGTCGAAATAATAACAAAAAAATGGCTTTTTCTAATTTTATTCGTCATCTTCTTCGTCCTTCAAATCAGAAGTTCAATGCTTGTAAGTAAAATAATTTGCATGTATATTGCACACTTCAAATGCACCAGACGATCACATTCGTTGCATTTGATTGAGATGGCTCTTATTAGGCATAGTGGCAGGTGCTTCAAGCAGATGACACAGAAGTCGACATCATCAGATTGTTGAGACTGCAATTTTTAGCGCGCTTCTTCTGGAGGGACTCGGATATTGCAAGGAAGTCCATATTCTTGGGCAGTCGATTTTATGGATTTCTTATGCACTAAGCAATCCTAAATGGCTTTAACCAACGCATTAAAACCCATTTCTTTCGGATCGGTTGACTTTTTCGGGGTTGACATTGCTAAAAAAAAGCCTAAACATATATAAAAATACTAATAAATTATGTTATTTTGACATAAACTACCATATTTGTTAGTTTGTAAGTCAAATACACGTTTTAAATGAAAAAACAAGCGTTCTCACAACCGGTTACATGAAGGTGTCCACAACCGGGAATGGCAGCCATTTTTATAATGGCAGAAAAGGCAATTTTCGGTCCACATTTTGGCTGAATGTAAATTCGATATTGCATCACAAAATATAGGAAAAATACTGCATAAATATACCATGCATTTACATTTTTAAATTAATTTACTTCGATTTATCGCATTCTGAAAAAATATTCACAAATCGCTTTTGAGTTGCTTTTTCTCAGTTTCTTTCTTTCTTTCTTTCTTTCTTTTTTTTTTTTTTTTTTTTTTTTTCGATCCTTGCACTGACTAAGAAAATGCATCTATTCACTTTGGTGTTAGCACAAAAACTGCATACTGTCACAATACATGTTTTACAGTACTCAAATCCACCATATTGGCTTTTTGTTAAAAGATATGGAGGGGTGCCAATAACCGGAGAATGCCCATAAGAGGAGACATTATCCTACATACCAAAATTTAATTTCCCTGTTACTTTGAAATACATTAATTTCTCTAAACATATATATATATATTATGTAGTTTCAACATTTAAAAGAAAAATGAATGTTAAAACTTCTCGGAGTTAAGTTAAAAAATATTTGATCTGCTAAAATAATATTCAAAATTATATCGAACTTGACAATAATATTTTGCATTTACCACATTTATTTCTTTTGTCCATTTATTGTAAGTATTATCTTACTTGACTTTTAACCTAAATTTCATGCGTCAAACAGATATGTAGGTAATTTTGTTACATAATTATGAAATCCAGAAAATGCGCTAACATCTTATTCTATTTAATCATTTTACAACATTACAATATTTACACTGCATATTAAATATTGGCATACTTTTTAATATATTTTTATGAAAAGTTAGACAGAAAATTTTGAGTTCAATTGAAATTAGCATTAAAAATGAAGCAGAAAATAAACACGAGAAAAAAAAAAAAAAGCTTCCGGTTTGCAGATTACAAACTTTCTAATTGTATTTAATTCTCATACATTGTTCAATATCTTCAATGCATGCATGTTGCCTTTGGGATATGGTACATTAAAATTAAAACATAATTTGTTTTTAATTAAAAAAATATATGTATCTGTCAATCATAAAATTAATAGCCAATGATTAAGCAGGGGAGGACTAAATATTCCCGCCGAAATAGATGGTATTTAAGCGGGAACGCACGAGAAATCGTGGCTTTTTCCGATATTGACTTGCCTATAATAAATCTAAGTTAAATTTTACTCTTATCATGTAAAAGCTCGCTAACGAAGCTCGCCCGCGAGCCCGGAGCGTGTAAAAGCTCGCCCGCGAGCCCGGAGGGGCGCCGCTACGAAGTGCCGACCTTCGGCGTGGTTACGGAACATATGACGCTCAGGATGTCTTTTCAGGCCAAGACTGCATCGTAAATTTAATAAAGGATTATTAGTGAATCTAATGGACTCCTCATCCTTTCTAAGATGCTCACCTTACTGGAATACCAACCCACTTAATATTACGGACCCATGATACGTTACATATATATATATATATATATATATATATATCATTGCTCGAGAGGTTTTGCTGTCTCAGACAAAAGACGCGTGGTGCCAGGTCGTTTTCGTCGACCTAGCCGTTCAGAATTTTTCATAGCTTTCTCCTAAACTTGCATGAATGTGGGTTAAGCTTCTTTAGAAAGCCTCCATGGAAGGGATCTGAACCAGACCAGGATCCTCGAGTAGTTAATCGGTCTTAACTGCAATCCACGAGCACACAGATACACACATACACTTAAGCTAGTAGTAAGATGGTGTAAGTTTAGATTACAGATCGCGCTCCTCGGCCAAGCCAGTCAAAGTTTTTCGAGGTTTTTTTTTCTTAACGCTTGCATGAATACAGGCTAGGACCCCTTTGAAGGACTAACGGGGCGGGTATTCTATTATTCAGGCCTAGAACTTTGGATTTAACCGCATACCACAACTACGCACCAAAAAGAATTTAAAACCTCTAATAATGATCAAAGGCCCGGGAGGAAGGCTTCAATTAATCAATAAACATTTACACGTGGAAGAATTTCTTTAAAAATTTTATAACTCTATTTTAAAGAGAAAGCATAAATTAAATTGATTTTGTGTAACCCTGTATACTGTCTATATTAAAAAAGAAAAAGAAAAGAAACTGGTATTTCCTTAAATTTTAGTATACATCGCAAACATTTTAGCTTTAAAAAAGGACGTTTAATCTGATTTTGTGAGATGAATTGCTGGCGACGTGAAAAACCTTGATTTAAGATTTAATTCTTTAAATGTTTATCTTAGACGTACATTTATAATTTGCAAAGTTCCGTTTTCAGATTCAAAGCTTACAAAATCAAAATTTTATATGGCTCATATTAAAAAATAAATAAATAAATAAAATTAGAAATTCTAACTTCTAAACTTTCATTAAATTATTTATTTTAATTTATAATTGTTGCCAAGAAAATTAAACTTTAAATTTTACATCTACTTTTTAAGATAGCACGCGATCGTGTTTTATATAAAAATCAAATCATT
The DNA here is from genome assembly GCA_963930645.1 of Salticus scenicus. Taxonomy (NCBI): domain Eukaryota; kingdom Metazoa; phylum Arthropoda; class Arachnida; order Araneae; family Salticidae; genus Salticus; species Salticus scenicus. Next base: position 204,801,753 of record OZ005662.1, on the reverse strand, counting down.
AAATTCATATTTTTATTTATTTTTATTTCATATTATTGCACGCGCACTATTTATTTCCTAATTCAAAATTATTAAAAAAAACTTTTTCGATATCTCTTGTAACGATACTGATTATTATTAATTTTCTTTTCTTTTTCTTTAAAAAAAAAAAAAAAAAAAAAAAGATTTTGATGAAATTGTGGCAAAAGCAGAATTTAGTTTAGGACGGAGGACTATTAGTTTTTTTTGCTTCCCAATTATAACATCGCTTTCAAATTATTCAATTATATTTTCGATAAATTTTAGATTTCGATAAATGTTCAACTATCGAAAAATGATTTCGACAAATGTCCAACTATCGAAAACGACAACGCAAAAATCCCAGATTGAGACTAATAGGCCCTCAGTCCAAAAAAAAAAAAAAAAAAAAAAAAAAACGTACACTGATGCAGTAGTTCCAGTGTACGAGACATTTTATAAAGTAAATAATAAAAATAGTAAAAATAACATCTCGTTTCAAAACTGAAAATGAGCTTTGAGCAATTACCAGTTATATCTCCTAATATATATTAATATTTTTGCATGACCATGTAAACCCACCATTAATCATACCATACACTCATACAATGTGCAATAGGAACCATATTTTGCTGTATCTAAATAAGATATCCTAATTTCATGTTTCGGCCACTATTCAGATATAATAACGAAACAATTCCAATTAACGTAAAATTTCAGATTTTTTCTTTTTTTTTTTTTTTTTTTTACACATTACTGGAGCTATTTCAAAGACTTAAAGTGCGCTGCGCTAAAAATATTTACTAAAATAAAAGCGCGGATAGACTGACAAACATATAAACCGAACACTTTTTAGTTCAAATATGTGAATAAAAAGTTCTTCAAAAAAGTTTTGTGTAAAATTTTTATTTAAAAAAATTGCGAAAAATAAAAGTTCTTTTTCGTTTCATAATTTATTTTTATTTTATATGAGTCATATCAATTTACACTTAAAATAAGAAGGATTGGGGGAGGTGTTGTAGAATAATGTTTCCGCTTGCAGGATGTAATATACAAATGTTTATCATTTTTAAAACATCAAAATAATTGTAAATTAAAAATGACTTATTCCAAATGCAATACACTCAGAATTGCTTTGAAAAACCACATCCTGTAAGAAATTTGGAACTGATAACCAACTCAGCAGGAAATTTCACAGAGTCGAAACCGGCAATAATTTTCGGAAATTTTTCTTGGAAATATGCAAGATTCACAGAAGGAAAAAAAAAAAGTTTCTTTAATCATTAATTTGAATAATAATAATAATAATAATAAATAAATAAATAAATAAATAAATAATAATTTTATATAAATTTTTAAATGAAGGTGTTTGAATGTTTTCCGAAGCATTTTAGAGAAAAACTCAGCAGATAAAAAGTGTGACCATTTTTTGTAAAAAAGCGTTAAAGGTTACATAGAGAGGTATTGAAATAGAAAGAAAGAAAATATCCATAAAAGATGAAAAAGATGAAAAAAAGGAAAAGAAAAGAAACCTCTTTGACTGTTACATGAATAAGCATGAATAAAAATTTTCTAAACAAGCTCCATAAATCTCAAAAAACAACGCGCAACAATTGTTTTTGATCGAATTAGGTAAGCAAAGCACTTCATTTGGAGAAAAAAAATTGGGCTCGAACGCAGCATAAAAGCGCCAATGTACTTGCACATAAACCCATTTTTTCCTCGTCTGTTGAAGAGTCGTGCATATTTATTTAGACATGAAACAAGTGTTGTATAATTTAGCAAGTTGTGGTGTTTTCTTAGAAATTAATTAGGCATCATCATCAAATGCCAGTATTTTGTTACATTTTACTGCAAATATTTCATATTTTAGGTCAATATTTAAAACTTTTAACACCTTACGGCGTATTTTTTTTTTTTTTTTTTTTTTTTTTACTTTCATATATTTACAAAATGGTAAAGAAAGTATTGTTTTGGGGTTAAATTTTCGAAATTAAGTTTCTTCTAAATTTACACGTTTTGAGGTGCCCAGAATCAAAAAATAATGTTTTTAGCGGTTGGTCTCTGTGTATGTGTCGGTTATCAGCATATCCCAAGAACAAATAGTAGCAGGAAGTCCAAAGTCAGCATTTTAAATCTGTATCATATAGGAATGCTACGCTAAACTTTTCGTTGACATCAAGCAAATGGTTCGTGTAGAGCTGTAGAGGGACATCCAAAAGAGAATTCAAATACAATATGTTTATGGACGAAATTTCTGCGATAGGTACAGTTTAATAGCTGCTACAGTTTAATAGTATTTAACAAAATAAAATGAACATATATTTTTTATACACATAAAAGCATGTTTTGTGCAGTATATCGTATGGAAATCATTCACAATTCGTTTACAGGGATATCCAAAAGAGTTTGGATATAGTGAGACTATACTTGGAAACTGTTAGACATGTATTTCTTGTTGTGTTATGTGCTTTTCATAAAGGACTACATTTAAATATACAGTGTGGTATTCATATATAATTCATAGACAAAAGTACTTGAATCTTTTACAAAAACAATGCAATTTGAGAACAAGAATACCTAAATACGAATAGGCAAATAGTAGTAATAATAAGCAAGAAACAAAAGAGTGCCATTTCATATAAATACATACACACCTATTTGCGTTAAAAAATCATTCAAACGGAAAAGGAATTTAAGTTCAGCTTATACAAAGAACTCAGGTTCGATCTCTGGGTTTGGCCCGATTTTGTTATTATTAAATTTAGTTCGGCTTTTGTTGTTGAGCAAATTTTATGTGGCGCTAGTGCTACACTATGGACAAGTAGTGATGGTCTGGGACATTTCCCTAAATGTAATTCCTAAACGGAGACATGTCATCACAATTTTAGTCGTTCACGGACGGCCAATTTGGCCTTTGAATCATAAATGTATAATACTACTATTAGACAGGGCCTGATTATCCAAAAGGCTCAGGAAGCACAAGCTTCCCCTCTAAAATTTAAGAGGGGGCCCCATAAGGATTAAAAACATGGTCTTGAATTTTTTGTTTCCTATTTTCACACTGAGATTGAATTTTTTCTGAGAAAGGTTACCTAAAACAAGACAAAACACTCACTATTTCGGGAAAAATCTATTATTTAACCTCAAAAATCTGAATGTTCTTAATTAAAGAGTTGTATGATTTTAATGCTCTGTGTAGAAACCATCCAGATGTATTAAAAAAAAAAAAAAATTATAAACGCACACTATTTTTTGGTCTATAGCATTTTTATATTACAATATGTAACAGGAAAACAAGATTTCCCGAAATGAAAGAGGGCCCCGAAATGATATGCTGAGCTTCCCCTAGCTTCAGAGCTTAATCGGGCCCTGCTATTAGAACTGCCAGTACTACCATATTTGCTTACAAGGAGATAGCATTCATGGTAGTAAAGGATTTGTAAAACATTTGACCTGACTCGTGCCGTCGTGCCGTACATGCCATCTGCCAAAATGGCACGCGAACGGCGGGTTGCCACCGCTTCTTAAAAGTACTTGTATCTTTAAAAAAAAAGTGCAACTCGAGAACTTGAATACGTAAACACGAATAAGTGAATAATAAAAAAAAAAATGTCCAGGGAAACAGAAGTGCCTTTTTGTGCGGATATATAGACACCTTTTTGCGTCGAAAAATTGTTAAAGCGGAAAAAGGAACTGGAGTTCAGCGGCAATCAGGAACAAAGCGCTTCTACCTGCTTACGGAAGGAGATGAAGGAGAGCTCTTTTTAAAAAAGTTTATCCGGCAGATTTTTATGTCGGATACGTATGGTCGGATCATTTAGTTTTCAATTGAGTGATTCTGCAATGTTTCCGGAGGAACTTTTTTTTTTTTTTTTTCGCTTTACAGCGTATTAACTACAATTTATTAAATGACGAATCGTACATTTTATTTCATTTTAGTTTAACTAATACAGTGAAACTTGAATAATTCGAACTTGTTTAATTCGAAATTCTGGATATTTCGAATTTTTTACTAGGTCCCTTGAATTTTATATAAAAATAATGTTAAAAAATCATGGATAATTCGAATTCTATTTTGGATAATTCGAATTTTTCATACGATTACCTTTAAAATATTACAGTAAAATTTGTTCCCGAGATTTTTCTCAGCTAAAGTGCATTATCAATTTTTATAATCTTTCAAAAGAAGGATAAGGAAATACAAGAGAAGCCCCTAGCTAATTCATCAGAAGATGTGGTGAATATACATGAACTTCGAAATTCTGGATATTTCGAATTTTTTACTCGGTCCCTTGAATTTTGTATTAAAATAATGTTAAAAAATCATGGATAATTCGAATTCTATTTTGAATAATTCGAATTTTTCATACGATTACCTTTAAAATATTACAGTAAAATTTGTTCCCGAGATTTTTCTCAGCTAAAGTGCATTATCAATTTTTATAATCTTTCAAAAGAAGGATAAGGAAATACAAGAGAAGCCCCTAGCTAATTCATCAGAAGATGTGGTGAATATACATGAACTTCGAGGTTTTTTTGAATTGAAAGTCATGTCTAATGTAGAAGATTCTATTTTTGTATCGAGTCATACGTACACAAAGATTGTACTTAAAGAAGAAATAAAAAATATCTGACTATTTTTTTAAAACGTGTTGAATAATTAAGCTCGTAAAAAATATTGATTCAATGGGGGGGGGGGGGGGATGTAACAGTATTCTTAGATATAAATTGTATGTGTTAAATCTTTGATCGTAGAGTTAATTTTTTAATTTATCTCTTTTTTTGACAGAATAGTATATGTAATTCGAATTTTTGGATATTTCGAATTTTTATCTGGTCCCTTCAACTTCGAATTATCCAAGTTATACTGTATTTAATTATTTTTGAAAATTTTAGGGATAACACCAATGTAAAATAATCTATTGTACCCTTATATTAATTTTTCTTACCCTAGATTACTATATACTGTTAAAAATTTCAACAGAAAACTCTGTGTAATCTATTACTTTAAGTCTTACGTAAAATTACGGAGAAAAATAAACGGAGATGTTAAAAAACTTATTTTATACATTCATTTTAATAACTAATAATAATTTAATTAATTATTGGTCAGAATATATTTCGGACTTGGAATGCTTTTTCTAAAGTAGAAACAGTCATTTTTATTTTTAATTAAAAAATTAAATAATAAAATTACGTAAAAATACAGAATAAAGATTGAGAATCTCGATTATTCACTTTTAACTAAGAATTACTGTAAATTTACAGAGACTCTGGATAAATATTTACATTAAATTTACAGAAATTTTTAACAGTGTAGGCATCGTCTTAGTAATAACAGCTCAAGTTTCCTTGGTGTAATGCTCGAAATTAACATCATAACTACAACAATGTATTGAAATAAAGAAAATAAAATTTTATCCATGGTTCCTATGCATACATTTCAAACGATAAAAATAATGTAAACAAGATACTTTATCAGAAAAAATTATATCACAACAGCAACAATGTATTGAGAAAAAAAAAAGGGAGGGGGATTTCATCCATGGTTTACATTGTTTTGGGAGATTCGTTCATTAATTCAAATAAAAAATAAAAAATTAAACATACAAATTTATTAATTAATTCACAGAAAAAATCTCATTTTAAAAATATATTTGAGTAGGTTATATATGTATATAATGTCGTACTTTCTTTTGCAGCAAACAAAGCTTGAATAATCTGATAATGTTTTAGAATTTATTCATCCACAAAACAAAGCTTGAATAAAACAAAACAATTTATTTTTTAGAAATAACTCATTTCGTTACTATGTAAAATTTTCATATATCACGGAAAAATATTATTAATAATAACTTAAATGTTTAGAATTTAGCTATGGCATGAAAAATTAATAATATAAATAACAAAATAGACATATGATTAAAAAAAAAAAAAAGAAAGGAAAAGAAAAGAAAGAAAGAAAAATAAAAAAGAATTAAGATATCACAATGTAATTTTTAATTTCTTAGAGACATTTGGATTTCAAAATATATAAATATTACGAAGTAAAAGGTGATTTCTTTTGTTTTTAAATGTCATGTAAACCAATGTTTCGTAGTTTAAACTAAACAATGTTCAGTTGTTTAATCTTGGTGAAATAATTTGGATATACTATATTAATAATAGAAATAGTCAAATAAATACTTATAGTTCTTTCTAATTTTCATACAATTTCTACAGAAGATCCGTGTTAGATTTGTTGAAGAAAAGAAAATGTATACGGATATATATATATATATATATATATATATATACATATTTTTTTTTTATGCTTATACTCCAGATATAAATACGAATCTTTTTTTTTTTTTTTTTTCTCAGGCGGATATCAGCGAATACGGATACGAATACGGAGTTCCGAAACATGTCTAAAATCAGTTATAGAGCTATAATTATGCCTGCAAATTTATGCTTACAATTGGAAAAATTTTTTTGAAAAATGTTTTCAAGTCGACCCGACTCGTAGAAATCTAAATCCGACCCGAACCTGAACCCGACCCGCAAGAAAAAAAAATCAGTCAACCCATCCCGAACTCGACCCGCAAGTAAAAAAATACATTCAACCCTACCCGCAAGAAAAAAAAAATCTGGAGTGACTCCACTCGACTTTCCGAACATTGAGTAACTAACAGTTTTGTAGATAAAATAAAGAAAGAGGAATTGCTAAACAAACAAAAGAGAGAAAACCATAATAGAGTGTTTTTTCTCCATATATCACACGAGGTTTTATTTAACGCTACTGAACTTTGAGCCCTTAGATCATAATGATAAAGAATTTTTCGTTTTGTCCCTGTAAAAATCTATAGATGCTAGATTCACCAAAATGCTTATAGTTAGTGCAACAGTGATTTATAATATTCATACAAATTTTCAGCTCAATTGAATAAGGCGTTTAGATGCTATCGCACTTTTAAAAATTTGGTCTCATAGGCCATAATGATAAAGAATTTTTCTTTGTGTCCCTGTAAAAAAACTGTAGTGCTAGATTCACCAAAATCTATACAGTTGGTGCAAATGCGACCTATAACATGTGTACAATTTTTTTGCTCAGATTAATAAGGCGTTTAGACGCTATCACACTTTTAAAAATTTGGCCCCATTGGCCTTAATGATAAAGAATTTTTCTTTGTGTCCCTGTAAAAAAACTATAAGTGCTAGATTCTCCAAAATCTATACAGATTGAGTATCTGTGACCTATAATATGGGTATAAAATTTTTGCTCAATTGAATAAGGCGTTTAGATGCTATCGCACTTTTAAGATTTTGGTCCCATAGGCCATAATGATAAAGAATTTTTCTTTGTGTCCCTGTAAAAAAACTATAAGTGCTAGATTCACCAAAATCTATAGGGTTCGTACTATGGTGACTTACAATATACGTACCAACTTTCAGGTTAATCGAACAAAGCCTTTAGACGCTAGCGTGTTCACAAACATACACACATACACACATACACACATACACACATACACATACACATACATACATCATCGTAAAAATAGTGAAAACGGACTCAGGGGACCTCAAAACGTATAGAAACATCAAAATCTCGAATTCGGATTTTTGACATGATTACAATACTTTCCTCACTATAGTGTTCGGAAAGTAATAATTGCCAACCCGACCCGTTCGGGTAAAATCGGGTTACCCGATCCGATGCAGGACTCTAACTACAGTTAGTAATTACTTGAAGAGCATTTTAAGTTGTGTTACGTAATTTTTAGATTGTGATAAATTTAAGTACATCACGTGATGTGGTGTACTTAAATTTATCACAATAGACATCATAGTCTGATTCATAGTCAATATACAGAGCTACCCCAAATTAGTCGAAAATTTGGCAAATATGATCTAGGCGAAAATTTTATGTATCATTTGAAATAAATAAATCCTTAAATTTAATAACAACTTTAAAGTTTTATGAGTGTAGCTGCAATAATGAAACGGAGGGGTGAGAGGACTACTGGCCCCTCTCTCGTAGCAATATGAGGCAAATAAAAATGTTTTTTAAACGATTTTCAATTTATTATTATTATTATTATTATTATTATTATTATTTGTTTTATGTACGTTAAGAAGAAAGTATCGGATTCGAAAAAAATTTCGCCTTCCTGCTTTCGATTTCTGTCTCTCTCTCACACTACCTCTGTGTAACAAAAATTTTGTGGGCGTTGTCTGTCACGAACCAAAAAAGTGGGATTTAACCAAATTTGACCTTGGTCTTTTTGTTGATTAGCTTTTGGAATATATCGCCTAAGAGATGGCTCTGTCTGCTATGCTACGATTTCCTCTTTAAGGGACGGCTACATCCAGTGATGCCAGATTGGGGGATTTTGTCCCCATTTTGGGGATTTTTGAGGCTTCTGAGGACAATTTTGGGGACCAAATGTTTGTGGGGACTTTTTTGGGGAATTCTAAAAATTTGGGGACAAATCTGGGGAGTTCTTCAACTTTCTGTCAATGTCGGCAACGTAATGATTTATCCCTACAACTAGAGACTTTCAATAGTTTTATTATTTGGAGATTTTTTTCAAAAATTGTTTTCATTTGGGGAAAAAACTGAGCTTAAATCATAGAAAAATCTGCTTGATATATATATATATATATATATATATATATATATATATATATATATATATATATATTTATTTATTTATTTTTTTTTTTTTTCCTTTTTAGTAGAAATCAAGTTGGGGATTTTTTGGAAAAAAAACCTGATTTGGGGAAATTCGAAGACTTGTTTGGGGAAATTATTTTCGACCATCTGGCATCACTGGCTACATCCCAGCTTCTATAGTATATAAATGCACCTGATTTGGTACGCGATATGGATATTATGCATATGTTTATTCATTTTGGTTGCTTATCGGCCTCCAGATAGCGCTGCTATGATGCAATTTAATCGTTTAATGTGAAAACAATATCTTAGCTTATAAATATATAACCGGGTTAGTAAAGTCCTAATTTTTGGTACTAGTAAAATTTTATAGCAATTTTTGTCATAAAATAAGCTTATCATTTTAAGTAAAATTTTATTATATAAACATTCTAGCGGAAGAACCTTTACGAAAAGGAGTATCCATACGAACCCTATATAAATGAATCCTAGATAGATATGAAAATTTTGCTGATTCGATTTATTTGCTTATCGGCAGACAGTCATTCTTTCAGTAATTTTCCATATAGTTGTATCTGAGCATCTATTGATGAAAATCACACAAGATAGCATTTAAAACATGTTAATTGCGAGAAGCTATGTTGATTAGATTTTAGTGCATGTCAATCAATAGGTGGCCCCTTGATTGACCATGCACTAAATTGCACATGCATTCACTGAGAAAAAATTCTGTAACTGACATCTAGCATCTAGTTTGTGGCTCTAGTAAAAATAGTTTCACGTCATCTTTATAAATTCTAGTCCCCTTTGAAAGCGAGTTCTAGAAACCTCGATTAGAATTATAGAGCGTTTGCCTATATTATCGAGGTCAAACTTATTTAAAAATCTCTGCAAATAAATGTGTATACAAGAGGCGAGTTTTAACACCTATAATCTTGGTGTATGACCTAATTCTAGAAAATCAAGCGAGAATTTCTCGCAATGCAAAGGATTCAGAATATTTAGAATATTCAGAATATTGTTTCACCATCTAGAAATGTATACACTAGAAATCTTGATAATTTCGTCTATTCAGCTTATTGGCATGCCTTATTCGCATAGCTCGGAAATCTGCGTTTCTAGTTTAGGGATTTAGAAACTGACCGCTTTCTTATTCGTTCTAGATGAAAGCGGTATATTCTTTTTCTCAGTGTTGTTATGTAGAATCATATAGAAGAAAATTTTGTTACAGTTATAGCATAATAGTTATAATTCGAAAATTTTAAATATAGTAACTTTAATCTTATACCTTAAATTGCACCGTAAAAAAAATTATGTAAGTATACACAACAGTATTGAGGGAACTTATTTCCCTCAACCAGGTTGAGAAATGTTATCAGCTATAGCTGTGTAACAGAGGCATACAGTGAAATGTTACGCAATTACAACTGGTAACATTATCTCTCTACATGGTTGTGGCAAGTAAGCTGCCTACACAGCTGTAGCTGATAACATTTCTCAACCTGGTTGAGGGAAATAAGTTCCCTCAATACTGTTGTGTATACTTACACAGAATTTTTTACAGTTTGAAATTATTTGTTTTAGGAGAAGCGCAAGGTAAGGGTAAGTAGTTTAGTTTGAGTACCGCACCGAATTATTTGTTATAAAATTAATAAAATCTTAAAAGGGAAACAGAGATAAACGAAAAAAGAAAAAAAAACATGATGAATGGGAAATAGGAAATGATAAATTATGTGGAAAACGGAAAAAGGAAACTACAAGTTCAGTGACAATTTTGAACGAAATGTATGTACCTGCTTAAAGAAGGGATGAAAGGGGGACTTTTTTCAAAGGTTTATCCGGCAGATTTTTATGTCGGATACCGGTGCTGGTCTGTTTGTTAGTTTTGCATGTATTAATGAGATTTGTGATATTTCCGCAATTGCATTCATCTTTTTTTTTTTTTTTTTTTTTTTTCAGAAGGAAATTATTTTTTACGCACTTCTTATGTAGTATTAAAACCACGAGTAAATATATTCATAATGATATATAGAACTAAAGATTATATATGCTTTATTTAAAATTAAAAGGTTCGCGTAGCTTTAACGCAGAATTGTATTAAAAATTTAATTTTCTAAAATCTGTAATTTTTTATAGATTTTCTTCATTTTAGCAGCTTATGCAAAGATGTTAAATTTAGTCGGATTTTTCACAGCTTTGAAAGAATAAAATAAATAATGTTTTTATTTTAATTACTGCTTCTTTAATTACACGCCAGTACATACTGATTACGAATTCACAATCTAGAAATCGATAAATTCGGTTAAAAATTAAAAAAAATAAAGAAAATGTAACATTTAATTTAATTCAAGTCGAAACTTGCGTTGACATTTTTTCCCGGTGAACATAAAATTGTTACAACAGTTTCTCTTACCCATAACGTAGAGAAAGTATTGTTTTGGGGCCAAATTTTTAAAAGTGAGATTTTGGTATATTTTTACGTTTTGCGGTCCCCTGAATCCGAAAATCATGTTTTTAGCGGTTGGTCTGTGTGTGTGTATGTCTGTCTGTTATCAGCATATCTCAAGAAGAAATGACAGCAGAAAGTCCAAACTTGGTATGCTAACTGTGTATCATATAGGGATGCTACTCTAAGCTTTTCGTTGAGATTAAACAAATGGTTCGTGTACAGAGACACCTAAGAGAATTCATATGCATTACGTCTATGGGGAAAATTGCAGGTAAGTAGAGTTTAACGTCTATAGACTGCACTAAACCAAATAAAATTAATATATATATTTTTATATGCGTAAAAACATGTCTCATGCAGAATATCATGCACTGTTCGTTTACAGAGCTACTCAAAAGAACTAGATTATAGTGCGACAATAGTTGAAAATTGGTGGAAGTGTATTTCAGGTTGTGCCGTGTATTATTACTATAGGATTATGTTTAGTTGTACCATTTGGTTTGTGCATAATCTTCAAAAGATATACAGGATTGTAAATATTTAAGCGATATCATTCTTTTTTATTGTTAGTGGATGTGCTTTACTAATAATATTTTACAATGTCCAGGAAAGCTGCACAGAAATTGAAATGAATTCCTCATAGACATATGATAAATAATACATGCTTTTAAGCTAAATATTCACCGCTTGTTTTTTGCATATTTACACGTCTTGAGGCTTCCTTATTACCGAAGTAAAGTTTTTTAACGTTTGATCTTTGTCTGTGTCCCTTAGAGTAACTTAAAAACGAATAATTTCAGGAGATCCAAAAGTTGCATTTTCAAATTAATATAAGTTTATTGCTGTAAAAGTTTGATCAAGACTAATAAGTTCCAAAGAATGTTGCGTGCGAAAGTTGTCTGAATATTTTTAAGTGAACTTTTAATTTTAATAACATATTTAAATTCTATATAAATGTAGGTGCAGTAATAAAACGGGAGGTTGAGGGAGAAGGTAGCCCCCCCCCCCCTCATACAGAACTAATTATCATATAAAACTCCTCCGAAGTCTAATTAGAATTATTTTAACATAGGTTTACATAACAGTACTCGTTATCTTACCTCTTAATCTCAAACCTGTATTTATAGTATTAAATTTCACGGTAAGAGAAATTCGTGTGCGTGACACACCAGATTATTTGATCTTCTGAAAATCAATTTGGACTTTCCATTTAAATAAACTAGTACATTATGATCAACGCAACACGTTCTTCTGTGTTTTTCTATACAAATTAACGCAGTACAGATTCTTTATTAAAATTATTATTTGTCAAAATTATTTTTCATGAAGAATGCAGACAACTATCGTCTCAGAGAAGTATAACACTATATTTCCAAAGAAAATCAATTATATGTGTTACAATTTAAAAAAAAAAAAAAATAGATAACATTAATTTAATTCTGTATAATCTATGTATAAAAACTCCAAGTTTGTCAGCGAATGTGTCCGGATTTTTCATTCGCTATACAAAGTTACATTATTCAACTGATCGCAACAAAAATTGGTTCTCTTTTTAATCAGTGCAAAATCTAGCTGATGCCATATTGTTAGAATAATCGGATAATTGATTCAAAAGGTAATAAATTAAAGCCTCATTTTAACTTTAAAACTATTAAAAAGAAAAAAAAAAGTTGATACTAAATATATATATATATATATATATTCTTAATTTTTTCCGACATAAATAAAATATAATTACACGCCTATAATAAAATTGAAATAAAAATTTTGTCAAACATTAAATTTGCTGATAAGTCTGTCAAATCTGATGTCTTTACACATTTAAAATCTTTATACATATTGTAAAGTTTTACTTCAATGTTAACAATATTTTGCATGTAAACAACATTTTTTAATTTAAGTCGATTGCTTAACTGTGATTTATTCATTTAAGTTCTCTAATTGAGCGTACTAATTTTATGAAAAGTTATATTAAATGACACCTTGACATAAATAGGTGTCTATCAACTTTTAATGCATATCGCTCATCAGGTGGCGTTGTCATGCAGTTTTTTTCTTTTTTTTTTTTTAAATCTTTAATGCGGTAATATAGGACACAATTTCGTATAAATGTACACAATTTAACCATTCATTGCGAAAGTGAAAATTTTGTTTATAATAGCAATAGGTAACTAGGATAAAAAAAAAAATTATATGTAGCAGCATCCTCCTCTACAGTGGTGGTAAGTACTTCCTCAAATGGTGTACATTTTTAAAAAGAATTCGGCGATGCATTTGAAATGGATGGTTGAAACATGTAATGGTTGAATCATAGTTAAAACGAATGGTTGATCTCTTATAATTTCAAACAAAGTTATCAATTTCTTTCATTCTTAAAAAATATATATGTATATATATATATATATATATATATATATAAATGATAGTACGTAATAAAATTTAACCTTAAAATTTAGCAATTAATAGATACAAAACAATACCAACACAACAAAAATAGAACTGGTTGTAACATATTGGTAAGACTGACACAAAAATGTTGCGATACAGATTAAGAACCAATAAGAGACAAAAACAATTTAAATTACTTATGCCGACATGAATAATAATAATAATAAAAGGACCATTAAACTTAATGACGGAGAAAGTAAATAAAGGACCACAGAAATAATAATTGGATAAAAATGCTTAAAATCTGAAGTATAAACTCTTCAGGGGGCATGTACTTCATAAAGCTGTGAAAGCTGCATCGATTTCGTAAAACAATATAGCTAATCATAGCAATTTATATTGCTTCAGCCCTGAATATATACTTTTTTTTTCTCCCGTTTTTAGAATGAAAAATGCACTTTTGACTGTTTTGGTCTGAATGACGTGAATTTGTATAAGAAAAATAGAAGAAATTTACTATGGCCACAAGATACTAGTTTTAGTTACATATTTTCCAAGTGAAAATCTTTTAAATTAAGTATTCGATAGTCATTTAGTAGCTTGTACGCAATAAAATAAAAAGAATTGTTTTTATACTACAGTTATTTGTAAAATATATTTTTTAATTATCTCACTATTCTTATACGCAAACTAATTGCAATATCTAAGCTCTGCTCTTTTCTCCATTTCATAAATTTCCACTATAGGGCATGATATCATTCGATATGGTTACCCTGATGTCATTCGATATGGTTGCAGACTGAAATGCCCTACCTACTAGTCTACCCACCGTTCAATTCGATGCAGTTACTTTATCCTCATTTGCTGATTCATTTTATTAGGATCAGTTTCATATTTTAGTTATTATAATATCTGTACTATTTCCAATTAACGACCTTCATAATGCCAGTTTATGTGAAATATTGATTTTTCTGCTATGTTAAGAAAATCTTAAATTTAGAATAACTTACGAAGCTTTCAAATTAGAATATTCATAGTCCATGATGTTCAAGCCGATATCACAAATGATATTTTAAAATTGGTCTGACTTCTTTACGATGAAAATATACCTCACAATGGTTACTCAATGGATATTTATGTGAAATTTTGTCTTATTCTGCCGTGTTAAAAAATTTGTAAATTTCGAATAACTTACGAAGTTTTCAGAGTCGAATGTTCCCTCATACATAATGATGTTCATTCTAGCTTCATAACTAATATTTAAAATTTGGTTTGATATCTTTACGATAAAAATGTACCTTTTAATGCACGTTTAAACGAAATTTTGTCTTATTCTCCCATGTTAAGAAAATTGTAAATTTCGAATAACTTACGAAGTTTTCAAAATGGAATGTTCATAGTTAATGGTGTTTTTGATGTAGATTATCACATATTATAAAATTTGTTTTCTATTTAAAAGATAGGTAAATTCTCTAAATAAATAATATTATAAATTAAATTATTTAATCTTAAACAACTATTTTAAATATAACGATATAACTATTTTTTACTTATAAATAATAACTTTTCAATATATTTTTTCTAATTTTTATATGTTTCCCTTCATATTTTTTTCAAGGCAACTGAAACAAAATCTTTGATCGATTCCCAGTATTCATTTAACAATTCTAACGTAATGAAAATTCTTTTCGCTCTGAAAATGATATTATTTTGACTCATTTCTTCCTTTTGTTTTGTGAAACCAGATAATAATTAATTCGGCTTCTTTTAATATGACATCGGAATATAATTCAAGTGTATTCTTGTCGCCTAATTTACATCATCATTCAGACAATATATTTGCTTAGCTGGGTATTTCCCAGGAACTAAAACTTGGCAAAATCATGCAAACATATTCTAACAACTGTCTATGAATTACTAGTGGCCTTTTCAAAAATATATATATAAATTTTCGTAACGATTACCGCAACTATTCTCTATCTTAAACTTTGAACTTGGCGAAAATAAATTAAACGCCAAAAGCAACCTCATTTTTCGCCCCAACTTTGGACGGCCCTTACGATCACGATCTAGATAAAGAAAGTTTAGAACCTTGTGACCGGTGCTGTTCCCCCATTCTATACTGTTCTGTCAAAAAACTTATTATTATTATTATTATTATTATTATTTTTTTTTTTTTTTTTTTTTTTTTTTTTTTTGCCATTCTACAAATTATCTTCTTTGGAATAATTAATAAATTTACCTGAACTACTGAACCAATATATTGCCTCATGGTTCAGTTCTTGGGTGGTGTTCTTTCATCAATACAGTGTTGCCAAATTGCGCGACTTTTTTATTCAAGAGTCACCAATAATTTTGAGAAGTGATATTTAATGTACATAATCGACGATTAATCGTCTGTAATGTATATCAAACATCACTTCTCAAAATTATTGGTGACTATTAAATAAAAAAGTGGCGCACTCTGGCAACATTGCACCAATAATTAATTTTTAACTTGACTTTTTTTACAGCTTATCCTGAAGTTGCCAACGCAATAATTTTATATTTTCAAAAGCTTTTAATCATCATCAGAGTGTTCATGCCTAACTGATATTTTAAAGCTGGTCTGACATCTTTAGGACAAAAATATATCTTTTAATGCACGGTTAAGCAAAATTTTGCCGTACTATCCCATGTTAAGAAAACTGTAAATTTAGAATAACGCACAAAGTTTTCAAATAATAATTTTCCAAATCAATAGGCTTCTTGCCAGGTGATATTTTAAAATTGGTCCGCCCTTTTTAGTATCATTTGTTCTTGGGATAATGTGTACAAACAGACTAACATATTAACTAATTACTAACAAACTGACTAACACACCGACGGACACTACATCAATTTTCTGTTTTTCAAATTCCTCAACCTTCAAAACAGATTAAAAAAAAAAAAAAAAGAAAGTTTAAAAACAGAGGTCGAAAATTTCACGAATATCTAAGTTCCTTATACTTATAGTATGATGGGGAAATAAAATAGTCTGGTAAATTATTGCACAAACTCTGTTGTGATATTTGATTTAGTCTGTATCACTTTATTAGCATATATTAAATCAATTGCATAAAATTATCTTAGTGAAAAGGATACATTTACAAAAGAAATCGAGAAAAAATATTATAAGTGACGCATAACTAATGAGTTTACATTGTCGCTTAATCCGTGCCGTATTTTTTTTTAATCACAATTGGTCACTTAGAGACCGGAAACGTGATCGAATTTATCCGGGATGATGCTAATCAAAACATCGTCAGTGTCGTTTCCGGTCCAGTGCTGCTGCAAAAGAAAGGATGCTGTTATCCGATATTTGTTCGATCGCTATCGAAGAGTCATGGACTGAATGACGACTTGTATTCAAAGTTTTAATCCAGCCACACCGGATCTGCCTTATCTTTTATTTTTTCCCTTTATTCTGGGAAACTGGAGTTTGTGTAATGAATTAGTGGGATTTGTCTTCTATCTGAACTCGAAACCAAAGCTTTCAAGCAAACTTTAACTAAAACATTTTATTTTCTTCTAATATTCAATAGATGGAAGTATTGGATTCGTAGAAATTGTCGACGTTCTGTTTTTGAAGGATTTACACATTTTTATTGGTCCAGAAGACGAATAACCATTTTTAGAAAATGTCTGTCTGTGTGTGTGCTGTAGAAATTTAGTGGCAGCTGTATCTCAAGAACTATTGCACAGAATTTCATGTAACATTATATTTAGTTGAACTTCGACATGAATTAGTACCTATTAACTTTTAGTGCAAATCGCTCGATAGATGACGCTGTTGTACTGCTATTTTTGCCGCGAAATGGAAAACTATATCATAAGTTTTATTGGGTATAATTAAATAAAACTTTACATGTGAGAGGGCCATTATAAAACAATATACTGATTAAATAGATATCGGCCGATAGGTGGCAAGGCTATATCTCAGATTCTATAAGGTGGCACTGCTGTGTTTCAACTTATACCATAGATAAGAAGGCTAAATCTCAAATTCTATGACATATAAATGTACAAAACTTGATATCTGAGATAAACATCACGAGAATGAATGCTGGCTTAATTTCGGTGTATACCCGATAGGTGGCGCTTCTAATTCTCACCTTCTGTAAGTTTCCACATGGCTGCATCTGAGTATTTGTTCATTAAAATTGCACCAAATTCTATATGCAAAATCCTAATAATGTGAAGTTATGCTTTAACTTTTGTGCATGTTAAACAATAAGTGGCTCTGTTATATAGAATGATACAGAAGAAGGTTTTGTCTTTGTGATGGTCAACATACTAGATCCAGTAGTTGGGGGGGGGGGGGACTCTCTACTTATCATCGCATTCAACCAAAGCCTATAGGAAAATTTGTTAACAGACTATTTAATGCATTTTATTATTATTATTATTATTATCATCATAATCATCATCACCATTCCGTTTGCACAATCAGAAAATTTGCAACCGTTAAATCTCTTCTTCCTTTTTCCAAAATCGATTCCTCAATTTTATTTATTTATTTATTTATTTATTTATTTTTTTATCTTTAGTTAAAAATGAAAAATAAATAAATAAATAAATAAATAAATAAATAAATAAACGCATTTTTCGTCGTGTAAGTTCAAAACGAAATATTAAAAATTTTTAAAAATGCATTTTTAAAGAACTCGAATAAATACACAGCATTCGCGAATTTTTCTAAATGCGTAAACGGAATTTATTACTGGCTTGTGTACAGGGTTACTCAAAAAAAAAAAAAAAAAAAAAAGCAATGCATCGCACATGTGCTTTGTTTATAAATTTAATACGTACCGCATACAGTGTAAACCCATGAGAAGCATTTTTATCATTTGTTACTAGTTTGTGTACAGGGTTACTCAAAAAAAAAAAAAAAAAAAGTCAAAGCAGCGCACACGTGCTTTGTTTATAAATTTAATACGTGCCGCATACCAGTGTAAACCTATGAGGAGCATTTTTATAATTCATCGTGTATAGGGACATACAAAAATATTCAAATATACATCGCGTTTATGGACGAAATTTCTAGTATGTACAGTTGAAAATTTTTAGACTGCGCACTAAATAAAATGAACTGAATATATATTTTTATGTACGCAATTGTTATTTTACCCAGACTATGTTATGAAGAACATATATTCTTCGTTCACAAGTCCACTCAAAAGAAACTGGGCAGATTAGAGCTATGATTGGAGATGGTTAGAAGAACATTTCAAGTTGTACTATGAATTTTTGATTTTTTCTGTGCTTAATTTAAATACACTGTATGGTACGTATTAAATTTAGAGACAAAACACAAAGAAATTAGCCAAATACGTTTTAAAGAGTGGCATGAGCGTAAATTCTCCGAGTAATTTGAAAAAAAAAATTCTTAAATTTAATAACAGTCTTAAATACTTAACGAATATTGTTGCAAAGGATTAAATCTGTTTTCTCCAAAATTGGGCTTTGCAGTGAAATTAGGTTTACAGTCAAAGTGAAAATAAATGGCACTTCTATTCACTTTCACTAAGGCCGACCTTGTCGAACAACTTGGCGACGGATTTAGTGAACAAATTTGGTGAAAAATGGTAGTTTAGGGTTCTCGAAGTTTCAAAGCTCTGGGATCAATAGAAGCCGATTTTATGAACTTTCCATTAGATTTTAGCATAGAATAAACGAGAAACGCGCCAAATTACAGCCGCCAAAGTCTATAGGGGTGGCGCCATCTAGGGGGCAGAGCCCCCCGTCGGGGAGTCTGTGACCCCCCCATTGGGGCATACTCCTAAAATCTCTCGGGGGGGGGGGGGAATACAAAATTTTCAGTTTTTCTACTTTTAACAGCATTTTTCTTTACTTGTACAAATTTGGAGCATTCCAGTTTTTCCATTCTGTATTCAATAGAAAGTATTGTATTCGCAAAAATTTTCAGTTTCCAGTTTTCCATGATTATACACGTTTTGAGAGGTCCAGAACACGTTTTGACCACGATATTTTTAGAAAATGTCTGTCTGGGGCACGATGATCTCCAAAACCACGAGGAGTACTAAGAAATTGAATGGTTCAAATATTAACAGTATTTCAGTTTTTAATAAATACTTATATAATAAACTCTCTTTATGTAGTGCCCCCCTGTCGGGGAGGTGGTGTCCCCCCGTCGGGGAATTTCTGGTGCCACTACTTCTATAAATATCAGTGGATCCACAACCGACACTCAGTATTGTTCAAAGAGCTATCCTAAGCGATTTTGTTTGGCGACTGGTGTTTCAAGCAATAGACCTTTGTTCATGAATCAGCGAAATTCCTGCTCTGTAGAATATTTGATGCTTTTGGCTTTATTCTTGAAGAAGGGATTGTTCTATCCCACCGTTTCCAGAATGTACGTTCAATAGTGACTTTTGTGACATGAGCGACAGTTTTATTGGAAAGTTTCAAGAATATTCGTTGAGTTGAAATCACAGTTTTGTTGTACTGTTTCGAGAAGATGAGATGACTAATGTGCATTTATCGAATAGAACCTGCCTATCTCTTTATGAAGTACTTTCATTACACAATAAAGGCAGGCCCTGATTACCCAGTAGGCACGAGAAGCATGTGCTTCCCCTAGAAAATTTTGAAAAGACCCTAAATTAAGCAAAAATTGGGCCCCGGATTGTAAGCTTGTGGTCTAAAAGCATTGTCTCATTATAAAAAGTCATCGTACACCTGACTGGACGACTATCATTTCTAGATTATGTAGGAAATATGCCAATGAAGCTTTTACACATTCATTTATAATGGAATAATTTCATATATTGTCGTGAATATAGGCTTTCACCAGTTTATATTTGGTACAAAAATTAAGTGAATTTACTTGTCTACATTTTAAGCGAATTTACTTGTCTCCAATTCCAGGTAACTACAAAATTTAATGAAAAATTTATAAATTTTTCGAGATGTTTGTATGTGTCTCTAGACCAAGAAGTCAGTGGGGGCCCCCAAATGGATTTGTGCTTCTTACTTGTGTTTACTTGTCTCCAATTCCAGGTAACTACAAAATTTAATGAAAAATTTATAAATTTTTCGAGATGTTTGTATGTGTCTCTAGACCAAGCAGTCAGTGGGGGCCCCCAAATGGATTTGTGCTTCTTGTATTTACTTGTCTCCAATTCCAGGTAACTACAAAATTTAATGAAAAATTTATAAATTTTTCGAGATGTTTGTATGTGTCTCTAGACCAAGCAGTCAGTGGGGGCCCCCAAATGGATTTGTGCTTCTTACTTGTGTTTACTTGTCTCCAATTCCAGGTAACTACAAAATTTAATGAAAAATTTATAAATTTTTCGAGATGTTTGTATGTGTCTCTAGACCAAGCAGTCAGTGGGGGCCCCCAAATGGATTTGTGCTTCTTACTTGTGTTTACTTGTCTCCAATTCCAGGTAACTACAAAATTTAATGAAAAATTTATAAATTTTTCGAGATGTTTGTATGTGTCTCTAGACCAAGCAGTCAGTGGGGGCCCCCAAATGGATTTGTGCTTCTTACTTGTGTTTACTTGTCTCCAATTCCAGGTAACTACAAAATTTAATGAAAAATTTATAAATTTTTCGAGATGTTTGTATGTGTCTCTAGACCAAGCAGTCAGTGGGGGCCCCCAAATGGATTTGTGCTTCTTACTTGTGTTTACTTGTCTCCAATTCCAGGTAACTACAAAATTTAATGAAAAATTTATAAATTTTTCGAGATGTTTGTATGTGTCTCTAGACCAAGCAGTCAGTGGGGGCCCCCAAATGGATTTGTGCTTCTTACTTGTGTTTACTTGTCTCCAATTCCAGGTAACTACAAAATTTAATGAAAAATTTATAAATTTTTCGAGATGTTTGTATGTGTCTCTAGACCAAGCAGTCAGTGGGGGCCCCCAAATGGATTTGTGCTTCTTACTTGTGTTTACTTGTCTCCAATTCCAGGTAACTACAAAATTTAATGAAAAATTTATAAATTTTTCGAGATGTTTGTATGTGTCTCTAGACCAAGCAGTCAGTGGGGGCCCCCAAATGGATTTGTGCTTCTTACTTGTGTTTACTTGTCTCCAATTCCAGGTAACTACAAAATTTAATGAAAAATTTATAAATTTTTCGAGATGTTTGTATGTGTCTCTAGACCAAGCAGTCAGTGGGGGCCCCCAAATGGATTTGTGCTTCTTACTTGTGTTTACTTGTCTCCAATTCCAGGTAACTACAAAATTTAATGAAAAATTTATAAATTTTTCGAGATGTTTGTATGTGTCTCTAGACCAAGCAGTCAGTGGGGGCCCCCAAATGGATTTGTGCTTCTTACTTGTGTTTACTTGTCTCCAATTCCAGGTAACTACAAAATTTAATGAAAAATGTATAAATTTTTCGAGATGTTTGTATGTGTCTCTAGACCAAGCAGTCAGTGGGGGCCCCCAAATGGATTTGTGCTTCTCCTCAGTTGTAAGGTTAATCGTCCCCTGAATAAAGGCGACAATTTTTCGTAGCTGTATAGATAACAATATTTAATTGAGAAATTAAAGGCGCAGTAGCAATTATCTTACAGAAATGTATGTCAAGCAAAACTATTTCCAACTGCTGTTTAAAATAAAATACATTAGAAATGTTCATATGCAGAATTTTATCTTACTGCCTTTGAATATGAATCGAATATCTTTATAACTTTAACTTTAACTGTAATTATGAAGGAAATTAATGTGAGTGGCGTACCAAATTATTTTCTTGTAATTTTATTCCGCATCGTAATATTTAACTTTAACCATAACTCCGAATAGTTCGAGTGAATGCTTCCGGAACTAAACATGAATTGCATAATACCACCCACAAAATGATACTTAGTGTGTGATTATTAAATCATCAAAAGAGAATTATAGAAAAAAAAAAAAAAAAAAAATTGCAAAAAAGAAAGGAAGCAGACGATATTTCTTCTTTATTTCACAATTCATGCATTTCGTAAGAGGAAACGGCAGGCGTACGTCTGCAGCGAATAGTAATAAAAAAAATAAGAAAAGGTGTTAATTCAATTTCACTTTTAAAATATTTCTTTCACATACAGTTTTCCGCCATAACTTTTTCCCTAGTCGTCTCTTGAAAAGGCAATACTATAAGGTGTGGTATTTTCTACCCATTGCGATTAAAGTTTACTTCCCTATTACATAAGAACTAAAAAATTAGACGATATGTAATTTACTTCCTTACAAAATACTCTATAAACCTAACCCAGATCTTTTAATTTTTTTTTTCGTTTCCTGTCCATCCGGGGACAGAAGCGGAAGTAGAAATGAAGATGTTCTTCTTGGCTTCATTTCAGTTTAGTAAGTAGTTAATGTCCTAATTTCATAGGAAAGTCGAAAATTTTTGTGTGTCCTATATATTTGCACCTGTTATTGAATCTTCTAACTATTGACGGAAGGCTTTGTGTGAGGAAATGGGATATCTTACCAAACATTCTTAATGATCCATTAATTAATGAATATTAGAGGGAAGAGGATGTTTAATAAATTTTACAATGTTAATGACAAAGGATAAACATTAAATTTTCGAAATTTGCCATTTTTTTTTATTCACTTGTTCATTAGTTCAATTATAGTCATATATTTGGAATATATTATCAGTTGAACGTTTAATTTCAGATAAAGTACTTTTGAAATATTAATAAATAAATAAAGTCAAAAAAATAAACTTTTCTTTAGAAGTTATTAATTTTATTTTTAAAGAAGGCTGTAAATAATATTTTCCTATATTTGAATCATATTGTTAATAAATAATCTGTTTTCCTCGTCCTCCTCCTTCTTCTTCTTCTTCCTTTTTTTTTTTTTTTTTTTTTTTTTTTTTAGTTCAAGCCAAAAAAATTAGCTGTTATTTTATAAACATTTATTTTTAAGGGCCCTCTTGGTCTTCACTCACCGCCGCCGGATGCCGAATCTAATGTTATTCTATGGGAAATTTTTCTTTGCAAATAACTTATTAACTAATACATATTTTTAAACTCTGTTTTCACATTCTGAAAATTCCCAACTGTTAAATGGACGGATTTTTTCTTTTAATATATTTTTTTTTTTTAATTTTTATATTTTATTTTGAAGCTGCAAAATACGAATTTTCAATATTTGAAATTTTTTCATTTTGCAATTTGAAAATAAAATATTAAAAATTAAAAAAAAAATACATTTTTAAAAAAGGTCCGTCAGTTTAACAGTTGGGAATTTTCTGAATGTGAAAACATAATTTAAAAATATGTATTAATTAATAAGTTATTTGTAAAGAAAATTTCCCCACAGAATAACATTGGCTCGGGCTTTCGGCGACGCGACGGTAAGTGAAGAGGGCCGTCAAGTAGGGTTTTATCATTTGCTTTTCTCTCTCTCTCTCTCTCTCTCTCTCTACTCTACTCGCATATACTAGCAGGCTTTGCCTGCTTCGCTGGTCACTATACTTAAATGATTTCTTTTTAATTGAATAACTGAAATGTTTAAATAAATATATTTCGATTGACGACTATTTTTGTTACAGCTTTAGTATGGTACCTGCTTGGCGATATCAAATATTTTTTTGAAATTCTCGAATCTGTATTAAAACGAATATTCACAAAAACAGTTCAAAAGTAGTGTTAACTCTTCGAATATTCTGGAAACAGTTGAAGCTGTTACACGTTACTAAGTCACTAAGTCACTTACTAAGTCACGTTACTAAGTTACTAAGTTCCGGAACAGTCTAAAAAACAGTCACTTTAACAGGAGTAAAACAAATAACATTATATATTCCGTATCAAAAACCTTTGCTAGCTCACGAAAAATGTTGAATCGCTTAGAGCCGCATAGTCTCCCGCAGAAATCAACTCACTCCTTTTTATAACTTTTGGCGATGGGGCTTGGCGATAATTCCATCGGGAATCCCATGGGATGGTCGAGAACTATACTCTCGTGTGTCGAAGAGCTTCGAAACTTCGGGAACTTACCAAATTTAGTCGCCCACTCGCCAAATTAGTCGCCAAGGCTCACCCCTCTGAAAATGAATGATCTGCCCTTTTATTTTCACTTTGTAAAACTACTTTAATTGCAACAGTATAATTGATGCAGGGAAAAGACTTAATTCCCTGTTAACAATATGCTAGAAGCACTATTTCTGCCATATTTTAGGCAACTAATGTTTTTATGGTTATATATATTTCCCATTAAAGATATTTTTATTTTTATTTATACATTTAAATATTAATTTGAATTAATCAAATATTTCTGCCCGACAGCGTGCGAGTGAGGTCACACACAGCAGCTCCTTTATTTGTGTGATAATTTAGCATAGTGACTGGCATATAAAAAATATAAATAAATGAGTGAACATTATAGTGCTACAAAATTTTATTAAATCTCTCTCTTGGCGGCTTTTGCATTTTCGTCGCCATATTAGCGAAGGTTTTCTTTTCTTTTCTTTTCATTTCTTTTCTCTTTTTTTCCGTTTAATTTCTTGTGAAAAATCCTATATTGCTAATACTTTTATCGGACACTTTTCCGTTAATTTATAAGAATTCTTTATATTCTATTTATATTTTTAATAGTTTTAGGTTTAAAATAGTGTTTTAAAAGTAGTAGTAGTAGTAGTAGTAGTAGTAGTAGTAGTAGTAGTAGTAATAATAATAATAATAATAATAATAATAAGCATTTTAGAACCACATTTATTAGTATCATAAAATATATTAGCACTTTATCAATGTGTATAAAATTTTCAAAGTGATAATGACGTCAATTTTTGTGAGATGACTAATTTAATTTTTTAGAATTTTTTTATTGTTCACGATTAAGTAAATGTATTTACTTTCCTGTCGAAAAAATAAATGAATAAATAAATAAATAAATAAATAAATAAATAGAATAACCACTAAAATTTTTTTGGCAATAATTAAATTATGGATAAAATTTAAATGACTGATTATTTATTCTGAGGTTAATATTTTCATATTTTAATTAATTAAAAGAAAACTAATCAAAAGTTCGAAAATCGGGCTTCAAGGTGCACAAGGACCCCTCGGAAGGCACCTTCATATCGAAACACGTGACTGTTCGAGCTATCGTCTTTGCGAACGCTATCCACATACAGACAAAAGGGGGAGAAGGTATTTAAGAAAGTGACTTCGCCGTGTACTGCGTAATGCACATGAATGACTTTCATAAAATATATTTTAATTATTTTACAATTTTAATATGCTTTTCATTTTAATTTTCTAAAAAGCGAATTGACGTTAATGATATTAATTACTTTTTAAAATATGCGCTGGTGTCTTAGGACTATTTTAAAATACTTTTAAAAATTCTTTCCTTGAAAGCAAATTAATCTAACGAATATTAACTGATTTTGAAGAATGTGCTTTGATGCTTTAAGACTACTTTAATATTTTTATTTTGTTTTATAAAAAGCGAAAAAAAAAAAAAAAAAAAAAAAAAAAAAACATTGTGCATAGAAACTACTTTTTAAAATATGCTTTGGTATAGTAAGAATATTTAATATACTTCTATATTTCATTTTCTTAAAAATAAATTAATATAATGCATATTAACTGCTTTCACAAAACTGCTTTATTATCTTACGATTCAATATACTTTCGCATTTTCATATTTTAATGCAAATTGACATGATGCATATCAAATATTTTCACGAAATATGCTTTAATATCTTGCGACTTTTTTAATATACTTTTACACCTACATTTTCTTAAAAGTGAATAAATGTAATGCAGATTAATTAAATTCACAGAATATACTTTAATGTCTTACGAATATTTAAAAAAAAAAAAAAAAAAAAAAAAAAAGGAGTTTTCACTTCCTCACACTGAGAAAAAAATATATACCGCCTTCCTCTAGAATGAATAAGTGGCCATTTTCTAAATCCCTTAACTAGAAATATAGATTCCCGAGCTATGCGCATAAGGCACGCCAACACGCCAATAAACTGAATAGACGAAATGATCGAGAATTTCTAGTGTACACATTTCTAGATGGTGAAACAATATTCTGAATACTCTAAATATTCTGAATCATTTGTATTGCGAGAAATTCTCGCTTGATTTTCTAGAATTGGGTAATAAACCAAGATTATAGTTGCTGAAACCCACCTCTTTTAGTCTCATTTATTTGCAGAGATTTTTAAATAACTTTGTCCTCGAGAATATACGCAAACGCTCTAGAATTCTAATAGGGGCTTCTAGAACTCGCTTTCTAAGGGGACTAGAATTTGTAAGGATGACATGGAACTATTTTTTTCTAGAGCCACAGCTTGGATTCTAGATGTCAGTTACAGAATTTTTTCTCAGTGTAAAGGCGAATTAAGGTAATGCATACGACATACTTTTCTAAAATATATTTTAATGTGTCACACGAGTAACTTAATATACTTTAACAGTCATTTTCATTTTCATAAAACTGAATTAATGTAATGCATATTAAATACTTTTACTAAATATGCTTTAATGTTTTAGATTAAAGACGCTGCTTTAATATTAGACTCTGCTTCTCAGCTCTTTCACACTTACTGCGGAAAAACGAGTTTTACAGTCATATGCGTTGCAGGCGTATAAGAGCGTACAATTTCTAATCACTCTGACAGCCTAGGCCCATGTTACTCTAAGGGAAAAATTGGTTCCACAAATATATATATATATATACACCCCGCGACAAAAAGATAGGAACAAAGGTTTTTTTCTTTGATTTTTCATAAAATAACGTTATCTAAATTGTGCTTATCATTTATTATTATTATAAAATAACACTATTCCTGGACTAATTTTCGTTTTAAGACTAATTTAGAAAAGTTTTAAGACTAAATTTTTTCTAATTTAAGACTACACTGCGCGACAAAAAGATAGGAACAAAGGTTTTTTTTTTTTTTTTTTTTTTTTTTTCCCGTAAAATAACATTATCTAAATTGTGCTGATCATTTATTATCATAACAAAATATTATCATATCAAAAACATATTAAATATTTGAATCATATTCAAAATATTCATATTCAAAATAATCATATTCAAAAATTTAACTCACGACTTTTCGTCACAGAAAGTCAAATCCCATGTTATTCTTCGGGAAAATTAACTGCTAAAATTACTCATTACCTATTTTTTTATTTTCGTTTTCGCACTCAAGAAATTCACTGCCATTAACATAGTTCTCGTTTTCCAAATTTTGAGTAGTTAATTTTTTAAATTTTATTTTGGAGTTAAAAAATTCGTCTTCTAACAGCTCAGAATTAAATATTAATGCAATAAATAATTTAAAAAAATATATATATTATTATTATTATTATTATTATCATCACATTAAAACAAGAACCAATTGAACGGTTGTGAACGTTCTAAATATGAAAATGATATTTTTTTTTTTTTTTTTTTTCAAGCAGCATTAGGTAATGAGTATACGTTTAAGAGTGATCACGTATGAATATACTTTTTTCGGGGGAAAGCAGGGTGAAGATTGGGATCAGAATACATTAATTTTAATTATTTTCATTCATAAATTAACATTAGAGTCGTGAAAAATTTATAACTATACATTAACAAAAAATGAATAATGGAACTATTCTTTAACCACATTTCTTGCGACCATTCTCTGCGCAAGCACGGACTCAACGAATCTAGTGTTAAAATAGGGGACTAGCGTCTCGCCGCAGCGCCGGCTCCCTAGAAAAATACTAACTGAGCATGCGTACAGACTTATGTGTTATTTAAATTACTTCTTTTTGAAATTCCTTTAATGCAAAGATATTTCAAATGACAGAAACACTCCTCACCCCCCCCCATAAATATTTCTTTCCATATTTTATTATAATAACTGCAATTTATGAATTAATAGACTACAAAGAGAATTTTAAAAATAGACCAGGTAAAATGTTTTTTTTTTTTTTTTTTTTTTTTTTTGGAAAGATAATAGATAATTAAAAGGAAAAAATCTTTAAAAACAGCCATTTTCTTAAAATATCTTCAATACAAATTTAAATTTATCGCATTTATTTTTTTATTTTTTATCTATTAAACAGTTTATTTTATTTTACTTAGCTTAAGAGGGAAAAAAAAACGTGAATTACAATAACAATTTATAATAGAATTTTTAAATACATACAATATTTATTTTTGTGTTTAAATGGTAAACAAAAATTATTTCATTTAAATTTTAATTATTATTTAAACTTGTTTAAATTTGTTAAATATATTTCTTTTTAAAATTCCTTTAATGCAAAGATGTTTCAAATGACAAAAACACCCCCCCCCTTCTAAATATTTCTTTCCATATTTTATTAAAATAACTGCAATTTATGAATTAATACACTGCATAGAGAATTGTTTTTTTTTTTTTTTTTTTTTTTTTTAATACTAATTCCTGCGAAGATTTAAAAAATATATATTTTTATGAGAGTTATTTAAGTTAATTAATGTGAAGAAAATAAGAAAACTCCTCTAATTGTAAAAGCATTCAACAATTATTTCAATTTAATAAAGCATGACTCACCATCAGACAAAAAAAAAAAAAACAGGCAAATGTGCAACATGAATGCATCAGCACAAGGCAGCAATTTTTCTACAGAATCTTCAAAAGTTTGTTTCTGAACGTGGGATTAGGCCTGAGTGAGATGTTCTCTGGGCAGTCTTTTTAAGGTGACCTAGCACATTTTAATGCGAGTTCCTAAGAAGACCATGGAAAAGTCGCACAACTAGGTTAACAAGTGTGTATCTGATTCAAAGCTAGCGCCTACCATCTATCACCTTGGATGACAGAATCTCTTTGCCAGTGCAATAAATTTAGAATAAGAAATTTGTTTGAAATACAGATTTCAAATTCTAAAAGAAATTTTTTAAACTGATATTTGGTAGTGTTTTTATTTATTTATTTTTTATTTTATTTTTTCCATATAAATAAAAAATATTAAAAAGGTTTTGACAACAAATTTTCGTCTGTAGCCAAAGCTTGACTATAGCACGGGAACCTGGGGTCCCTGCCATGAGCACCAAGATAAAGCACTAAACTCCTTAAAAATGCATTCATAAATGTTTGTTGAGACAATTTTTTTTAAAGAAGTAATTTAAATAAAATATTTAAAAGGCAGTTTCGTTTTTAAAGAACTTTTTTACCTTTTTTTTTTTTTAATTATCTATTAATTTTCCTAACAAAACAACAACAAAAAATAAGTTGCTGTTTTTTAATAAAACTTTTTACCTGGTCAGGTTTTTAAATTCTCTTTGTAGTCTAGAAATTCATAAATTGCAGTTATTGTAATGAAATATGGAAATAAATATTTAGGGAGGGGAGAGTGTTTTTATCATTCGAAACATCTTTGCATTAAAGGAATTTTAAAAAGAAGTAATTTAAATAACATATTTAATAAATTTAAATAATAATTAAAATTTAAATAAAATAATTATTTTAAATTTTTATTGTAATCCAATTTTTTTTTTTTTTAAAGCTAAGTAAAATTAAATAAACTGTTTAATAGATTAAAAAAAAAAAAAAATGCAATAAATTTAAATTTGTATTGAAGATATTTTAAGAAAATAGCAGTTTCGTTTTTAAAGAATTTTTTTAACTATCTATTCATTTTCCTTAAGAAAAAAAAAAAAAAAAAAAGCTTGTTATTTTTTAATAAAACATTTTACCTGGTCTATTTTTCAAATTCTCTTTGTAGTCTATTAATTCATAAATTGCAATTATTGTAATAAAATATGGAAAGAAATATTCAGGGGAGGGGGAGTGTTTTTGTCAGTTGAAACATTTTTGCATTAAAGGAATTTTAAAAAGAGGTAATTTAAATAACACATTTAACAAATTTAAACAAGTATAAATAATAATTAAAATTTAAATAAAATAATTTTTGTTTACTATTTAAACATAAAAATAAATATTTTACATATTTTAAATTTGTATTGTAATTCAAGGTTTTTTTTTTTTTTTTTTTTTTTAACTAAGTAAAAATAATAATAAACTGTATAAGAAATAAAATAAAATAAAATAAATGCAATAAATTTAAATCTGTATTGAGGATATTTCAAGGAAATGGCGGTTTGGTTTTTTTTTTTTAAGTTTTTAGTTAATTTTTTTAATTATCTATTAATTTTCCAAAAAATAAAGTTGCTGTTACAATAAATAAATAAATAAATAAATTAGTAATTCAATTCAATATGAACTACCATACACATCTAACGCATAAACTAAATGGTAAACAGTCTTACAACTTACAACCCTTCAGACGTGTAGCAGTGCATCGCCAAATTACAGCATGCCAAACCCGCCAAGGCAATTTATTGAACTTTTTCGTAGGGAGCCGGCGCTGCGGCGAGACGCTAGTAAAATAGGGGTGATAACCCTTGTCGTTGAGAGGAAATAAGCAATAAAGGAACACCGAATGACTGGATGTTTACCAATCCCAACTTGTCGGTCAATTTGGCACCCCTCCCAGCCTTTGAATTCGTTCTCACTGCTAAGCGTAGGAAACGTGGTTACACTGTAGTAATATTTCATTACAACAGTGCGATTCTTTAGTTACCATAATCATTGAAAAGTATTTTCACTTCGAAAAGTTAGAATGGATTTATTAATTTTCAATGTGTTAACCAAAGTTGTCAAACTCTAAATGTCGTTAGTCTCTTAGCGGGCCGCAAAAAACTAGTCAGCGGGCCGTGGATTGGCCATCCCTGTTATTGGTCACAGGTGTACGATTTGTGTACGCTTTCATGAGAGAAGTATTTAAAGAATTAGGATACAGTACCGTTCCCTGTATAAATATTCGAATTTGAGAAGATATATTGAATTATTCCATTATACTTTTCCCTTTTGATTATTTCTGAACAATTCAAAGATTCACTTTTGTTTATACTCTGATACATACTGTGGGTTTTCGATGGATTTACACGTTTTGTGATATCTCGAACATGTTTTATACATTTTTTGAAAACGTCTGTGTGTATGTGACAAAATTTTGTGGAAATTGTATCTAAGGAACTACTGCACAGAATCTTATACAATTTAATGTGTAGTTGCCCCTTGACATAAATTAGTACCTGAAAATCAGCCAACAGGTGGCGCTCCTGTCCCGTTTTTATTTATTTAGGTTTTTTTTTTTTTTTTTTTTTTCTATTTAATGTATTTTGAGAAGGAAAAAATTTCGTATGATGGTGCACAATGAGAAATATTTTTAACGGATTGTTTCGAAATAAAAAATATTGTTTATATTAGTAATAATAATACACAAGAAAAAAAATTTTTTTGGTCAAGTAGTAGCCACGCTTTAAATTCCTCCCCTCACGAGGGGCGCAATTTTTCATTATGGGTATCTTTCAAAATAACTCGATGATACCTTTAAAGCGTACAGTTCAACCATCGATCTGTGATAATTTAAGACAAAGTCCATCGATTTTTATTTATTTTTATCTTTTGAAAAAAAAAAAAAAAAATCTTAAAAATGACCTTTTTTTAGTATATTTAATGTTATATCTCTCTGGAAAGAAAATCATCTCTATTCATCATGAAACGTAAATTTTAATAAATAATCATTTTAATGTACTAATTTTACTGAGAAAATTAATATAGAAGAAAATTTTGGGTAGCTACAACATATCAGTTTAAAAGAGCAGTCGTACTAAAAGTTTACTGAATTAACAAGCGGGGAAAAAAAAAAAATCTTTTTTGAAAGAGTGTATTTTTAAAAGTCGGTAAAATTGTGCTTTTGCCTTCAAAACACGTATTTTTCGTTCTTTCCCATAAATCATTAATTATTAATGTTATTATTTAATAGAACATTTGATACTTCATTGTTTCTTTCTTTTCTTTTCTTTCTTTTTATGGTTTAATTTTTGATTTTTATCATGCAGCATTCTCTTCCTCAGAATTTCTTATTTTATAACAAATAATTATAACTCTAGTAACTATTGGATCAACCTCTCCCTTTTGTAATACTCACTGCTCGCTCAGTATTAAACAATAAATTTTTATTTTTCTGTAATATATTTTTATTAACACGTTGAGCGCCATGTCAGCCATTCTAGATTCTAGACATTTTGTCATATATCTCAAAGTGCTGAAGGAATCATCTTGAAACTTTAGGAGTGTGCAGAACATGTTATACTTCAAACATTTCAGTGAAAGTTTTACCCCGAAAGTAAAAGCCGTACCAATAAAAAATTAAAACGTCGAGCGCCGTGTCAGCCATCGGTGGCTGACAGTGCCAAATATCATATAAAGCCGAGTCAATCATCGGTGGCGGATATAAAATAGGATATAAAACTAAAAATATTACATTTAATGATTGAAAATTTATTTAAAATTTGCTTAATTTTATTTATTACAGGAGAAATCATTATGGAATTTTAATGGATTTTAATAATTTGCGTGGCGCTCAACGTGTTAAAATGAGTTACAGGCAATACTGTCTTTAAAATTAATATCATGCATATTATCTATCATGTATGCATTACCATGTACACAGTGCATTGCTAGGTATCCCATTCATCACAATGTATACCAGGCATTACCATGTATATCATACATTACCGTATTACCATATTACCATGTATAATGTATATTATGTATTGTGAAAAATATGTAAGCAAAGACAAATACATGCAAGTATATGCGAATATGCAGCAAACCAAATTTGAATGTAAATATATAATTATTCAATTTTCATCTAGTGTACAGTAAAATTCTTAAGAAAAAAATTCTACATGCATCTAAAGTAGTGAAAAGTAAAAGAGATGTAACGAGTAATAAATTTTCTCTATCTCTTTTAATTTTTCACTAATTTATGTGCATGTGGAATTCTTTTTGATTTGCGAACTTTACTCTACATTAGATAAAACTTAAAAAAAAAAAAAAAAAAAAAAAAAAAAGTAATTTGTGTTAATTACATGCTCTTCAATTTTGCATTATTATTGTTTAAAACTATATTTTAAGCATATTTGTGAATTGACTGATAAGTTAATTTAAAAAAAAGTTAAGGCAAATTTTAAACTTTTAAACATTTAATTTTAAAATATTTAAAAACGAAAAAAAAAAAAAAAATCAATGAATGCATGAACTTGTACCGAAATATGTTTGGAATATATTATTAAACAATAATAATATAAAATCGAGGGGAAAATTAAAAAAAAAAAATTAGAATGTAGCATTTCGAAATTTATCAAAATATTTAAATTTTTTATTTATTTATTTATTTATTTTTAATAGCTTATGAGAAATTTTAATATATTGGGCTAGCGGGAAAATTCTGTCATGTTGAATTAAACAACTGATACGGGAAATTTATTTTGAAAAACATTTATTATAAATTTTAAGAAGTATCCTCTTAAAAATTATATATATAAATACACTGCCCGGAATAAATTTCCGGCGTCAGTTGTATAATTCAATACGATAGAACTTTTCCACCAACCTAATAGTTAATAATGATATAATTCAACGCATATAGATGCAAAAATTAATAATTCTAAGACAAGATACTAATAATCTATACATATAGATATAATATATTTATTTATAGTATATTTAATATAATATCATTTAATATATTTATATATAATATTTATTTATAATATATTTATTTATATTTATAATGCTGTTAAGAAATGTTATTATTAAGACAATATTGTTAAGATATGAAATAGCATCGATTTTTATATAAGTTCTATATTGATTAATCATCACAAGAATTAAAAGAAAATTTAAAGACATTTATAACATACAGTAAATTTTACAATTATAAAATTATAAAATTAAAAAATATTTTAATAAAGGATAATTTTTGATAATTTTTATGAATTTGTCATAATCACATAGAATTTTTTATAACCAAAGTTAAAATGTTTTACAGCATCTATAAACTAGTACGCTGTTGCTGTTGCTGTTGTCCTGACAAAACTTTCTTTCATATTTTTTACCATTCTAAATAACAACGCCATCTGCCAATAAACATGCATAAAAATTTACTCAATGTAGCTACTCACAATAGATTTTAAATATACAGTTTGGTGCAATACTAATCAATAGTACCTGAGATAAAGCCATATGAAAAATCGCAGAAAGGGAATAACATCATTGACACCCATGGTGCGATATACACATGCATTAAACAACCATAATTTTTCATAATATCTATCTCACATATCATATTTGGTGCATGTAAATATTAATATAATATTACATGTGTATTATTAAATTATTAATATAATTATTAATTAAATTAATTATTATTTATTTATTTATTAATATAATTATTATATTGATATATTATATAATTTGCATAATGTAAATATGCAAATCATATTTGGTGCATAGAAGCTGTGTTATGACTTTTTCGTATACTGGAAATATTACAGTATAGCAGCACCACATGTCGATTGATGTGCACCCATTTGCATCATCATAGTTATTTATAAAAGCATTCTCACATACAAAGTTTAATGCATTTTTATGTATTATAGAAGCGGTTGTATGGCCTTCCCGTAAATGAGAAAAACTGCAGGAAAGCAGCGATAACTCTTGACCGATATGCGCTCGAATTGAATCAACATAGTTTTTCAATATGGCCCTAATAAATACCAAGTTTTGTTCATTTATATTCTGTAAAAGCTGAGATATAGCCTTCTTTTTCATAAAGGATATTGCAATACAGCAGCGCTCTTTGCTAAGTAATATATCACAAAAGTTAATGAGCTACAATTTAAGCCAAGGTCCAACTAAATGTAAGGTTATGGTGAATTTCATCCATTGGTTCGTGAGCTACAACATCTTCAAAATTTGGCTAACATACACATTCACAGAGAAATATTTTTAAAAAATCTGGTGTGAAAGAACTACACGACTTCCATTACCCACTATTACACGTTTTTATGCATTTTCGGGGGATAATGTGCAGTGTTGTCAGATCTAGCGAATTTTTTTATTCAATAATCACCAATAATTTTTATTTGTAACGTTTGCCTAATCACTTCGAAGATTGATAGTCTAATGTGTATATCAAATATCGCTTCTCAAAATTGTTGGTGACTATTGAATAAAAAAAAGGCCACATCTGGCAACGCTGGTAATGTGATCAGAAGAAATAAAATTTACCTAACAAAAGTAGACACCTAAAAATTTTCCAGTAAAAGAAAGCTGATACTCGTATAAAGACATGTAAAAACGATTTACATAGCGAGTTAAAAAATAAAGGGGGGGGGGATCAGTGGGGCCATTTTTTGAAGCACCAATTTTGGAGATTTAAAACTGAACTGCATAAGCAGGATGAGTGTTAATTTTCCTATAATAACCACGTAAAACATGAGAAAGGATATCTAAAAGAACTATGCAACTATTTTCAAGGAAATCGTTAGAGCCGTTTTTGAGGTACCGACTTTTACCAAAACTTAGCTTACTCAATTATTGACCAGAAATCAATAATTACATACAAAAGGATATTTAAAAGGGAGTTAATATGGCGAGTTTGAAAAAAATCCGTTCAGCCGTTTTTAAAGAAACGCACTTGCGAGACCTGAAATTAAGTTATTTATACAAAACGCCTATCATTTTTTTTTTTTTAAACCAACCAACTATATCATTCGAAAGGACATCCAATAGAGTGTTATATACTAACTTTGAAGAAAATCGTTAGAGCCGTTTTTGAGATACGGACTTACGGTCCCACTTCCAGTTTTCAATGTCCTACTTCTGTTTTTTCAATTTTCACCAAAACTTGGAAAATTCATCTGTCCATCAGATCTGTCTCAATTCTGAAGTTTCGTAGTTCTACCTTTATTAGTTTCGAAGATATGATAGCCAAAAGATCCCCCCCCCCCACACACACACACACATACATGCACACACACTGACCAATTGCCAAAAATTACTCTTTTGGACTTACAGGGGTCGATCCAGGTTTTAATTTTTGGGTCCCTTTTTTGTGAAAAACAAAATATTTTTGTGAAATTTTTATTTATTTTTGTGAAATATAAAATATTTTTGTGAAAAAGTAAAATATTGTGTAAAATCTCCCGTTTTTACAATCACTTTATGTAATGTTTAATATCAAGTTAATAGAGTTTCGTTGCGCCAAATTAAGGCATTAATTAAAAATAATACTCAAAATATGAAAACATTTAATAAAAGGATCATTTTTATAAAACAAAATCTTATGAAGGGACTCATTTTATAAATTTGAATTTTGTGAAGGGTCCCTTTTTATGGATTTGAATTTTGTGAAGGGTCCCTTTTTATGAATTTGAATTTTGTGAAGGGTCCCTTTTTATGAATTTGAATTTTGTGAAGGGTCCCTTTTTACTATGTGGAATTTCGTGAAGGGGCCGCAAAAGGGACCCAAATTTTGCCTGGATCGACCCCTGACTTAGGAGATCTTAAAACGTGTAATTCAGGTGAAAACTCGATATCGAATTTTTGGACTGAATACAATATTTCCATTACCAACGGTAGTCGGACAATGGAAATAAAAATAGTTAAATCGTCTTCAACAAATACCTAAACCTGTAAATCCATCAAAAAATGGGATTTGAAAAATTTCATCAATCTAATACTTTCTTCTTGTGCATATAGAAAAAATCAAAAATTGATGCAAGAATTAATAAAACTTTATATTTTATTGTGTACAAACAGTGTTCAAACTTCTTTAGTTAAATTTGTGTTATTAATGTTATTATAGTTATTTATTTCTTAAATTATGCATTGAAATTTATCATATCCTGTAAAAGCACTTATTTTCGCGAGCTGAAAATTTCGCGAATTTTATATGAACAGAACCGAAAATTGAAAAATCCCTAAGTACCTAAATATAGAACTCTTTTTGCATAAGGCGTTTTAAGAAACTTCCTTTTGTCCGAAAAGTTCGCCCCCCCCTCCCCCTCCTTATCGCTCTAAAAACAACTTATTCTTACAATGGTGCTTATAAAATCAACTTTGACCTTGGAATAATTTTGAATGACTTCAAAGAAGCTGGTATAAATATTGTAAGTGAATGAGCTGCATTCTTTTAGTTGTATTATAATTTTATATTCAAGAAAGAAAGTCAAGTTGTATTGTAAGAAAGAAAGTCAAGTTGTAAGAAAGAAAGTTGTCATAAAAGAGTTTGTAACTGTGCAATAAATCATTAAATTTTGGTAAGTGAAAAATTTCTGATTTTTTATCATTATTTGAGGCGAAAAAAAAAAAGTATTTCGCGAGTCTTAAATTTTCACGATTACGAAGGGCTCGCGAAAATCGCGAAAATTAAAGCCTCGCGAAAATAAGTGCTTTTACAATATTTATCCCACCAGCATACTAAACCTTGAAAAACTTTCGTTTTCTTCTATTCTTTACCTGCAGTAACTTTTCAATAATTTCTCTTTCCCCTCCCACGGTCTCTTGTTCTGCAAACCTAATTCTTTCGAATATACTTTCTTCTTTTTTCCCTAGACTAAAGATTCGTCTGCGGAAATAGGATGCTTCGACTAGAAATGTCAGAGACGAGACGGTATGGATGAGGAAAGTTGTAACGTAGCTGAAAAGCAAGGTAATGCGAAAAGTATAACTGATGCCATTGGCTCTCATTCAATTCTTTTTCCGATTTCCCGGACAAATATGGATTTCTCAGCATGAGAACGTGATAAAGGAAGAGGATAACAGAATATTCGTAAAAAAGAAGAAGAAAAGTAGACTAATGAAACTTTCCAAATTTTCCTATAGTTTAACTTCTAAAGGAAGATTTTCAACATAGATATAGTAATATATATAGATCTATCATCCCCATGTTATCGAGTAAAAAATTTTGATGCTGAAAAAAAAGCTCTAAAATCCGCCATTAGAGAGTATTGAAAAAAAGAATAAGAAGAAAAATGAATTTGAAACTGTATCTGGAGTTTTTCATTCACCTTTAGTAAATAAATTAGATAGCCATTTTAGAGTGACTTTTCCCGAAAAAAAAAAGGTATCACTTTTTCCCTCTCGCTGATCAATCTATGTCTTATTACTATATCTATGATTTTCAAGACAAGAAAAATTGTGAAGTGTGATATGGGAATTTCGTTAAAATAAACAAATAAAAATAATGAGAAAATTTTGAAATTTAGCTATATTACCGGCTGTTAAACAAAACATTTTTAGAAAAATTATGTAAGATAGAGGAATATTGTTTTATATAAATAAATAAAATAATAGAAAATACAGGAATGTTTTTGTGTTAATGCCTTTGAATACTTTTTAAGGCTTAAATATTTTTGAAATTTAGAATAAAATATTTCTGTTTTCCAAACAAAGATTTTTTAAGCCTAGAAAATTTGTGTAAAGTGTGAGATAGTTTATTTTTTAAAATAAATAGATAATTTAAATAATGAAAATTCAGAAATTTTGTGTTATGACAAATTATTCATCTGTTTATTTGTTGTTCTCATACTTATTGTTATCATAATATTATATATATATATATATGTGTGTGTGTGTCTTCCAAGCAAAGATTCATTAGCCATGAGCAATTTAAAAAAAATAGGGTAGTGTATTCTTTAAAATAAATAGATAAATGAAATAATTTATGCAGTTGCGGATCCAGAACTTGACTTTTGGGGGGGGGGGGGGGCTAAGATTTTTCAAAGTGTTATTTTAGACCAACAAAAAATTTACAATTGCAATATTCAATTGTGAATGTCAGTGTTTTTTTTTTTTTTTTTTTTTTTTTTTTTGGGGGGGGGGGGGGCTTCAGCCCCCTAGCCCCCCCCCCCCCCCCTTAAATCCGCCACTGAATTTATGTATATATATATTTCTGTTTTCCAAACAAAGACTTTTTAGTCAAATTGCAAAATGTGAGATGGATTATTCTTTAAAATACAAAAATGTATAGGTAACAAGTTTAGAAAAATTTCTCCATTTCTGTCTTCGAAACAAAGACTTTTTAATCTTTGGACGTTTTCAAAATTTAAGATATAATATCATTTAAAAAATAAATTAATTAATAAATAGAAGAATTAAATAATTTAATTTTTTCTTTCTGTCTTCCAAACAATGTTGTTTAATCGCAGTAAAATTGTAAAATAAGAGGCGAACTTTTCTTTGAACTATATAAATAAATGAAATATTGAAAGTTTATAGAATTTTTCGAAATTTCTCTCTTTCAAACAACAAAATTTAAGATTAAAAATATTGTTAATTGTGGTAGGGATATCTTTCAAAATAAATAAATAAAATAATCAAAGACACATTAATACTTATCTCTGTCTTTCGAAGAAAGATTCTTATGCCCTGAGCAATTTTAATATTTAGGATAGAATATTCTTTAAAAGAAATAGATGAGAGAAGTAATTTAAATTTTCTTTTTCTTTTTTCTTTCTTTTTTTTTTTTTTTTTCTTTCAAAACAGCTCTTAAGTCTTGAAAAATTCTGCGGAATAAAATGGATTATTCTTACAAATAACAATAATAGTAATAATAATAATAATAATAAATAAATAAATAAAATAAAATAAATAAATGAATGAAAGTTTTAAGTTTAGAAATTTGTTTATATTTCTTCTGTTTTTTTTAACAAGGTTTTTTAAGCCTAGAAAACTTATGAAAAAGAAAGGAATATTCTTTAATATAAATGAATGAGATAATTCAAACTTCAGAAATCTTTTTATATTTCTTTCTTTCTTTCAAAGATTTCTTGAACTATTTTTTAAAAATTAGGATGGAATATTACTTAAAATAAATTGAAAAATGTAATAATCGATTTTTTTTTTTTTTTTTCTCTCATCCAAACAAAGATTTTGAAGTCTCTGTCTTTTAAACAAAGATTTTTAAACTTATAAATATTATAAAATGTGAGAGAAATACCCTTTAACATAAATAAATAAAATAATCGAAAATGAAACTTATCTATATTTCTATTTTCCTGTATAAAGATCATTGACCAGTTTTGAAATGCAAAACGGATTATTCTTCAAAATAAATATATGAATAAAATAACGAAATTTAAAATTTTCTATGTTTCTAACTTATAACAAAAACTTTTAAACGAAGAACATTTTTATAGTGTGAGATGTATTATTCTTAAAAGTAAATAAATGAATGAAATAATGAAATTTAAAATTAAACTAATTTTTTTCCTATATTTCTGTCTTCTAAACCAGGCCTGTCCGACTCAAAACATTCGATGGGCCGCATTGGAAATCTATTTTATTTAGACAAGCTGCACTGTATGTATAAAGGCAGGGGGAAGATATGGAGCAGAATACATTAATTTAAATTATTTCCATTAATAAATCAATCATAAAATCGTGTTTATGTCTATACATTAATAACTATACAAAAAAGAATAAATAATGGATCTAATAACATTTCATTAGAACAGTTTGATTCTTTGGCTACCATCATCATAAAATGGTATTTTCATTTCGAACAGTTAGAAATGACTTATTAACTTTTAATATGGTAGCTAAAGTTGTCAAACTTTAAATATCGTTCGTCTCCTCACGGGCCGTAGAAAGAAAACTACACGGCGAACCGCGAGTTGGCCGCATTTGTTCTAAACAACGATTTCTTAAGTCTAGAACTATTATGAAATACGTAATCTTTCTATATTTCTATGCTCCAAACAAACACTTTTAGACTTTGAATAACTTTAAAATACTGAATGGAATAATACATATATATTTAATATTAACATACTTTAATAGACAGGGCAAAATTATCCAGGCAAAAATAGGGGCTCACTTGCTGCTCCTTCATAAAATTCCAAATATAAAAAAGACCCTTCACAAAACCCACGAAATGGGCAATATCACAAAATTCAAATTTATAAAATAGGAACCCTTGCGAATTTGGAATTCATAAAAACAACTCCTTTACAAGATTTAGTTTTATAAAAATGACCACTTTACAAAATTTTCCCATGCTTTTAGTATTGTTTAAAATGACTGCCTGTATTTGTTTCTATTAAACACGTACATTTACAAACTGAAAACTAGAATTTCGTACAAATAGAAAAAGATAATCTTTCCATGTGACCAATATAAATAGTATGCGCCGTTTCGCTGTGGCTGCTACACTATTCTGCTTAGAAACTTGATAGCGACGTCCACGCAGTAACGAGTGATCGGTCGTTTGGTGAGAACTCACATCACTCAATATCGCGTGGTTGTCAATTTACGTGTTCATTTGTTATTAATCAATATATAGAATAACTGCTATTATAGAAAATTTTATTATATATATAAACACAAACGGTGTTAATAAACAAGATTAAAAATGTTAATTTAAGCCAAAAATTCAATAAATGCAGCACCCTCCTCATTAACAGGTGGAAATATTGGAAATTTGAAAATACACTATCCTACCAGATTATAGAAGATATGTAAAGCAATATTTAAAATAATAATAAATTAAATAAATCAATAAACGATAACTAAATCAATAACGTTTTCAAATTTACAATATTCTCATCTTTGGAAAAGAATGATACTGCATTTATTGAATTTTTGGCTTAAATTAATATATATATTTTTTCTTATTTATTAACACTCTTTATGTTTTGTTATTACATTCCACTGTCATTTTTCATAATTCAACATTAATTAAATAAAAATTTATCTTTTTGTATAGGAATTTAATGCTGATTTTTGTGCCTATTTTATACATATTTATTTTATTTTTATTACAGAGTTTTATTTATATGTATATATAATCCATTTGATAATACAAGAAAAGAATGAGAATGAAGAATAGTCAGTCAAATAAATCACCACAGAAACATTCACAGGCCAAACAAAGTAACTATGTAGTTGTCTTAAATAGATTTAATTTTTAAGATTAATAATATTACTTACTTTAATTTGTTAGGCTACAAAACCTATTGAAAGTTAAGATAGGACCGTATAATTTGATGCATAAGAAAAAAAAGGATTACTCTATGATAGCATTTTAATGGGAAAAAAAGAACTATGTATTGAAAAGAACCTATTTATTTTGAGATGAGCAAAAGAAATTCGGACCAAAGCAGAACAAGACTGAATTTTAACTGAATAGCTCAAAATGCTATAAGACATTTTCAAGTGCTATCCTCATAGCATTGAGTAAAGAATTGTAGGTTTTCTGTATTTGATATGAATTTTAGCAAAATATCAAATGATAGCACGAACCTACAAGAAAAAGTTACCCTGAAATGAATTAAATGAGACAAAGACAAAATATTTTCCAGAAAAATTAAAAACACATCATGAACTTTCAAGAAATAGTAAAATCATAACCTGAAACTTCAAGAAAAAATTACCTTGATATGAAAGAGATGTAATATAGACATAATATATCCTGATGTTTTGAAATACCACCCAGAAAAGCTAAAATCAAAACACGAGCTATCAGAGATATTCGTAGGAGAAAATGGCTATCCTAGAAGTTGAGTTGTGTTAAGTCTTTCCCTGAATGTTTATTTAAAAACCAATTTAAACCAATTAAATATGTATATATATAACTTTATATAATATAATATATATAGTATATGATAGACATATACTTATATATTATTATAAATATATATATGTATATGTACAAGATAACAATAAGAATGAGAACTGAGAACGAAAAATAAACAGATGAATAATTCGCCACAACAACCCACAAAAGCCAATTTGGTAACTAGGTAACTGTTTTATTATTATTATTATTATTATTATTATTATTATTATTATTAATTTCATCAGAATTTTTAATTTATTTTTGAAAAAAAGAAGAATACTCACTTTAAAATAATACCAATAAGAATACAAAACATATAGAAACATAACAAGAAGGAGCTTTTCAATGATTATGCATATATATATATATATATATGTATATAAGATAATTCCTCATTGAATTCGAAGAAAGACTTGAATTAATCAACAAAACATTACATATAAAGTACAGCCTTAGACAAGGCAAAAGATATTGAGAAAGTTAATATGAGTTGTTTCTGAGACGCTGATAGATAAGATCGAAATATAACCAAAAAATAAATAAATAAACAAATAAATAATAATAATAACTAAAAGAAGAAAAGCAGGCATCACCACGGCTTATTACAAAACAAAATAAGAAATTATACAAAAATATTTTGTTTTTCACAAAAATGAAATGGGTCCCAAAAGTTAAACCCTGGATTTTTGGTTGATATTTCATGCTTTTAAAATCCACTGTCCCTTCAAGTAAGCTACATTTGAGGACAGTGACTGATCCAGGTAGGGGGGACTAAAGCCCCTCCCCCCCCCCCAAAAAAAAAGAAAAAAAAGTCATTTACAAAACTTAAAATTAAAGAAAATCCAGTTAAAATCACATTGGAATGATTGAATAAGTAAAGTCATTTTAAGTATCTATTTAAAGTATCCTATCTGTTATCATTTTATAAACATCAGCAATCAAAACA
This sequence comes from Salticus scenicus, assembly GCA_963930645.1. Lineage (NCBI taxonomy): Eukaryota > Metazoa > Arthropoda > Arachnida > Araneae > Salticidae > Salticus > Salticus scenicus. The sequence continues at coordinate 204,757,869 of OZ005662.1, read as the reverse complement.
CCTCTCTAAAAGTCCACTTCTATTTAAGGGCCACCTTCTATTTTTCTCTCCAAATTTCCAATTTTTTTTCTTAATTTCCCTATCAGATTTAATACAAATTTACCTCGATTTAGAGCCCATGTACAAATACATATCTATCTTAAGGGTCACATTTTGCGAGAGCAGGTAATATTGTTTAAATCTTGATGCGAACTGACCACTTTCCGTATGCAACGCATTTCAAAGAACCCTCTTATTCGAGGTTGAAGCCAGAAAAAGAAAATCGAAGAGTTTCAAACTTTAGCTTATAATGTTGAATGTTAAAAGTAAAATTTAATTCAAAAAATTTCAAATCTTCAAAATTTAGGGGAGTGTTGATTACCCTCAAAACTGCATCATTGATATGAGAACCTAGACTCAGGAATGGCGTGAAGTCGCCTTTCAGACAAATCACAATCCTTTTTATAGCATCATGCCTTATGCGTATTTAACGGGATTGTGAATAATGCCCATTGCCAGCTGGGATTCGACATCATCACACTGTCCATCACCTGCAGTGATGGTATGGGTTCCCATTGGATACACGTCTTGATTACTTCTTGTTCCCATTTCCATCACTCTGAATAGCAGCTATTAAATGAGTTAAGGCCCGCCCCACTGCCCTATATTCGAGGCCTCCGTAGCGCAACATTTAAGCAAGATAATACACGACTGCAAGTTGTCTGTATTGTCCGGCCCTTCCTTGATACAGAATGTGTTTAACCGTTTCGCCGGCCAGCACGTTCACCTGATCTCGCACCAAGGAAAATGACTGTTTAATCGTTGAAAAGCGAGTGGCCCGCCACCACTCACCAGTAACTACGGTCTATGAATTGTGGCATCGTGTTGAAGCTTCATGAAGTGCTGTACCCGAATATGTCATCCAATCGCTGTTCGATTCATTGCCTAGCCAGGTATGTTAAGAAGACTTTATAGATGGCAGTTGGTTATTTGAAGTTAAATTTGAAAAACAACTTTAGAATTCTTGCGAAGTGTCCAATCAATATCACAGTGCTCGTTAATCCAAATAAACAGGCATTTTCTTGTAGATATTATGATGAATTTATTATATACGAATTGTTGACATATTTAGCACGACTATAGGTGACCAGATAAGCATTTTATTATGAAATGGTAGGTAGAATTGAGGTAATTGAATAACTTGCAATGGGAGCCCAAAATCGTTGATTTCTGAGCTCAAGTCATGATGATGAAGTGACGCTCCGATTTCTTCATTAATTTCGCCAGACCTCTAGTCGAAGCCAAATTCAAAGTAGTGGAGAAAAAATGGTTGTAATTGTGTTATGCATAAACACATACAATTTTTGAAAAGGTTACCACATAATTACAATTCAAACGGTCCTCACTAATCGCCAAAAAATCGCCATGAGAACCCGGAACTTTTAAGAAAAAATTAACGTATCATGTTATAAGACAAGGAATGCACCCATGGCGGCAAAACTGAATTTATTTGTAAGATGAAAAGAAACCGAATTAGGAAAAGTCATAACAAGCTATTGTAGATCTGCATTAACGTTAAAGAACGAATAATACATGATCAAAGTTTTCGATAGAGTTGCAATTAGCAAAAGATATATACGTGGGAAGAGGGAGAATGTAAAATTTTAAAGAACATACTGTATGTGAATTTAAGTTGCAATTTAGAGGTCATAAACATGTGTTCGTTAGTTTAATTTAATTTATTTTATTTTTCATACAATAATATATTTTTTAGAATATGTGATTATCGACATCGCAAGGTAAGTGTAGTTATTGCTCCCAGAGGTCACTGCTTTATGTACTGTTTTCTCAGAATATATAACTCAAAGCTTCCTGAAAATTTAATCAATTGTTCTTCCTACTATAATGTATGTGCCCAATAAATATCAATCTTATATTCGCATTCCTTCTTGATGTTGCAATTTTAATGATCAGCAGTGTATGTTGAATTAATTTAGTCGTATTTTAATTTAAATTTTACAGCTAGTTTGAAAAGACAAAAATTCCTATGTACAATAATCGTACGCACATAGTATACACTAGTAATACATCGTCAACCCCCATCCCATTCAAGAACATTGTATAGTATTTTCAATTTTATGTCATCTCGAACTTGTTTAGTTATAAAAGTCTTTTCCAATGTTTAAAAATATAAATTATAACTATGTGCAAATTTTGTAAGTAACCATTGTTGTACGTATATAGTAAAAGGGTTTGTCTTTTTTAAAAATGTGATTATCACCCCTCCTCCCATAGATACTTTAATTACATTTTATGTGTTTAATTGCAGTTCCTGTTAACCCTTTCAGGGGCAATGAATTTCATTTCTTTTAAAATCAAGTGCCACCACAGTTTGAAAACAAGATTAGAAGAAAAGTAATAAATTAATATTTTCGCATAAGGTAAAAAAGTAAAATTTTATAAAAAATTTCTGGGATGAATTTTTGAAGTTAGGAACTGAAATTAGGTGGTATAAAATATATATCACTGCCCCTGAAAGGGTTAATGTATTACATACGTGCACGTGCGTATGTATTATTCTAAATTTTTCGATAATTTTTTTCAAAATTTCTCCGTATAATAACTACAAGTAAATTATTGCAACAATTCTGTAAATCAACAAGTCTTAATGTATCAACAGAGCGCACACAAGTATTAAGACTGTAAATTTTTCATTGATTTGGAATAACATCTTAAAAAATCTTAGCCCCTCCCAAAATATAGATTTTAAAACTTCTTCACACACCATAAATTTTAAGCCAGCACAACCGGTTTCGAAAGGACGTAGCCTTTCTTCATCAGGTGCAAAAAAACACGTACTACTGCCTTGGAGGCAAAAGCAAGACTGAAAGCAGGGTAAAATCCAGAGGGGGAGGAGCAACACAAACAACCAATAGGAAGCATCATGTAGGAGCAATCAGAAAGGAACACACAAAACACACACACAAAAAAAAAGGAGGGAGGGAAGGAATAATCAATTATTATTATTATTTGTTTTTTGTTTAATTTATTTAATTAATATTATACTAATAAGTAAATTTAATAAAATTTATTTATTTATCATTATTATTATTTTTTTAATCAGAATTATTTTATTATAACTACTCTTATGTTATGAACATAATGAAGGAAATTATTTAATTGAATTAAACAAATTTTTCCAGGCTGTAGACAGCAAAGTGGAATCAGATTTTTCATTGACAATTTTATCACGATTAAGGTAAATAGCTAAATTTTCCAAAAAATCCAGTTCGGAAACGCGTTTGGCATGAAAGATAATTAAAACTGTGATCAAATTCCCAACTGTGCTTCGCCCTCCCAAAAGTTAACATCTAGATCCACCACTGTTTGAAAAATCTACAATTTTCAAATTAATCACGAGAAATGTAGTTTATTACAATAATACAATTCCATCCATCTATCATAGGTCTATTATCATTTCCAGAGTTCCGCCCATAAACAAAAACATGCAAGAAGTGAAAGCAGTACTGTTTCAATCCTCGGGGTGTGGGTAACCCGAATTACGACAGATCTCGAATTTGAGCCGCGCTCTCTTACTCAATGCCGACACTGCCAAGAGAAATGAATATTGAATTACACTGATGATGACCAGAATCATTTTTTATTTTTTCTGCCTCACATTATCAAAACAAATAAGCGCAGTGATGAAACGTTGATTCATATCGGAAATTAGGTGGTGAGAGATGTTATCCCGATGGATAATTTGAATCTAATTCTTTGAAGCTGGTATATGTTATACTAGCAGGTCGATGTGTTGAAAGAGTGTTTATAAAACATTTGAATTACAAAAAAAAAGTAAAAAAAGTATGAGATTGAATTAAAATTAAATTAAATAAAAAAGAAAATATTCCAGCTTTATGATATTGCGAAACAATGGTTATTTATATGACCACAGAGTTTTAGTACAAAAATTTTTTAAACGTTAAAATTGAGAATTTTTTTCTTATGAAATTAAAAGAAAGTAATAAAAGGAATTTCTACGTGTACTATCTCAAAAAAAAAAAAAAAAATCCTAATTACAAAAATGTGAACTCACTATGAGAACTTTAACAAGTAAAACCACAAATGAACAATTAATTAAAAAAAAAAAAAAAAAAAAAAAAATGTTTGCACATTCTTTTTTTTTTTTTTTTTTTTTTTCAACATAAAAGAAATATATTTATTTACACGTAAATAACAAAAAAAAAAAAAAAAAAAAAAAAACTTTTTATTTTAATTTTTTACGTGTAGTCAATAAATCTGTACTGATAAGTATAAAGGATTTAAGTCCAAAAATGTCGATTTTGAGTTAAGCACATAGTCAGACTCAGAAAAAAATTATCTATCGATTGGTATAAAGGATTTAAATCCATGTCATTTAGTCTTTGAGAAAATCCATTGGTAAAAAAAGATTCAAGTCAGAAATTTAGCATTAATCTTTAGTATAAAATATTTAATTCAATTTTTTTCCTTTATTAAATGAAGATTGACAATCACTGAATGGTATACATAAGTCAACCTAATCCCTTTTTCCTAATCGATTCTTCTGATTAGTTTTTAGTTAGTTTAACTTTATTTTTCGTCTCCTGAAAAATCAAGAATATGGACTTAAATCCTTTATGCTTATCAGTACAGAAATATCCTCTTAAGTCTGGAAAAAAAACGAAAATGCATTTATTTATTTATTTATTTTATTTTGGCGTCATTTATATATATATATATATATATATACATATATTAAAATAATATATAATTATAACATATATTAAAATAATATATAATTATAACATATATATATATATATATTAAAGTTAAAGTTAAAATGGAGCTTTCATAAATTATCTTCTGAATCAGTTACTCGATTAAACAAACAAACAGCAACAACAACAAAAAATAATAATAATACGTCGTTAGCTATATTTTTTCCTGATTAATAAGTGTACCAATTTTCCTAGCGATCGTCTGAATGGGTCAGTTTTGTATAGCGAGCTAATAATTCATACAGTTATAACAGCAAAATTTGAGCTTTATATACATGGATACCACCTATTATTATTATTATTATTTTAATATGATTCCTCCAAAAAATTTTTTTTTACAAAATTTTGCTTTTAAAACTAAGCGCTAAAAAGTCATTTATTTATTTTCTTCTAAGTTTGATGGTAATTTCTAGTAGCAGTCTATATTAAATGACTACAATTACCTTGTGTTTTATGCGGTTAAAAAAAATCTAAAATAATATCTTTTAAATCTAAGAAATTTGGTAGTTAAAATTAATAAATTGAGAGCATAGTGGTATGGAAAAAATACTACATATAAGCTTTTCGTTTTGCTGTCAGTTGCTATTTCAGTTCAAATTACTTGTATTTAAAAATTATATTGAATATTATATGCTATACTTAAAAAATTATTGTTGTTTTAATGGCATTTTTCCTTTTGTAAATATAAATATTTTTGTGTTTTTGAATAAAACAAAAATCTGTACACCAAACAATTAAGAACTTGTGCAATTGACGTTCATTACAATAATATTCATTCATTGTACAGGGTGTTAAAAAAATAATTATGAAGGCTTATATTTCTCTGTTTCTTCCTGGTAAAGTCACCAAACTTCAAAGCGTTTAGACGCTATCATGTTCACTCATACACACACACACACACACACTCATACATACATCACCGTAAAAATAGCAAAAATGAACTCAGAGGACCTCAAAACATATAGATACACCAAAATCTTAAAGTCGAATTTTTGTCATGATTACAATACTTTCCTTACATAAGGAAACATACATTAACATCTATGGATTTGAATCCGCTCGAGCTAGGTTCTCTGGTTCTAAGGAATCTAGTGCCGGTCGTTTCAAATTCTTAAATGTTAATTAACGGTTATTTTAACACGTATTTTTTGAGGGTGATGAGCACTGGTGTCGGTGTGTTTACCTTATATATGTTCGGAAAGTAAAAATGTGAAAATTCAATTTTTGATAAACAAGTACTAATTTAACGACTGGGAATTTTCTGAATGTGAAAACGGAACTAGAAGAAAAAAAAAATGCATTAGGTAATGAGTAATTATGGAAACAAATTTTCCATAGAATAACGCGAGTTTTGACTGCCGGGGAGATATGGTATTGTACATTCGTAACAAATTTTCTTTTGAATAATCCATTAGCTAAATGTATAGAGATACTCTTACAAAAATTTCCTAAGGTAATTCCTTGAAGATTCAGAAAGATATTATTGACAGAATCAGTAAAATTTTAGTTTTGGCACTCAAAATAAAGTAAAGCGATAAAAGATAGAACATGTGAGAATTTTACTTATCTGCAGGCAATAAAAATAATCATAAAAAATTCCTTTCTTTTTTTTCGACCTGGTGTTTGTACTGAATTTGAAAAAATTTTACATTGTCTCTTTACTCAACGTATCTCCATTATTATTATTTTTTTTTTTTTTTTTTTTTTCTTGCGGGTTATGTCAAGGACAGGGTGTATGTTAAAGAAGTAAGCCCCGCCGACATTGTTGTGGCGATCGAAACAGAAATAGAATCAATACATGAGTGTACGAATATGTGGCTTCAATTAAGACATTTGTCTTCTTCATGTTCTAAATAATTGATTATCACACATGAAATACACTATATTGTAAATTCCACGTGACGTTGTATGCAACAATATTTGAACCATCACATTATCTACACTGAGAAAAAAAAAATACCACCTTCATCTAGAATGAATAAGTGGTCATTTTCTAAATCCCTTAACTAGAAATATAGATTTCCGAGCTATGCACATAAGGCACGCCAATAAACTGAATAGACGAAATGATCGAGAATTTCAAGTCTGCACATTTCTAGATGATGAAACAATATTCTGAATCTGTTGTATTGCGAGAAATTCTCGCTTGATTTTATAGAATTGGGTAGTAAACCAAGATTATAGTAGCTGAAACCAAGATTATAGTAGCGTTTTTTTATTTGTGCAGAGCTTGGGGGTACTCTTTACAGCATCCATCAGCAGTCTGCAAACATGTAAATATTCCCTAACACCTGATACCGCATTTCCATTTCTTTGGTATCTTGATGAAATCGCTCACCTTGTTCATCACTTAGAATTTCGGGAAAATATGTGAGATGGGAATTGAAAAAGTGTAGCTTTAAATTCATTTCTATCGAAAAATCCCATTTCATGTTAAAACAACGTGATGCAAATTTTTGAATATGTTTTCTTTAACCTGCATCCAAAATATATCAGAAAATGTTATCTTGAAGGGGGGGGGGGATAATCGCTGATCTGTGTAAGCGTAGTCATGAAATATTGATTAATATCAGAATTTGTGGTGAGTAATGTTATGTTGATGTTTCATTTCAAATAGTTAATGATTACAATTTTTTTTTTTAATTAAAATCACACAATCAACTGATTGGAAGAAAATCCTATTTATTGAAATTTTATTTTTACGACTGAGTGAAAATAATGCCTGTACCGGGAGTCGAACCCCGGATCATTGACTTACAAGGTCAAGGCTCTCCCATTGTTTAATGGTGTTTTCCATTACCTGCGGCTTATTTCTGTATAGCTATCTACATGATAGACCAGATGTTTCTGCCTATAGGTTGTCTGAGTGAGTAATGCCGACCGGTTGTCGGCCTGGATAGCTCAATTGGTAGAGCCTTGACCTTGTATGTCAATGATCCGGGGTTCGACTCCCGGTCCAGGGATTATTTTCACTCAGTCGGAAAAATGAAATTTCAATAAACAGTTAATGATTAATTTAGCAAGAAATTACAATTGGTAATTGAAATTGTTTTAAAAATAACAATACTCTGTCACATTTATAACATTTTCCAGCAAACTTGAAAAGCAGTATTTATGAATTATGTTCGTTTGTTTATTTTTCTCTCCGTCTGTCCATGCACGCTGCCATCATTTTCATCGTTAAGTTGTCAGACTACTTTTAAAATATTATATGAGATACTGGTATAAACATCTTTGACTATGAATTTTCCAATTAAAAAATTTCGTAAGTTATTGGAAATTTACGATTTACATAATATGGCAATATAGAGCAAAATGTCGCATAAACGTCCATTTTGAGGGATATTTTTATCATAAAGATGTCAGAATACATTTAAAATATCATTTAAGATATACTGGCATGAACATCCCCGACTATGAATTTTTTTATTTAAAAATTTCGTAAGTTATTTGGAATTTGCTATTTACTTAACATGGCAGATAATGCAAAATTGAGCTTAAACGTCCATTTTGAGGATAATAAATATATCAGACAACTGCAAAATAACATTTATGATGCTTGTTTGAACATGGTTGATTACAAATATTCTTATAGGAAATTTTCGTAATTTAAGATATTATCAACATGGCAAAATTGGGCGATATTCCCTATAAATATGCATTTTGGGGATTGTTGCATGGGAAATAGTAGCATAAAAACTAATCTACGAAATTGACCCTAATAAAATAAATTAATAGATTGGAATAAGATAAATATATTGAAGTGAACGGTGGATAGCCTATTAGGCGGGGATTTCATTCTGTCACTGTGTCAAGCGTTTGGGCAAATTCATTTCTCTTAACATTACTATAATATGTATCGCACAAGAAATGTATGAGAACATAAATATGATGGGGAACTGAGCAGAGTCCACCTATGCCAACTAGTTTTGAAAGATACCCATAATGAATATTTGGTCCTCTCGAGGGGGGGGGGGAAACGATGACCCTACATAAAAATAAAAAAAATAATATCACAATTGATTTTCACTATTATAAATAATTATTTTTAATTTGATATTAATTACTAAAATATAATTCTCTTTATGTACATTTATACGAAATTTTGTCCTATATCGCCATGTTAAAAATTTAGAAGAAGCGAGATTGTAACGCTATCTGTCGAACGAGTTTGACCAGAAGTTGATTCGCACTAATTTATGTCAAATTGCAACTACATATCAAATTTTATAAAATTCTGTGCAGTAGTTCCTGAAATATAGTTGCCACAAAATTTTGTCACACACACACAGGCAGACTGACACCTGTCACAGGCAGACAGACACCTTTTTTTTTTTTTTTTTTTCTTCTTCTTAATGGTCAAATCGTGTTCTAGGTCTTTCAAAACTACAACTATAGTAAATCTATCAAAAACACGAGGTCGATAATTTTTAAGAATCCAATACTTTCTTCTTTTAAATATAGAGAAATGAATAAAAACAAATATTTTTTAGTAAAGATATATTTAACGAAGATATATATTGAAAATAACAATTAGAAATTTTTAATGTAATACTCTGCTTGTAATAACTTATTTATTAATTTATTTGTTTTTAATTATTTTTACTTTCTATTGAATTGTATTTTATTAACATTGTATTTATTTATTTGTTTTATTAAGTTTTTTTTTTTTTTTTTTTTTTTTTTTTCTGATTTTTTTCTTACATATTAAAAAATCTTGATTTATTTCAATTATTTTAAAACTGATTTCAAAATTATCTTTTACCCAGGAATAAAAACTGTATTTATTTATTTGATACTAGCAGACCCGGCCACGCGTTGCTGTGACTAAGTTATACGTTGAATTATACGGCTGTAAACTATTTAGTACAGTCAAATTATTATTTACGAACAAAGACGAAAACGTTGTAGCCGATGTAAAAACCCACAGGGTTGAGATTTGAAACTTAGGTCAAAATTTGGAAGCGATTGATAAAAATTTTCGTAGTGTTGATATTAAGCACAAATTAATTTTATTGTAGGGTCCTATAAATTTTAATGGAGAAGTGATATATATTATTTCTAATGCTACTTTGGATAAAATTGCTAAAATGACTAATATATAAATTAAATTCTATTAAAATTCTATTAAAATAAAGGTATAAAAGAAACAGACGATTTTAAAATCAATTTTTATGGAGGAGTGAAATATAATATATGCTATAATGGATAATTTTACTATAAAATGACCTCATCATTTTAAATATTTTAAAGAGAGCAACAGCTGTAGTTATAAAAAGGAAAGCAATAAGGCTAAACCAGAAAAATAAGTAAATTTGATAAATATTTTAAAACTTTAAAATTGGAAATCTTATGAAATATTGGACATTTAAAGTAAATACATGTATCATTTTAAATAGAAAAAGATTTTGGAAAAGTTTAGTGTATTTTAACGAAGTGATGAGAAGTTTTTGAGTATGTTAAAATTTTAATAGTAAATTCAAGTTAATAAAGATGGGAAACATTGAGGATTAAGATAAGAATAATTATAAGATTAAAAAAAAAAAAAAAACTTTTTATATACCATGCTTTTAAATTTTAATATACTAATAATATACTAATTAAAAGGAAAATGATAAATATTCTATCATAGTTTGAAGTCAAATTTGTTTTCAAATGTCTAAATAAAATATCTGATGTAAGATACTAATATTTTGCAGCGGAATAGATTTCATTTCTGTCGTCCTTGGCGAAAAAAAAAAAAGAATATCGCCAAATTATCTGGCGAAAATATTTAATTCCTTTCAAAAATCATGGTTATTTTAACAACTTATATTAAAAGAGTAATGAATAATATGAAACAATATTTCGTACAATACATATTACATGTCATACATACGTACAATGAATAATACATATTACATTTCGTACAATGCATACATCTGGCATGTATAGTTTCGTGTTACGCTTTTGATCGCCAAATAATAATAATAATAATAATAATAATAAAAGCGAAGGGCGACAGAGTTTTGAAATTTAAAATTAAACTTTTGTCAATTTGACAGCAAAATAATTCAATCTAACACCCGCGATAACTAATACATATCTATACCCAAATATAAGGATTAAAATCGGGAAATAAATTTCCTCGATTTTTAATAATTTCTTACAAAAAATCCAGTGGGCAATTAACATAGGAAATCTTTTTCTTGGCTGCACAGACGGTCAGTGAGTCACACTTCGCATGCGTATAGAGCTCATAGATATAGTATAGCATATATAGAATAGAGTGATCATTGGGGAGAAAAAAGTTATTCCTTTTCATTTGGGAAAAGACGACGTTTTTACCAAAATATGGCTGTGTTTCCCCGAGTGAATACACGCGGGAATACATACTAATATTTTAGCAAATAAAATTTATGAATAATTTATTTGCTAAAGGGGAATGTAAGACTTCAGATACAGTTTCAAATTCATATTTCTTTCTTTCTTTTCTTTTTTTTTTTTTTTTCAATACCACTTAACGGCTGTTTCCAAAGCTTTTTTTTTTTTTTTGTTTTTTTCGGCATCAAAAATCTTTGTACGATAACATGGGGATGAGAGATCTATATATATTACTATATCTATGATAGAACTACATTAGCACTTTATCAATGTGTATAAAATCTTTAAATTGATTATGACGTCAATTTTCATGAGATGCATAATTTAACTTTTTATAATTTTTTAACGTTCATGTTTAATTAAATGTATTTATTTTTATGTCGAAAGAAAATGAACTTGTATTTTTTTTTTTTTTTTTTTTTTTTTTTTTTTTTGGCAACAATTAAATTAATGGAACTCACAGTTATTTTGGAGCAACTTTAATAAAGGTCTATAATTAACAAATAATTGCAATAAAACAATATTGTGACAATAAATTGAGATAAAAACTATCCTATCTCTCAAGTTGGACCAAACTGCACACAGTGTGCAAAATTTCATTAAAATCGGTTCCTTAGTTTAGGAGTTTACCCCGGACAAACATCGTGACACGTAATTTATATATATATACAGATATTGTGTATATGCATATACATATATATATATATATATATATACATATAATAAATTAAAACAGGTTTGTGGGAAAAAACCTTTAAATATACTTTGCTATTTAACCCTTTCATTCCCCGTGATTCCAATTGGAATCATAATATTTCAGAATTTCTTTCTTACCATCTAACACTCCCGCTGATTCAAAATGAACAATATTAAAATCTATATACATTTTCCCACAGAAAAACACCTATTTTAGATGATTTCTCTATCTTTGTTGATAATTGAAAGTATATTTTACGGTATTCTGATAATAATATCGGAATCAGTTTCCTGGTTTGAGCAATTTAAGTAAAGTAACAGTTTGAAATATTTTTTATTTTATTCTTTAATGTTTATAATATGTATTTTAATTAATTGCAATATGTATTTCTTCCAAAATTTTGATATTTTTATTTATTGAAAAGTTATGATTTTTAATGGCATCAGTGGTTAAATTAAATATAAATAAACATCTATCAGTTGCTTTGTTAGCTATAATAATTCGTAATCTGCTATAACGCTTTTTTAAAAAAATATTTATATACATTACGTTTAAAAAAAAAATATGACTAAATATAAGATTTATTGTTTTATGGAGGGAAAAAGTTGGGAATGAAAGGGTTAAGTATAAAGTAGTTGTTATTTAAGATTTCGTTTTAAAATACTTATTCACATGAAAACACAAAAAACATCGTATAGCATTTCATTCTGTTATTCATCCTATGCCTCATGTAATTCAGACTACATCCTGTTTAAGGTTCCTGCACGGAAGATGATAAAGATATCGTTACATATCTTCGGCAAAATCGAACAATCACTGCTTAGGTTCTTATTATATGTCAACTATTAGAACAGGAAAACGGAGTTATGCATATAAAGGTATATTAGGCATCCACTAAACGACTATTAAACGATCTGTTCCGAGAGCATCCTTTTCTCCACGCCTTCCGAGTTGACCAGTGATCCATGATGTCTTTTCTCCGGTCATCTTGACCGCAGAACGGGGTCGACCATCCACTCACGCTCCCGGAAGCCTGATCCGAACAATACCTAAGCAGACGATCTCGTTTTCCTGTTCGTTCTACTTGAGGAGATAGTGGAACGCTGGGCTGCAGGCAGGGAAGAGGAAGAATAATTCTCTCAACTCTTCTTTCAAGGGAATGTTAGGCAAAAATGGGGCAATCTGACGGAACGGACAATGAAAATGAGGAATATGGGGTAGTAGGAAGGAGAGGACCCAACTAACTGATAGATGTTAGATTCTATCCTGTATGAATCAAATTACAGGAAAGAGGAAGAAAAACAGGAGGTCCAGATTTTCTTATGTCAGTACATTAAATTTGCTACATAACATTCAATAACAGAGAGACTTTCAATACAATATATAAAGATCAATGTAAGTAGGAGAAAATCTGGGAAGTATCTTTATAATAAAACATGTTTTCAAACTAGTAGAGACCCTCACAAAACTTTCTTCTGTATTTTCTTAAACAACTTAACGTAACTTAGACTAAAACAATCACCACTGCATTTTGCATTGTAAAAAAATAAAAAAATAAAAAATAGACGGAACGGACAAGGAAAATGAGGAATATGGGGTAGTAGGAAGGAGAGGACCCAACTAACTGATAGATGTTAGATTCTATCCTGTATGAATCAAATTACAGGAAAGAGGAAGAAAAACAGGAGGTCCAGATTTTCTTATGTCAGTACATTAAATTTGCTACATAACATTCAATAACAGAGAGACTTCCAATACAATATATAAAGATCAATGTAAGTAGGAGAAAATCTGGGAAGTATCTTTATAATAAAACATGTTTTCAAACTAGTAGAGACCCTCACAAGACTTTCTTCTGTATTTTCTTAAACAACTTCACGTAACTTAGACTAAAAGAATCACCACTGCTTTTTGCATTGTCAAAAAAAAGGGCAAAAAATGTTTTTTTTTTTTTTCCCCCGCTTAAGAAACAAATTTATAACTTTGCTTCAAATTATCACAGGTACATGGTTCCATTTAACGGCCCTCTTCACTTACCGTCGTCGGAAGCCCGAGCCAATGTTATTCTATGGGGAAATTTTCTTTACAAATAACGTATTAACTAATACATATTTTTAAATTCTGTTTTCACATTCAGAAAATTCCCAACTGTTAAATTGACGGACCTTTTTTGAAAACGTATTTTTTTAATTTTTAATATTTTATTTTGAAATTGCAAAATGAAAAAAATTCACATATTGGAAATTCGTATTTTGCAGCTTCAAAATAAAATATAAAAAGTTAAAAAAAATATTTTTAAAAAAAGGTGCGCCAATTTAACAGCTGGGAATTTTCAGAATGTGAAAACAGAATTGAAAAATATGTATTAGTTAGTTAGTTATTTGTAAAGAAAAAATTCCCATAGCATAACATTAGTTTCGGCTTCCGGCAGCGGTGAGTGAAGAGGGCCCTTAAAGGGTATCGACGAGTTCTTTTTAAAAATACTCATATTGAAAATTTACATATCCGAAAAAAGAAAGCGATGCTTCTACATACACAAAAATTTTATTCTGGTTAACTATATTATTATAAATTAAAGTATTCAATTTTAGAATGATTAGTTATTGGATACATTTATACTGAATTTTATCCTATACTGCCATACTGAAAATTAGGAATAATAATAATAAGGACAACAGCGCCACCTATTGGGCGATATGCACCAAAAATTGGTAGACACCATTTTATGTTAAAGTGCAGCTAAATATAACTTTTCATGATATTTTGTGTATTAGTTCTTGATCTAGAGATGCCACAAATTTTTTTCACTTGCAGATAGAAGCAGGTTTTCTAAAAATGGCCAAATCGTATTAAGGAAAAAAAAAATCTTTTATATTAGGAATGTGGAAGTAGGAAGAAGATCTGATAATGTTATTCTGCAATCTTTACTTTTCATGAATTAAACTAGAGGAAAGAGGAAAAAAAACGGGAGGTCCAGAACAAGCAGATTTTTTAAGGTTAATTTATTGAATTCGCTATGTAACATTTGAGAATTTAAAGATCTTCAGCTCGATATATCAGAATCACTGCCGGTAGAACAAAAATCCAAAAAGCATTTTTATGAAAAACAAAAAAAAATTCTCTTTTTTTTTTTTTTTTTTTTTTTTTTTTTTTTAATGAAGAATATATGGTAGTTAATTTCACTTCATTTTGTCTAGTTGCGAGTGGCAGATATTTTTACTTCTGACAAAGTAGGGTAACCAACTGTTCAAAAGGTATTTCAACATATTATATATAACCTTAAGGGTCTAACGAGCTAAAAATATCCATCTTATCGCCAAATTCGCCCCCTAGTGTGAGGTTTTTTTTTTTTTTTCCAATTAAAGTTTTTTAATTGCAGACTCTTCAGTAACGTATTTTGAAGATTTTCTCACACTATACGCAAGCGAAGTGATGACGTCACTGGCCATCCGTGGATGCAAAAAAAAAAAAAAAAGGTTTCCTATGTTAATCTCCCATTGGTTTTTTGTAAAAAATTATTAAAAATCGAAGAAAATTATTTCTCGATTTTAATCCCCATATTTGGGTATAGGTATGTATTAGTTAACGTGTGTTTGCGTTAGATTAAGTTGTTTTTGTTGTAAAATTGATAAAATTTGAAATTTAAATTTCAAAACTCTAGGGGGAAAAAAAAATGGCAAACTTCCATATTCGGTTGAAAACATAAACATTTCATTTCAAAGGGTGATATCTACACAATAAATATTCAAATAATATACTAATTAAAAGGAAAATGATAAATATTCTATCATAATTTGAAGTCAAATTTGTTTTCAAATATCTAAATAAAGTGCCTGATACTGATATAAGATACTCATATGTTGCAGCGGAACAGATTTGATATCTGTAATCCTTGGCGGAAAAAAAAATATCGCCAAGTTATCTGGCGAACATATTTAATTCCTTTCAAAAGCCATGGTTATTTGAACAACGTATATTAAGATAGTAATGAATAATATGAAACAATATTTCGTACAATACATATTACGAAAATATACGTCTGGCATGTATATTTTCGTATTAAGTTTTTGATCTCCAAATACAGAAAACGCCAAGGATGACAGAGTTTTGAAATTTAAACTTAAAATTTTGTCAATTTGACGGCAAAATAACTCAATGTAACGCATGCACACGATAACTAATATATATTTATACCTAAATATGGGGATTAAAATCGGGAAATAATTTTCCTCGACTTTTAATAATTTTTTACAAGAAATCCAATGGGCGATTAACATAGGAAATATTTTCTTTGCATCCAAACGGACGGTCAGTGACGCCACACTTCGCTTGCGTATAATGAATTTTGTAACAACTTCACATTTTAAATACGATTGTATATATTATTAGCAAAGTATTTTACTGTTTCATAATTATTTTGTGGCAACATTAAACATTTAAATACTAAACTATATAAAAAATATTTAAAAGGAAGAAAGCAATGAAAGTAAAAGGAAGCACTTGTAATTTTTATAATAACGAATAAAACTATTACGTTATATTTTTTCATTATAAATATTATATTGTAGGTAGTAACATAATTTTACCATGTTTTTTTTATTAACTTCGATTCTTGTGTGTTTGTGTGTTTGTCAGGGACAAATCTTGCAATCGATTTTTAACTAACTTCCCGACTAGCTAGATATTTGAAATTTTCAGGACAGCTCACAACACGGTGACAATACATTTTTCTAATAAATTTAGTCAACTGCTTCAGGTTCCGCTGCCTTCGGCAGCGTTTATATGATTCGGCAGAAAATTTATTTAACTAACTTCCCGACTAGCTAGACATTTGAAACTTTCAGAATAGTTCAGAATAAGGTTAAAATGCATATTTTTAATACCTTTAGCCAACTGTTTCGGGTTCCCGCTGCCTTCGGCAGCGTTATCAGTACATAGATTGCAATCGATTTTTTCCTAACTTTCCGACTAGCTAGACATTTAAAACTTTCAGGATAGCTCAAAACACGGTGACAATACATTTTTTTAATACTTTTAGTCAACTGTTTCAGGTCCCCACTGCCTTCGGCAGCGTTTATATGATTCAACAGAAAATTTATTTAACTAACTTCCCGACTAGCTAGACATTGGAAACTTTCAGAATAGTTCAGAACACGGTGAAAATGCATTTTTTAAATATTTTTAACCAACTACTCCGGGTTCCTGCTGCCTTCGGCAGCGTTACCAGTACAAAGCTTGTAATCGATTTCTCACTAACTTCTCGACTAGCTAGACATTTGAAACTTTCAGGATAGTTCAGAATACGGTTAAAATGCATTTTTTAAATACCTTTAGCCAAATGTTTCGGGTTCCTGCTGCCTTCGGCAGCGTTATCAGTACAAAGATTGCAATCGATTTTTCCCTAACTTCTCGACTAGCTAGACATTTGAAACTTTCAGGATAGCTCAGAATACAGTGACAATACATTTTTTTTTATACTTTTAGTCAACTGTTTCAGGTCCCTACTGCCTTCAGCAGCGTTTATATGATTCAACAGAAAATTTATTTAACTAACTTCCTGACTAGCTAGACATTTGAAACTTTCAGAATAGTTCAGAATACGGTGAAAATGCATTTTTAAAATATTTTTAACCAAATGTTTCGGGTTCCTGCTGCCTTCGGAAGCGTTACCAGTACAAAGCTTGTAATCGATTTTTCACTAACTTCCCGACTAGCTAGACATTTGAAACTTTTATAATATCTCAAAACACGAGAGCAATGATTTTTTTAAAAAATTTATCCAATTGCTCTGGGTTCCCGCTGCCTTCGGTAGCGTTTATATGATTGAACAGAAAATTTAAAAACATGGTATATAAAAAGATCTTTTTATCTTATAATTATTTATTTTAAAGAAGAACGAAAAATCATGCCCTTTGGTTATTAACACTTTTCAATTGTACGTACTTGTTATACTGTATAACTTTCAACATTCTTTGCCTTTGTTACTACACAACGGACAGAGATAAACGCTGAAAGGCGTACAGATATAATAATCAAATTCATAATCACTTTTAAACATAGTTGGAAAATGTTAAAAGTGCTTAACGAAAAAGAAAATGCAGCCCTTAGATTCTTATTTCAGCCCTTAACGTATCTGAATATTTTAGTGTAACCTTGTAAATTTGAAGGTTAACCACATCATATTCAATACAAAACAGTATTTTAGCATATTAACAATAAATGTCAATTTCTTTATGATTTTTACAGAGGAAAATCTTTTAAATAAATTTATTAAAGTGTCTGTCCTAAAACGCAATGCACTGGAACTTTTTTGGGTGTCCCGGTACACAAACCAGTTGTACAGAACCTATTAATGTCATTTTGAATAGGGAACATTCCATAGTGAACTTGAATAACAAATATCTTTTTTTTTTTTTTTTTTTTTTAATTCTGAAAGTATTTACGGATGCTGGGGGCGGTCTGCATGAAAGATAGACACATAGCAGTCGGATAGACTGATACACAAACAGAAATCATATTCACGTTTAAAAATTTTTAGCAAGTATTAAAAACACTTAATGTAAACAAAAATGTAATTCCAGAAAATTTTCAATAAAAGCCCTTAATGTAACTGAATATTTTTGTGTGACTTTTGTAAATATAATGCCAATCATACTGCATTCTATAGAAAGCATTCTTTTGTGCATATGAATAACATATTTCAATTTTATTAAGATTTGTGTAAAGTAACTTTTTTTTTAATTTGGTTTATTAAAATACACCCCATAGAACGCAATGTTTTGGAATACTTTCGGATGTCCCTGTACACAAACCAATTCACATCATTTTCTATAGGAAACATCCGATAGGAACTTGAATAACAAACATCAGTTTCAAGAAATTCCATGAATATACGGGAGGTCTCACAGACAAACCGAAGTTATTATCACTTTTAACTTGTTGGGGGGGGGGGGGGGTTAAAAATGAGAAATTAATTTTCCCATTAATTTTCTTCCTGTTGCTATGGTAATGCATTAAATTTCGTTTAATAATTTTCGTTTTATTACTAATAGATAAAAATTTCAAGTGCTTACTTTTAATGCTTTTTTACTTCCCTAATATTTTTCACATAGTTTACTATTTAAAAATTTAATGTTGCCACAAAATAATTATCAAATAGTAAAATACTTCACTAATAATGTATACAATCGTATTTAAAAATAAAAATCTGTTACAAAACTCATTATACGCAAGTAAAGTGTGACGTCACTGACCGTCGGTGGGGCAAAGCAAAAGATTTCCTATGTTAATATTCCCAACGTGTCTCTTTTAATCCGTGCCAACGTGATATATAAAGTAGAGTGATAAATGGTAACCCTTGAGAAGGTCCAAGATGAGTCATGTGAAATGCTCTCCTTGCACCTGCGTATTCGGTGGTTCCCTTGGTAACATCTTATTTTCAGTAAATTTCTATGGCAACGGTTTGGAGATTGTTCTTCGCATAAGTCATAACAGCCAATGTTTTTGTTTACTAACGTAGTTTAATATTCTTTTGTTCTAAATCATTTTGATCTTGATTTTACTTCTTTTTTATTTCGTGTAGTTGAACTTTAACCGACAAAATGCTTAAAAATAGTTGAAAAAATATTATTTGTTGTTAAATTTAGCTCTTTAGAAGTTTAAATTTTTTTTTATAAACACTTTTAAACTTTGTTGGGAAACGATGAAAAAAAAGGTACTTTATTATTTATTAAAATGTGAAATATGAGTAAAGTTATTTTAAAAACAATTTATTTCCGTCGTAGGACTGTCATGTTACCTAATAATAATGATAATTTGTCGAACTGATATTTTAAATGGCAAAATAGCGATAAAGGGCCAAACACAGCAACCTATTGGAGCATGTCACGTGATTCATCTTGAACAACGGAAAGCTAATCCTTCATCCACTGAATCAGCACTCTAATTTATATATCTCGTTGAATATTCCATTGGATTTTTTGTCAAAAATTATTGAAAATTATGGAAAGTTATTTCCCGATTTTAATCCCCATATTTGGGTATAATTATATAAATTAGTTATTGTGCACATGTGTTAGATTAAGTTATTTTGCTGTCAAACTGACAAAATTTTAATTTTAAATTTCAAAACTCAGTCATCCTTGGCGTTTTTTGTATTTGGCGATCAAAAACGTAACACGAAAATATACATGCCAGATGTGTATTTTTGTAATATGTATTGTACGAAATATTGTTTTATATTATTAACTGCTCTCTTTACATAGTTGTTAAAATAACCATGAATTTTTAAAAGAATTAAATATGCTCGCCAGCTAATTTGGCGATATTTTTTTTCTGCCAACGACGACGAGTATCAATTCCGCTCCGCAACATATTGGTATCTTATACTATCCTGATGGCTTACCTTATAACAGATACTTAAGCATTTGAAAACAAATTTGACTACAAATTATGATAGAATATTTACCATTTTACTTTTAATTAGTATATTAGTTAGATATTTATTGTGTAAATATCACCCTTTAAAATGAAATGTTTATGCTTATATTCGAAAACGGAATTTTGCCATTTTCTTTTTAGAGTATTCAAATTTAAAATTTTATAAATTTTACAGAAAAAATAACTCAATCTAACTCATGTAGACAATAACTTATATATAACTACACCTAAATATGCAGATTAAAATCGGGAGATAATTTCACTTAATTTTTAATATTTTTTTACAAAAAATCCAATGGACGATTAACATAGGAAATCTTTAGTTTGGCGTCATCACTTCGCTTGCGTATAGTGACAGAAAATCTGCAAAGTACATTACTAAATAGTGTGCAATTAAAAAACTTTAATTGAAAAAACTCACAGTAGGGAACGCATTTGACAATAAGAGGGATATTTTCGTTATTAGATTAGTTAGACCTTAAAGGTGATATATAACATGTTTATGTTAAAATTGTTAAAATACTTTTTGAACAGTTGGCGATCTTCTCTTGAAAGTAAAATAATAAATAATTATAAGATAAAAAGCTTTTTATAAACTATGTTTTTAAATTTTCTGTTGAATGATAGCTGTAGAATTACATTAGCACTATATCAATACGTATAAACTTTTAAAGTGATAATGACGTCAATGTTTGTGAGATGCCTAATTTAACTTTTTACTATTTTTTAACGTTCACGTCTAATTAAATATATTTATTTTTATGTCGAAAGAAAATAAACTCGTTTTTTTTTTTTTTTTTTTTTTTTTTGCAACAATTAAATTCTAGCTAATATTTTAATAGCTATTTTTATAGCTATTAGAAGGTTATTATTTTCATATTTTAATTAATTAAAAGAAAACTAATCAAAAATTCGAAAATCGGGCTTCGAAGTATTGTGTTGTCACCGGATTCCGAGCTATTCTGAAAGTTTCAAATGTCTAGCTAGTACGGTAGTTAGTTAAAAATTGATTGCAAGATTTGTACCGGACAAACAATAAAACAAACAAACAAGAATCGAAGTCAATAAAAACATGGTAAAATAAATCATCATAAAAATATTTTTTTTAAGTAATGTTACTTTAAATATATAAAAATTTCGTACGAAAATAATCCTTCTCTTACATCATATGTTCATAAAATAGTAAAGAGAAAGAAATAAGTAAATAAATAAACTTATATTTCCAGAAAATTTTAATTAACTGTTAAGATTAAAAATCTAGATTTTTTTTTCTTTTCTTTTTTCTTTAGAATTTAGACTGTTTCGTTTTGCTTGGCATACATTTTGTAATTATTTCCTTTCATTAGTCCTTCCGCACACACCCAAATACATGCATTTTGCGAAATATTCTGTTAAAATAAGGAAAAATAGGGTCATATAATCGTAACAAGCGATTCACCTTTCATTACACCTTTTTTCTTTCCTTTCTCCATTGTGTCTTTTATTTTATCCTTCATTTTTCCACGCTTTTGCAGTTAAATGAGAACATCCCCTTCTCCCCCTTTACACGAATTTCGCGTTACATTATACTTGAATAAAGATGGAGTTATTAATTCTGTGTCATAGAGATAGAGATAAAATAGTTTAAATCATAATTAACTGAATTTTATTAATCACACAGTAGCGTTTTTTCATTAAAAAATCCTGATACACTTTCTATGAGCATCACTTATTATTTTGATGTTTCAAGTTTATGAACTATTTTATGTCGTTGCTGATTTAATACAGGTTTATGCAAACCCTGTATTAGTGCGCTAAGTATGTATAGCTTATATATTTATAGCTTATCTCAGTTCATTTTTTCTTGATTTGTTTTAACATATTTTAATTCAGTGGAAATATTTTTTATTATTATTATTATTATTAATTTAGTCCATCTATATTATGTGTACGCATACTATAACTTCAGTAAATATGCCTGAATCGCTGTAGAATTAAAAAAAATAATAATAATAGTTATTAAGTATGTTACACACAGTCATTTCCTACTGAAAAAAACATACATAGCCTTTACAGTTTTTTTTTTTTTTTTTTTTTTTTTTACTGAGACATACTTAAGGAGGGGGGGGGGGGTCATAGTCTATCGGCAGTAATTTTTCTTTGAGTACATTAATTATTTAAAAATATTCTGAGTCGTTGCTGGTCCGATCCCAGCTCACACCTTGGACCGATTTTCTCTATTTGCACGCGGGCTGGGCCTGGCTCGAGGCTCAATATTTTTTTTGCGCCCTCGGGCCGAGCCGGGCCTGGTGCATATTTTTTCCGGGCCGTGTCGAACCGGAAATTTGTAGTTACTTTCCTCGTTAATTAACAGAAGCATAGCAACGTTTCTTTTTTCCTTTCTTTTATATAATTTTGTATGCTAATACATCATGGGATATATATATATATATATATATATATTTTTTTTTTTTTTTTTTTTTTTCTTTAAGTGTTCATAAATACAACTTTTTTGTCTGACAGTTTGTCTGCTTGCATTCTGAATTCCATAATTACTTTTAGTACGTCTCGAAACTGAAATATATTATTGAAGATCACATAGCGAGTTTTCTATTTAAAATGGACTGCATGACGCAACTAGTCTGTGCACATGTAGAGTCAAAAGAAATAAGGTACGTTATGGTCTATGAAGTTTTATTTTATTGTCCAGTGGTATATAAAGTCTAGTGTCTATAAAGCATATTTTTTAAGCAGATTTTTGCTATTTTTCAGAGCACTGAATGTAATAATGTTAGTATACATTTTTTATTTCCTCATCACATATTTGATCAAAAAATTATAAATTAATTATTTAATATTTATAAATTATTAAATAAATAATTTATAAATTACTACAAAAGGGCATCGTGCTATTTATGTTAAGAAAAATAAATGTGGCCGACTATTTAGGATGGTCCAGACTGAAATGCCCCACACATTTGGACACCCTCTATCCGATTCAATACACCTACCTTAATCAGCAGATTATTTTTATTGGGATTAGGTTAGTTTCATATTTTAGTTTTCATGCGACTCCATACTATTTCCAAATAGTTTTCATAATGCAGGTTCATTCGAAATTTTGACCTCTTCTTTCACGTTAAGAAAATATTAAATTTCGAATAACTTACGAAGTTTTCAAATTGGAATATTTATAGTCTCAATGATATTCTTGTCAATATGATAAACGTCGACATCTTTAGGATCCCGGAAAAAAGGGCACCGGAAAAAAAGGGCACCCGGAAAAAAGGGCACTGGAAAAAAAGGCACCGGAAAAAAGGGCACCCGGAAAAAAGGGCGCTGGAAAAAAAGGCACTTTTTCAATTCGCAAATCGCAAAATAATAAATATCAAATAATGATATTTAAAAAATGGCTTTCAAATTAGACATTTAGAAATTTCAAATGATTTGGTACAACATTCATTTAGTATATGCCTCGGGGAAGATTGGGGGGAGGGGGGGCAGGAGCAGATCGAAAAAAAACAATTGTTTTTACATAAACTCTTACCGAATTTAATAAAACGTTGTATAACCACGTACAATTTGTGAAAAAATTACAGTAAGTGTCAGGCAAACTTGAGGGGATGGTTAAAGAGGGGGGTGCAGAGGAAAATAAAATTATTTTTTATATCACCGTTTTACCGACTTTAATGATTTATTCTACAACTATCACTTGCTTTTTATGAAGATCACACTGAGTGTATTATACACCTGGGGGGTGGGGGTCAAGGAGGGCAGATAGAAATAAAATATATTCTTCTTTAAATTAATCTAGTATTGATTAAAAAAAAAAAATTGTACATTCACGCATAATTTATTAAAAATTTACAGTAAGTGTCAGACATACTTAGTAGAGGGGGGGGTTAAACAAGGGAGGGGGGAGAGGAAAATAAAGTGATTATCACCATTTTAGCAATTTTAATGATATACTCTATAACTACCACTAATTTTCATGAAGATTACAATGAGTGTATTATATACCTGGGGGGGGGGGAGGGCAAGGGGGACCGATGGAAATAAAATATATTCTTTTTTAAACTACACTATTATCGATTTAAACAAAAACTTTGTATAATAGAGTGCAATTTGTGAAAAAAATCACAGTAAAGTCAGACATACTTGGGGTTGGGGGGGAGGGGGTAAAGAGAGGGGGACAGAGGAAAATAAAATATTTTTTTATATCACCATTTTACTGATTTTAATGACATATTCTATAACTATCACTTACTTTTTATGAAGATCAAAATGAGGGTATTATACATTTGGGGGTGGGGGGGGGGGAGCAAGGAGGACGCAGATAGAAGTAAAATATATTGTTCTTTAAAATACCACATTGTCGATTTAAAAACTTTGTATCTACGCAATTTTCTGCTTATGAAAAATTACAGTGAGTGTACACATATCTGGACGATTTGCTAAGGGGGGGGGGACAGAGTGAAGAAAATGTTTGTTTTTATATCACCATGCTACCTACTTATATGAAACTTTGTACCACTATCACTTTCATTTTATTAAAATTATAGTGAAAGTTAACTAAAGTTGATAAGGGGGAGGGGGGGGGGACAGATGGAAAATAAAATAATCTTTTTAAACAACACGTATTATCGTTTGTTTTATTGTTTTACTTACATTTTGTGTAATTACCAATTACTATTAATGAAAAATTATACTGAGGTATGCAAAAATTCAATATATGATTTAAATGTGTAAAAAAAATATTCAAAAATGAATTTTCTTCTTTTAATCTGTCTCTTTTGTCCTTTCCCCCATGTAGATATAAAACACTTACACTCTCGTTGATGTTCAGCATCAGTTTTACAAGGAGAAATTAAAAAAAGTGCCCTTTTTCCGGTACCCTTTTTTACGCAATCCAAAAATTCAATACATTGCTAATATCAGACATTAATTAAAAGTTAATACCAAACATTAGTAAAAGTTTATTCTAAAACAGAATTTTTTCTTTGATCTGTCTCGCCCCCTCCCCTCGTAGAAACAAAAAATTTTTGCTATCGTCTATGTTTAACAATTATTTTACAAGTAACAATTAAGAAAAGTGACCTTTTTTCCGGATTGCGGGAAAAAGGGCACTTTTCTTAATTTCTCCTTGTAAAACTCATGCTAAGCATCAACGAAAGCATAAGTTTTTTATTTCTACGTGGGGGTGGGGTGGGGGGGGGGTGGACAAAAGAGACAGACTAAAAGAACAAATTTCATTTTTGAGCAACTTTTTTACAGATTTAAATCATGAGTACCTCCCTGTAATTTTTCATTAATACTAACTGATATTTACACAAAATGTAAATAAAACAAACGGTAATAAGTGTTTTTTAAAAAGATTATTTTATTTTTCATTTGCCCCCACTACCCCCCCCCCCCCATTATCAACTATAGGTAACTTTCACTATAATTTTAATAAAATGAAAGTTATAGTCGTATAAATTTTAATATAAATAAGTAGCATGGTGATATAAAAACAAACATTTTCTTCCCTCTGCCCCCCTCCCCCCCCCCCACTCGTAGCAATTTGTCCAGATATGTGTAAACTCACTGTAATTTTTCATAAGCAGAAAGTTGTATATATACAAAGTTTTTATTTTTAATCGATTATACGGTATTTTAAAGAATATATTTTACTTTTATCTGCACCCCCTCCCCCCCCCCCCCGCAGATGTGTAATACACTCATTGTGATCTTCATAAAAAGTAAGTGATAATTATAGATCATTAAATCGATAAAATGGTGATATAAAAAATCATTTTATTTTCCTCTGCCCCCCGCCCCTCTTAACCTTCCCCTATAAGTATGCTTGACACATTGTAATTTTTTCATAAATTATACGTGATTATACAAATTTTTTTAATCGATAATAGGGTAGGTTAAAGAAGAATATATTTTATTTTCATCTGCTCCCCCTTGCCCCCCCCCCCCTAGGTATATAATACACTCATTGTAATCTTCATAAAAATCAAGTGATAGTTATAAAATGTATCATTAATTCGGTAAAATGGTAATATAAAAAAATCATTTTGTTTTCCTTTGCCCCTCCCCCTCTTTAACCCCTTCCCCACCCCCAAAGTATGTCTGATACTTACTGTAATTTTTACACACATTGTACGTGATTATACGGTTTTTTGAATAAATAAAATGGTAGTTTAAAGAAGAATGAAATCTATTTCCATATCCCCCTTGTCCCCCCCCCCAGTATATAATGCACTCATTGTGATCTTCATAAAAAGTAAGTGATAATTATAAAATATATCAATTTATCAGTAAAATGGTGAAATAAAAGATAATTTTATTTTCCTCTGCCCCCCCCCTCTATAAACCCCCCCAAGTTTGCCTGACACTTACTGTCATTTTTTCCACAAATTGTACGTGATTACATAAAGTTTCATTAAAATCGGTAAGAGTTTTTGTAAAAACAATTATTTTCTTTCGATCTGCTCCTGCCCCCTCCCCCCTCTTCCCCGAGATATATACTAAATGAATGTTGTACCAAACCAATTGAAATTTCTAAAAATGTAGTTTGAAAGTCAGTTTTTTAATTCATTATTTGATATTTATTATTTTGCGATTTCCGAATTGGAAAAGTGCCCTTTTTTCCGGTGCCCTTTTTACCGGTGCCCCTTTTTTCCGGTGCCCTTTTTTCCGGGATCCACATCTTTACTATTAAAATATCCTCATTAATGCACATTTCTGCGAAATTTTGCTCTGTTCTCTCATGTTAAGAAAATCGTCAGTTTAGAATAAATTACGAAGCTTTCAAATTCGGATATTGAAATTACTTAGTGTTCTTGCCAATATCATAAAGGATCTTTTAAAAACTAATCCAACCCCTTTGCAAATATTCGTTCATAAGATAATGTTTACACACATTAACAAACTAACTAACACATTAACGTACCAACAAATTAACTAACGTATAAACGGAAACTATATCGATTCTGATTTTTCAAATTCCTCACACTTGAAAACGTGTAAATACAACGAAACACGAATGACGAAAATTTTCCCCAATTCCTGATATCTATAGTATCAGGAAGAGCTCTAATGGTATGAATGAATAACACAACTGCTTTGTATACAGGAACTGTAAAAAATAAATTTTACAAATGAGTTTAGAATGGTTGATCACGGCAGTTATTTCATTACTTAGTGCTGTGCTGTCAACATAGTGTTTCACAACATTTCTCTTTAGAATGCTTGAAAATTTGCTTGAAAGGTATAAAATTGCCGTACGAAAAGGAAAAGATAAAGGTTAAGAAAAAAACAAAGAACAAATGGAAAATCTTAAAAATCAGAGCCTGACTAAGGCAGGGGCATACGGGGCAGTTGCCCCGGGCCCCCACATCAGAGGGGGCCCCCAAATCGAACAGAAAGTTTATTTTATGTTTCCTTCTCTAATAAACTTTTTTTAAACAAATTAAAAAGTATTGTGTAAAATCCGGCTTAATTGAGCCATCGTAATTGCGAAAATTTAGCTGAATTCCGCCCTAATGTCAGCAAGGATATGAATTTTTCGCAGCTAGATGACAGAGGTAACAATCAGAAATAAAATGGATCTATAATGAGGTGAAAATTTTAAATATCTCCATAAAGTTCGGTTCTTCATTACTGAAGTAGTAAGGCAGAGTGGGGGCCCCAAAGAAGTTTTTGCCCAAGTAGTTAAACAGGGGGGGGGGAGAAGTTTTTGCCCATGTAGTGAAGCAGAGGGGGCCCCCAAGGAAGTTTTTGCTCCGGGCCCCAATTAAGCTAAGTCGGGCCCTGTCAAAAATATTTGTCATTGTTCCTTCCAAAGATGTACCCCCCCCCCCCTCCAAGTTCCACGAACCACACAATTAGTCATCTTTTTTAAAAATTCTTCACTTACAAATATTCTCCAACCTTTCGGAATACCAAACAACACACCCCTTCTTCCACAAACAGCAAATTGTATTTCTACTCTAAATGATGAAACCTCATTCACTTCTTCGCAGACTTTTATTTCCGGGATACACACCTGCTGACCCCGACCCAGAAAGGTAGTACTTTTCACTATTTCACTCTCAAGGGTCCATACTCTATACAAGTATAAGTAAGAATAGATGCTTGCTGAATCTATGTGCAACATTATAGTTGCTGTTGCTTTTGACATATGTTGACACAGCAAATAGCACTTTTGTGTTTCCGTTTTAGGATAATGTCAAACAAAGATTTTTCTATATATAACTGAACTTCTCTAAAAATGCGGAAATGAGATTAGATTTACTGTAGGTATAAAATTGCTGATTGAAGTATTAGTATTATATGTTGAGATAAAATTAATGAGAAAAATATCAAAAGTAAATTCAACAGCGGAAAATAAAGTGAAAATAAACAAGGTTGCTTTATCATGGAAGGGGACTTTGTGACAGTGTTGGGCATAATTGATTAAAAAGTAATTGAATTACAATTAAATTACAATTATTTTACTGTCAATCGATTAACAAGTAATTGATTGCAAATAAATTGAATTACTTATTCAATAAATTTAATTACTCATTCAATTTATTTGTAATCAATTACTTGTTAATCGATTGACAGTAAAATAATTATAATTTAATTATAATTCAATTACTTTTTAATCAATTATGCCCAACACTGCTTTGTGAACACGAGAATTTGGGGATCCGGACATAATACGCGGGACAAAATCTCGCCGGACAAAATTTCGCGCAGATTAAATTAAAATAATGGGATCTATTTCATGTGCGATTTCTTGTGAGGTCCATAAGACCTTATAAATATAAATATATATATTATAGAGTGGAATTTCATTATTTTATCTAATTTCAAGTTATTTTGTCATTTGCCTTTCATCATTCAAAATACACTTTCACTGCTGACAAAACTTAACATTGTTCACAAGCCTGAATTAAAAATTATAAAATTAATAAGCACTATTGAATTAATCAATAATAATATTGACGAAAGTTAATAAACATAGTTTTTAAACTCTATTAAGCAAAATTCATAAAAATATTTGTGGTAAATATAAATGTGTTGCCATGAAATTTTATATCACATTACTAATAATTACCAACTCATTCATATAAAATGTTGTAAAAGTATCATTTTATTTATATAAACACCAATCACATTAATTTTGCTTTCCATTCATTTATATAGGCGAGATTTTGTCTCCAACCCGAGAATTTGTGAAAAAGTGAAATATTTTTGTAAAATTTCTGGTAATTTTTTGTGAAAGAAAAATATTGTATAAAAATCTTTTATCATCTTCTAGACAGGATGCAGAATGATACCATTAGAAGTTCATACATATTTGCTTTTTTTTTTTTTTTTTTTTTTTTTTGTTACAAAAATTTTGTACTAAGTTGTAATATCTATTATTCCTTTTTTACAATGTTTGCTAACTAAAAATTACAAAACCAGCAAATATTGCCATTTTACATCACAATTAAAATATAACAGCTCTCCTTTGATACATTCCGGAATATATTTGTTCTAAGAGTATGATAACTTCGAGTTATCAGGTTGCAACAACTAGATGAAATTTCTTGTTATCGCTATAATCCGTGTCCACTGTCCATTAGAGGTATTTTTTTTGTTTTCACAACTCACCCCTTTTGTTGTGCAAGTCAACGTGTTTATATCAGCTTGCATATAGATTATAAGTACAATCTGAAATTTTAAACACATTTCACAGCCCTGTTGTGTTTAAGAAGTAATTTAAGGAGTCAAAATTGAAGGAAGGTTTGCTGTTTATAAAGGTAAAATCTTTTTCTTTACATATATAAAAGCTCTAAAATTAATTAACATTTCCTAGTGTGTGAAGAAAATTTGTTTTGTGTGTCTTACGATATATGTATAAAATATTTTTAATGCGCATAAATTTTTTTTACTGCAGTTAACTTTCAGCTATTGAATTTATAGAAATTTCTGGTGATTTATAGTACAATTTTTACACTGTTATATATATATATATATATATATATATATTAATGCATTTTATTAATCTGCTATGTATTTTATTTCATATACTATGCAAAAAAAAAAAAAAAAAAAAAAAAAAAGAAGTATGTTCATCATGAAAAAAATCGACTTTGAGATTTTGGTGTATCTATACAGTTTGAGATCTTTGAAATTAATTTTTGCTGTTTGTTACGGGAATGTATATGTGTGTGTATCTCTCTGTGTGTATGTGTTTGGGAAAGCATTAAAGCGTATAAACGTTTTATCCAGTTGAACTAAAACTTGGTAGGTACAGTTGGTAACAAAAGTCTCCGAACACTAGCAAAAATTCATATATAAAAAAAGTACACTTAAAACAGTTTTGTTAAGTAAATCCTTGTCGAATCCTGTTCTTAGTCAGTCTAAAAACAGGATTCTACAAGGATTTATTTAACAAAACTGTATTAAGTGTACTTTTTTTATATAGGAATTTTTGCTAGTGTTCGGAGACTTTTGTTACCGACTGTACGCTATAGCTCACTTTTACAGGGACACGAAGAATTCTTTATCATTGCGGCCTATCGACTCAAATTTTTTGTTCCCTATCATATAAATTTTACATTCTATTAAGATCAAATTAGGCATGCTTGTTATAGGTCATGTAGCAAGAGCTATATCTTTTTTTTTTTTTTTTTTTTTTTTTTTTTTTTTAAATGTAAGTAGGAATGTAGTTTTTTTTTTTTTTTTTTTTTTTTTTTTCAGTGTACAAAATGGAATTCTTATACATTGTTGTCTATGATCTCAAATTGTTTAATTTGTTTTAGTAACACAGCATCATTTAAAATATTTAAAAATAAAAATCAAGTAAATAATAATTAAAACATAATATTGCATTGCTTTGCTAATGTATGATCATTATTAGAAATAATGTGTGTATTAACTACATAAACATGCTTTTCAAAAAAGAAAAGGTAAAATGACGTGTAGAATTGTAAAATTAGAATTTGAAAAGAAAAAAAAAAAAAAAAAAAGATTTAATACACCTAAAATTCGAAAACATAGTCTATAAAAAAGTAAAATGCTACATTTTAGAATAAAAAGTCCCTTTGTATAGATTAGAATCAGATAAAACTTTCCGGCATTATATAATGTCATCTTCAGGTGGCGACATATCAGTATGGTCAAACAGTCAACATTACATATATATGGTAAAACTTGTACAATGAAAGTTGTGTCGCATGCCAGTAGAAAATCCTTATGCAACACACTTTTTCCGCGCTAGTTTTTACCGTTTTCATGGCGATGGGTACAACTATAGTATTTCCCCACAGCTGAATTTGGCGATTTTTCTTTGGCGCTGATTTGAACGATAACGATGTCGTTCTGAACTATTTGCGATGTAATATGGCAGCCTGCATGCTATTCATTTTGGATTTATGATTTTATGATTTATAATTTAGCTTATGATTTTATCATTTATGCTATATGATTTATGATTTTTAGATTTATGATTTAGCCATAATCGCCAAAAATAAATCGCCAAATTCAGCTGTGGGGAAATACTATAGTTGTTCCAAAAAATAAATTATTTTATCCAATTTGGATTTCAAAACTTTTTGCAAGTCAAAAAATTTGTGACAAATATTCTGCATTTTTATGTATTTATTTTTATATATAGTTATATGGTTTTTAATTAAATTAAATTAATAAACATCCTTAAGAATATAACTTCAAATTAGCTTTTTTTTATATAGCAACCTAGTTTGAAATGAATATGTTATGGAAAAACATACTTAAACACCCATATAATTTTCTTTTTAGTTTATTTAACAACTTCTCTTACTTTAATTTACTCATACAATTTTTAAGTACTTCATGTTCGGAAAGTCGAGTTTGAATCACTCCAGATTTTTTATTTTGTAAAAGAAAACTCTAAAAAATTATCTTACTAGCTGTACTTTCAATCAAAAGAAAGAAAGAAAAAAGAAAAATATACAGTTGGCAAAATAATTATTTGTACACTTCATTTTCTTAAATTATAATATAACAAAATAAAAGATGCAAGCAAACAACAATGTAGTACATTAATTTAATGCATTATAATAACATAAAAGCAAAAACAAAAAATAATTATCGATTTGTTATATTTTAACAGACAAATATGAAAATATATATAGCAAAAAAAGTATTTGTACACTTCATTAGTGTGCTATAATTAAGAAAAATTTAGTTGAATAATACAAATTAATACTTTGTGTGAAGACCTTTGCCTTTAATGACTGCTTCAAGACGTTGAGGCATAGATTCCACTAACTTTTTTGTAACGGTTGGGTCTATGTTATTCCATGCTTCAATCAGAGCTTCTTTTAAACTGTTTTTACTTGTGATATTAGTTTTTCGAATCTGTGCATCCAATTGCATCCATAGATTTTCAATTGGATTCAGGTCTGGAGATTGTGGAGGAGTTACCAGACGCCGTCGAGCATTGTAGAGTAACCATGTCCTAGTGACCATAGCAGTATGCTTCGGGTCGTTGTCCTGCTGAAAGTGGAAAGTTCGCTCCAAGCCTAATTTTTTAGCACTGCTTAATAAGTTATTCCGCAACACATCAATATATGTTAAAGCTGTCATTTTAGTGTCAATAAAGTCCAAATTTCCTACTCCATTTGAAGCCATGGACCCCCAAACCATAACATTTCCCCCACCATGCTTGAGAGTTGGGGGGAGTATATGTTTCGGATCAAAAGCAGTTTTATTTTTGCGCCAAATTTTTCGAATGCTTGGTGGAGAGAAAATTTCAAACTTACTCTCATCAGAAAAAATAACCGTTTTCCAGAAATCCATTGGTTTATTTCTGTGGGCCAAAGCAAATTCCAGGCGTTTCCTCCTGTTTGTTTCACTGATGAATGGCTTTCTCCTTGGAGCACTTCCTTTTAAACCTGCATTGTGTAGAACATTTCTTATTGTTTGAGGTGTTACTATAATATTAGGAGATGTTGCGAGGTCTTCAACAATATTTTGAGCTGAAATGGTAGGATTTTTTAAAGCTGTTTTAACAACACTTCTTTTTATCCTCATTGTTAATTTATTGGGACGTCCTGGTCTGGGTTTGTTTTCGATACTTCCAGTTTCTTCATACTTTCTCACTATGTATCCAACAGAGGTGAATGGTAATTTAACAGCATTTCCAATTTCTCGGTATGATTTTCCATTTTTATTTAGCTCAATAATGCGATTTCTCATGACTAGAGATACCTCTCTAGTTTTAGGCGTCATTCTCAATTACTTCAAGAACATTGCAGATAAAACGTCAGAGATAAAATACTATTGCACGGAGTTAAAAATTATTTATAGCTAATGTACAATATTCCTTTAAACCATCAACATCAACTGCAGTACGTACCTTGCTGAGGAAGTGTACAAATACTTCTTTTGCAAGAAAAAAAAAAAATTTCTGGTTAAAAACTC
The DNA here is from genome assembly GCA_963930645.1 of Salticus scenicus. Taxonomy (NCBI): domain Eukaryota; kingdom Metazoa; phylum Arthropoda; class Arachnida; order Araneae; family Salticidae; genus Salticus; species Salticus scenicus. Next base: position 204,724,176 of record OZ005662.1, on the reverse strand, counting down.
ATTATTTAACTTCTTCAAAATGTTTTGTATTTTAATCTAAAACGTACGGTAAATATGCTGTATTATAACAATTTCTGTCAAAATATCTGTTTTAATTCAGTTATAAATTAAAAATATTGTAGTGTACAAATAATTATTTTGCCAACTGTATATCTTATTAATAAAAGCGAAATGGCGCCTGTCTGTCAACTCTCTACAGAAAAATCAATACTTACAGAAAAATCAATCACTTACAGACATGACATTTGGCACACAAGTAGCCTCAAATATCTCCATGTGCACTTCGAAGCCAGATTTTCAAATTTTTAATTAGGATAAAAGTTATTAATCAAAAACGTATTAAAATGTAATATATCAAAAATTAATGAAAAACGTAATGTATCTAACTCTATTAAATTTCTCGAAAATTTTCTTTGCGATGTAATTTTAGCCTGTTGCCAATAAAAAAATGAAAAAAAAATGCTTGCAATGTTTTTATTTATTTTTTCTAACATAAAAAAGAAACCTTTCTCTACCATAGATTGATCATCGAGGGAGAAAAAGCGATTCCTTTTTACTCCGAGAAGGCCGTCTTTCTCTGAGTGAATACACGCGGATAATACTAAGACTCCTATAATACGAGCTGACTCACAGCTGATCATTGTTGCCCAGCAGAAATATAGCTTGGCGACGTTTAGTTCCAAACGTATTACTCGGCGTCTTTATCGCCTAAAATGGAGAGTTTGCCTGAACAGAAGAGCGAATTATTGTTTGTACTTAATAAGTTTGGCGGTAATATTTGGCGAAATTTTCTTATAACCCTTGTAAAAAGTAACCATCACTGTTGCTGTTAAATTAGTTAATTTTAAATATTTATACACGTTGAAAAGTAGTGTAGGTTGTAAAATACAACATTTAGATAATGAAACAGCAATAAAAACAAATAATTGATACAAAAAATGTAAGAAAACATATAATTACACTTCATATTTGTGATTGAAAGCTAAGCGTACAATTATCTTTTGGACAATTAATAGTCCATTTCTTTCGCCTTTCTTCGTCTGTTGGAAATCTAAACGTTCTAAAAGCAGTTCTGGTATGATTTGAGCAATTTTCGGCTGCAAAACCTCATTTTATGTGATTTGATAACACTTGAAATTCGGACCGCGTGGGCAACAGTCGCTCATTGGGAAACAAAATGCCTGATGAGCCAGCCTGTATTGGAGGAGCTCTAGATAATACGCAAGTGAAGTAATGACGTTACTGGTCGTCCGTGAATGCAAGAAAACGATTTCCTATGTTAATCGCCCACTGGATTTTTTGTAAAAAAAATATTAAAAATCGAGGAAAATTATTTCCCGATTTTAACCACCATATTTAGGCATAGATATGTATTAGTTATTGTGTGCATGCCTTAGATTGAGTTGTTTTTGTTGAAAAATTGACAAAATTTTAATTTTAAATTTCAAAACTCTAGAAAAAAAAAAAAAAAAAAAGGCAAACTTCCATAGTCGATTGAAAACATAAACATTTCATTTCAAAGGATGATATTTACACAATAAATATCCAACTAATATACTAATTAAACGGAAAATGATAAATATTCTTTCATAATTTGTTTTCGAAATTCGTAATAAAGTGTCTGATATAAGATCCTCATATGTTGCAGCGGAATAGATTTTATATCTGTCATTCTTGGCGGAAAAAAAATATCGCCAAATTATCTGGCGAACATATTTAATTCCTTTCAAAGATCATGGTTATTTTGACAACTTATATTAAGAGAGTAAAGAATAATATGAAACAACATTTCGTACAATACATATTAAGAAAATATACATCTGGCATGTATATTTTTGTATTAAGTTTTTGATTACCAAAAAACAAAAAAACGCCAAGGATGACTGAGTTTTGAAATTTAAAATTAAAATTTTGTCAATTTGACAGCAAAATAATTCAATCTAACACATGCATACGATAACTAATACATATCTATACCAAAATACGGGAGATTCAAATCGGGAAATAATTTTCCTCGATTTTTAGTAATTTTTTACAAAAAATCCAATGGGCGATTAACATAGACAATCTTTTACTTGCATTCACGGACGGTCAGTGACGTCACACTTCGCTTGCGTATTAGCAAATAAAATATATGAATAATTTATGTGCTAAATGAGAATGAAAAACTCCAGATACAGTTTCAAATTCATTTTTCTTTTCTTTCTTTCTTCCTTTTTTTTTTTTTTTAACTACACCTATTAATTTAGTTAATATTTAAAATTAAACTCTTTTTATATACTAAAACTAACGTTCTTTACTTGCGCCGCTGCTAACTCTATTTAAAAGAATTTTGAAAATTCCACATTGCTAATATAAAATCTTAAAAAATGTCAAATTAAAAAAAAAAAAAAAAAAAATATGCCATTAAAAATCAAAACAGTAATTATTTCATAATAATAACGAAGCAACTGATTATAAAAATTGCATTTTTCATAAATTAGCCAAATATAGCTTACTTATGAAAACCTATTTATTTTCCTTTTATCCATTTATTAGTACAGTTGATTTAGTACAGTTCATAAACATTCTATTCTGTTACAAGTTCTATTCCAAGTTCAAGTTTTATTCTATTCTAATTGCCAAGTTTCGATACCGGTTTATGGCTGATGCCAAAAAAAAAAAAAAAATCCTGCATCAAAAATCTTTGCATGATAACATGGGGATGATAGATCTATATAAATTACTATAACTATTTTCTCTACACGTGAAAAATAATTAAAAAAAAAAAAAATGGAAAATTAAACCCATTAAACCTGTATCATAAAAACTTTCCGATAAAACTGACCTCATAACATTCAAAAAAATTTTATTTACTTATATTTAAAATATTTATTTCATTTAAGGGGACTCACTACCTATCGTCTCCGAAAGTCGAAGCCAATGTTATTCTATGGGAAATTTTGCCCCGTTATATATCATTAACTAATACATATTTTTAAATTCCGTTTTCACTTTCCGAAAATTCACAACTGCTAAAAAGGTTATCGCTTTCTAAAAATTGATTTTTTTAATTTTTAAGATTTCCTTTTTAAGCTTAAAAATGAAAAATTTCACATTGTGAAAATTCGCATTTTACAACCTCAAAATAAAATATTAAAAATTAAAAAAAAATAATTTTTATAAAGCGATAAATTGTTTAATAGTTGTGAAGTTTCTGAATGTGAAAACTGAATTTAAAAATATATATTATTCAATAAGTTATAATGGGGCGAAATTCTCCATAGAATAGAATTGGCTTTGGCTTCTGGAGACAGTAAATGAAGAGGCCTCTCAAATACCTTATATCTTTTTTTGTTGATTTAGTAGTTCCTAATGTCTTTAGTATAAAGTCCCCATTGTGACTTTTAATATTTATTGCCATTTTGGCAGTGAATAAAAATAGTTATTTCAATCGCATAAATAAACTTTTAAGAAACGTCCAAACTATTATTCAAATTTAAAAATTCGTCAACAGGGTCCTATAGAATAGCTGTTCTCTAATGTGAATGCATATTTACAGACTATTTTAATAGTTTATTAATAAAACCGAAATAGTGTCTGTCTTTCCCTCTGCCAGATGTCTCCAAAAAAATCTACCGCACTTACAGATGTGAAATTTGGTACACACATAGTCTGGAATGTCTCCGTGTGCATCTCGAAGCTGAATTTCCATCTTTTTGAATTGAAAGCAAATTACATTACTCTGAAAAAAAAAAAAAAAAAAATCGAGATCTGATACCATTCTTGCTGATTCTTATGTAAAATGACCTCCTGGATCCGAATATGACTCCTATTTTGCCCAGTCACTCACCGTTTTCTAGATGCACAATTTCTTTCCCTGTTCGATAATTTTATGACCATGAATTTGATTTGAAGAATGAAAAATAATTAATTTAACACCTAAAAACAAAAAATATATAAAGTTTAAAAAATAACATTCATAACAGATTAAAAAAAAATATAAGATATGTAATGCATAATTTCAGTGGCAAATCCCCCCAAAATTTTTTCAATTGTCGCAAATGTCCATGTTTTAGAATTTTCCAACTCTTTAGCCCTCAGAAGATATTTAACTGCTAAAATAATCCCCCCCCCCTCCTAAAAATCAAATTTATAGCCATAAAATCACCAAAAAATGATAAAAATAGGGGGCAATTCCTAAAATACGGTGGATGATAGGGCAAAATGGGCATCCTATTCGGATTTAGGAGGTCATTTTACATAAGAATACGCTGAAATGGTGTCAGAGGCAATTTTCATCCCGAGCAGTGTTATTAATTAAAACGTGATTAACTATGGAGATTTTTTCCGAAAATTTTCATCAAGAGATGTTCCTTTTCACACCCAGAGGGGAAAAAACCGAAGATCATACTGTTTTTTCATTCAGTGCGCTATATCCTCTTCGGACCCGAAGCTATAATAACAACATAAGTTACACCTGAAGGCTTTTAGACATATACGTTCACATTGTACATTACAAAAGAGTATAATTTTCTTATATTTATAATTTAGCGGGTTAGTAATGTACAATACAAAAGTATGGCTTTAAACAACTAAACTCTAAATTATTAAGTTACATAAATCTTCCTAATTGTAACACAATTAAAAATTTGATGCCCGTAAATAAATCAATCAGTATTAGTTTTCTTTTTATTCTAGTAAGTGTCTAACAAGGAAACATTTAAAAGGTGTCATCTTCAAAAAGCATTGAAAAAAATATATGTGATTCTACTCTTTATAAAACACCAGAAAGTGAAAAAAGTATGGGCTGAAATTAATTACAGCGACCACAAAAAATTATCAAAATTAAGCATATTTGGCGATTTCACACTGCTAGGCGATTGATTTTGAGTACTTGGCGGAAAAGCAAAACACGGTTCTGTTCGTACACGGCAATCTCGGTGCTAGCAAACTTATCGTCTAATAGCGCTAAATCGCCCAATATGCTTAATTTTGATAATTTTTTGTGGTCGCTGTAATTCATTTCAGCCGATATTTTTTTTCATTTTCTGGTGTTTTATGAAGAGCAGAATCACATATATTTTTTCAATACTTTTTGAGGATGACACCTTTTGAATGTTTCCTTGTATTGTAAGTACTTAATAAATAATTATGAAAATTGCGTACTTTTCTTCGACCGAGTGGTCGACTACTATATTGAAGTCTTTTTACGAAAGGCGACAAAATAACATTATATTTCAGAAATAAATTTAGATTCATGCTGCCATATACAGGTATCTTTTTAAAGCCAATTTATTCAGCTTTTTATTAGTTTAATCAAAATATAAAAATATTAAATGGTATAGTTTTTATAAAGGAAAGAATAGAGGTCCACATATGTGGACGTCTGGAGCGAAGAGGATAAGGCGCCATAAAAAGCCTTTTATAAATTCCAAATGTTACTAATAGATTATTATTATTATTATTATTATTATTTTTTTTTTTTTTTTTTTAAACATTTTGACACCAAATTATATTTCACAGCATGTTGTAATACTATATTTGGAGTAGAATTGCTTTCATTTAATGGTCGACCGGGTAAATCAAATAATATATAAGAAATTACTTGATAGTAAATAGTATGTATGGTCTGTATAGTGTTGTTTAATGTAATCGAGATTTAAATGCGAAAAAGATACTTCGATTTTCTTTTTTTTTTTTTTTTTCTTTTTTTTTTCTGATATTGTCCGTTTTGAAACAGTATTTCAATAAATACCCAAACTGAACTTCTAGGGTAAGGCGTTGGTCGTCTCAGGCAATAGTGACAAGAACTCGAATTACTGCGTGTGGAAAAGACATGACCGAAGGTAGCGGGGACCCGAAGCAAGTTTTTGAGCGATTTCAATGATTTTTTTTTTTTTTTTTTTTTTTTAGCTTTTATTTATAAAGTGAAATAGTAAGGGTTTTTTTATTATTATTATTCATTTGAATATAGTAACCAGCGACGCGGGTAAAGCCTGCTAGTATAGTATAAATTGCTTTTGTGCAACCCATATATTCTATAACAACAACAAAGCCACTTTTTTTTTTTTTTTTTTTAAGAAGATAACTTCACTGAGAAGAAAAAAATACCGCCTTCCACTAGAATGAATAAGTGGCCATTTTCTAAATCCCTTAACTAAAAATTAGAAATATAGATTTCCGAGCTGTGCGCATAAGGCACGCCAATAAACTGAATAGACGAAATTATCGAGAATTTCTAGTGTACACATTTCTAGATGGTGAAACAATATTCTGAATACTCTAAATATTCTGAATCATTTGTATTGCGAGAAATTCTCGCTTGATTTTCTAGAATTTGGTAACAAACCAAAATTATAGTTGCTGAAACCCACCTCTTGTAGTCTCATTTATTTGCAGAGATTTTTAAATAACTTTGCTCTCGAGAATATAGGCAAACTCTCTAGAATTCTAATAAGGGTTTCTAGAACTCGCTTTCCAAGGGGACTAGAATTTATAAGGATGACATGGAACTATTTTTTCTAGAGCCACAATTTAAATTCTAGATGTCAGTTACAGAATTTTTTCTCAGTGTTATAAAATCTTCTTTATACCTAAGGGGATACTTCACCTAATATGACCGGCAGTCTAACCTCATGCTATATTCTATGGAGAAATTCGTTTTATAAATTACTTTTTAACCTAATGTATATTTATAAATTCAGTTTTCACATTCAGAATATTCACAACCGTTAAAATGTTTCTCGTTTTTCAAAGTTTAATCTTTAAAATTTTTAATGTTTCATTTTGAAGCTATAAAGTGCAATAAATGTTCGTAATTAATATTTCGCATTTTTTCCAGCTTCAAAACGAAATATTAAAAATTAAAATATATGTATATATATTCTGAAAAATGAGAAACGTTTTTAACGGTTATAAACGGAATAAAAAAAAGGGGGGAGGGGGGATAATAAGTAATTTTTAAAACGAATTTCTTAGTAGAATGACATAGGATAAGGCTGACAGTCAAGGTAGGTGAAGTATCCCCTTAACATCCAAAAGCATTAAAAAGATTGCTTTTGTATATGTACAGTCGGTAACAAAAGTGTCCGAACACTAGCAAAAATTCCTATGTAAAAAAAGTACACTTCATACGGTTTTGTTAAATAAATCCTTCTCGAATCCTGTTCTTAGTCAGCGTAAGAACATGATTCGATAAGGACTTATTTAACAAAACCGTATGAAGTGTACTTTTTTTACATAGGAATTTTTGCTAGTGTTCGGACACTTTTGTTACCGACTGTATACCATCTTTAAAATTAACATAAGCACTAAAATTAAGTGCATAACTTAAAAAGAAAAGAAAAAAAAAAAAAAAGGTCTTTATGACACTGAAAATTTACATTTATCCATTTCAATCTGTATCGCATAATGTACACGGACAACTTTGTAGTACCCTATAAAACAATCATTGACGCTAATCATTCCTTATTCTATTGAAACATTGTTTTGTGTATCTTAAACACATACATTAACTTCGTTATATTGTTTGTAGTATAACGATATTAAAATATGCTTTGCAAATATTTCTCATAGACCACAATGTATCGAAAATATTTTTAAATCCCTGTACCTAAACCAATTGCACTTTTTGTACAATTTTCAATAGAAAATATGCCATAATGAAGTTGATTAACGTATATCAGTCTCAAGGCATACAATAAATATTAACGGAAATTAAAGTGCGGTCAGACAACAAACAAATAGACGAAACGAAGCTATGATCACTCTTAAACATTGTTTGAAAGTGTTAATAGACATAGAGCTTAAAATGCACTTCAAACAATTTCAAATTATAACCCCTAATGCAGCTGAATATTTTTGTGTAGCCCTGTAAACGTTAATGCTAACTATACTGCATTCTTTAAAAAACATGCTTTTATGCGTATGAATAATGCATTTTAATTTCATTATGTTTTGTAGAATTTGGGTACAATCGAATTATATTATCCGATGTCGGACTCAAATTATTTTTAATCCATTCCAAATATACTTTGTCGTTTGGTCATCCCGTGTGTCATCCACCGCTGCAACCAAGGAGACAGTCTTAAAAAAACAGATCTGCCCGAATAGCCGCCAGAAGAAAAAGGCAACTCAACACCAAGATTAGTCTGACCTTAGCGGAGTTTGTTGACCGATAAGGAATTTTTGTGCATCCTCATCCTTCTTTTCCCTTAGTTATTTTTGTTCTCGACATAAGTATTGTTAAAGGATCAAACTAAAAATAATTAAAAAAAAAAAAGAAAGAAAGAAAGAAAAGAAATAAATAGGAAGAAAGAAAAGAAAATTTTCTCTTTATGAACTCTCGTATATTTTTATTCAAACAAAATAATAATAATATTCTGATTAAATTTTAAAATTGAGAAAAGAAAATAAATACATTTTGATGATTTTAATTAATCAGCCATAATGATTGAGACTAATAGAAGAATTTTAATTTTTACTTAAAATTTTTGAACAGGAACAGGATGGTTACAGTTGCCGCTATAAACAACACGTTGCAACTAAACGGCTGAGCGGATTGTCACCCAGTGATGCCAGATGGTCGAAAATTATTTCCCCAAAAAAGTCTTCAAATTTCCCCAAATCAGGTTTTTTTTTTTTTTTTTTTTTGAAAAAATCCCCAACTTAATTTCTACTAAAAATGAAAAATAAAAATTTTTTCAAAAAGAATATATATATATATATATATATATATATACATATATTAAGCAGATTTTTCCATGATTTAAGTTCAGATTTTTCCCAAATGAAGGCAATTTTTGGAAAAAATCCCCAAATAACAATAAAGCTATTGAAAGTCTCTAGTCGTAGGGATAAATCATTACGTTGCCAACATTGACAGAAAGTTGAAGAACTCCCCAGATTTGTCCCCAGAAATTTTAGAATTCCCCAAAAAAGTCCACATAAATATTTGGTCCCCAAAATTGTCCCCAGAAGCCTCAAAAATCCCCAAAATGGGGACAAAATCCCCAATCTGGCATCACTGTTGTCACCAAAGTTCAAACTTAGACAATTGATAAGATACTCTCTAGGAATAAAAAAAAATAAAAAAATTAATATTGTTCTCCAGGTGGCGTTTTTAATGGGCTGAGTTGAATTAAATGGGTATAATGTCGCACTATAGCTACGCTGTAGGCAATAGGCATTTTAAATGGGAAAATGGAATAATGGATAAATTGAATGATCTTCACATGATCGAAAATGAATCATTAAATATTCGAATTACCTATCCATTTCGTCTGAGTCATATTTTTTGCTGTAATTTCTATTTTTCCACGCAGAGCCTCATCTTGTGTCTTTATTATTATTATTATTATTATTATTGTTTAATTCCTTGAACGCATTTCATGAATCGTCCGAATACCAATTTTTATAATGTAGGTTTTGGATTGCAGCATTAATCCGGTCTATTTTTTTTTACTTCCATTACCCGACTACCTTAGGTAATGGAAGTATTGTGTTCGGTCCAAAAAACTGATATCGAGTTTTCACTTGATTTACATGTTTTTAGGCCTCCTGAGTTCAAAAAAGTAGTTTTTTGGCAATTGGTCAGTATGTGTGTACGCGTGTGGGGGAATCTACTGAGTATCATATCTCCGAAACTAACAAAGACAGAACTACGAAACTTCAGAATTGAGACAGGTCTGCTGTACAGTTAATTTTTCGAGATTTCTTTCTTTCATTTTTTTTTTTTTTTTTTTTTTTTTTTTTTTTTTTCCCAGATGATATTTTTTTTTAGATGATTTTGATGAAGGCTCGTGCTTGAATATTTTGATCTGAAACAATTACTTTTTGTAACTTATAATGTTTACTCACAAAGTTTTATCGATCATTATCAAACAGTATTTTAGTGCAGTTTTATGCGAGCATATCAGATGTTTATCATATTATATTGGGTAAAAAAGGACTTAATTTATGTGTACACGCATGTCCAAAATTAAAGACACAACCTCTTTTCTCTTTTCTTTCTATTCCGCATAATTTTTAAACGGATGAACATAAAATTTGAATAGCACCAGCACGTTCTTTATCAAACCATTAATCGAATTTTATAGAACTTTCGTATAACTTATAAACTGTTCATTCCTTCATTTTTTCTTAAAAATAAGCTTTCGAAGAAGTGGAAATTTTAAACAGTTTAAGAAAAGAAAATTATTTTGGAAGTGGTGTTAAAGTGGCATGACAGGTAGGTGAAGGTACACAAGTCTTCAAATGTTAAATTAAAACTCGGTTTTCCCTTCCTGTATTCACTTTTCCTTTTCTTCTTTTTCCTTCTTCTTCTTCTTTTGCGAAAACTTTTTTAAAAAATCTGGAGTGACTCCACTCGACTTTCCGAAAATTGAGTAATTAACAGTTTTGTAGATAAAGTAAAGAAAGAGGAGTTGTTAAACAAACAAAAGAGAGAAAACCATAATAGAGTGTTTGAGTATTTTTCTCGATATATTACACGATGTTTTATTTAACGCTACTGAACTTTGAGCCCATAAGATCATAATAATAAAGAATTTTTCGTTATGTTCCTGTAAAAACCTATAAATGCTAGATTCACGGAAATTCTTATAGTTAGTGCAACAGTGATTTATAATATTCATATAAATTTTCAGCTCAATTGAATAAGGCGTTTAGATGCTATCGCACTTTTAAAAATTTGGTCCCATAGACCATAATGATAAAGAATTTTTCTTTGTGTCCCTGTAAAAAAAACTATAAGTGCTAGATTCACCAAAATCTATACAGTTGGTGCAACTGTGACCTATAACATGTGTACAATTTTTTTGCTCAGATTAATAAGCCGTTTAGATGCCATCGCACTTTTAAAAATTTGGTCCCATAGGCCATAATGATAAAGAATTTTTCTTTGTGCCCCTGTAAAAAAACTGTAAGTGCTAAATCTAAATTCACCAAAATCTATACAATTCGTGCAACTGTGACCTATAACATGTGTACTATTTTTTTGCTCAGATTAATAAAGCGTTTAGACGCTATCGCACTTTTAAAAATTTGTCCCCGTAGGCCATAATGATAAAGAATTTTTCCTGGTGTCCCTGTAAAAAAACTATAAGTGCTAGATTCACCAAAAGCAATAGGGTTCGTACTATGGTGACTTGCAATATACGTACCAACTTTCAGCTTATTCAAACAAAGCGTTTAGACGCTAGTTCACTCACAGCTTGTTCACTCACATACATACACACATACATATACACATACATATACACATACATAAATACATCATCGTAAAAATGGTGGAAACGGACTCAAGGGACCACGAAACGTATAGAAACAACAAAATCTCAAATTCGGATTTTTGACATGATTACAATACTTTCCTCACTATAGTTCGGAAAGTGAAAATATGTAAACGAACTTGAAAATTGGATAAGATATTCTGCATAAAATTATTCATTGACATTTTTATTATACTGGCATCGTTCATACTTCACGAATTAAAAATAATAATTTTTCAAAAAGTCCGTTATGGAAGAAAAAGAAAAGTGAATACAGGGTGTAAAATCAGATTTTAATTTAACATTTGGAGGCATGTGTACCCTCACTTATCTGTAAGACATTCTTAACACCGTTTTTATTTTAGTTTTCTTTTCTAAAATTGATTATTTATTTATATATTTCAAAGCTTACTTTTGTGAAAATTTGATTAATACACATCAGTTTAAAAGTCATTGCTTATGTTAAAATTCTATAAAATTCGATTAATGGTTCGATAAGGATTATGCACTCCAAATTTTATGTGTTCATTTGATTAAAAATTATACGCGCAAAAGAAGGAAACGAGAAAACAGATTGCAACTTTAATTTTGTATATGAGTATAGTAATCACACAGTTTTATTGAAATATTGAAGTGACTCTTAAAAGATTTTTTTTTATTATTTACTAATTTTGTCAGTTAGTTTTATCGCTTGATAAATGACAGAAAAAATTTACAGACAAGCTTAAGGGAAAAACCGCATAGTCACAAGTATAAAAAATAAAAAAAAAACGGCACTAGTAAATTTTTGAAGGAAAAAGGTAAATTAATTGAAGAGCATGAAGTGTAACTAGCAAGAGCAAGTGGGGCATTTTAATCATCGTATTAGGGTTTGGGGTTTCTCGCTTAGTACAAATTCTACCCAGGACTTTCTAAGGATGTCCTGTGGTGGATGGAACATCTCCAAGACATCTTCAGGATGTTCTAGAGCAGTGGTAGTCAACTCTTTTCCTACCGCCCACTAATAGGAGTTCCAGCTTTTATGTTCGGTGGTAGAGTTTTTGCCCGATTCAGAAACACCTTCGTTTTTTAAAAAAATAATTGACTTTTTAAAAACAATGAAATGGGAAGAAAGCTTTATTATTATACTAGCAGGCTTTGCCCGCTTCGCTGGTCACTATATTTAAAGCAAACTCTTTTCTACATCGCTTTATGAAAAAAAAAAAAAGAAAAAAAAAAGTACTGGAAATCGCTCAAAAGCTCGCTTTGGGTTCCCGTTGCCTTCGACAGTGATATGTTCGTTTTCACAGTATCCGGTGCCTGTCCCTATTGGATGCGACAATGGTTTACCCATAGGCTTCCATTTATGTGACAGTTTCGATACGGACAGTATCGGAAAATTTGAAGTAGCCCTTTTATATTTGAATCCCAGTTACATATGAACAACATTATGCTTGATGTACATAATATTTGTTTTCAAGTTATTTACTATATTTATTTGACTTAATTGATCAACCATAAAATGATAGCAATTTCAAGCCAAATATAATATTACAATATGCTATGATCGGTTACGTCTATTGCATGAAACAATTATTATTATTATTATTATTATTTCTTTCGTTCTTTCTTTTTTTTTTTTTTTTTTTTTTTTTTTGTGGTTATATATACTTCATGCTTAGTTAATAGTAGTTGGAAAAAAAATATATAAATTAATTAATATGTAAACCTGATCATGAAACAACCTTGATATAGCTCCCCTTGGCGACTTTTGAATTTTCGTCGCCGTTTTAGACCAAAATATAATTTATGCAATTATTGTTCCTATTTCTTTCTATCTTTTCTTTTCTTCCCTTTTTTTTTTTCAATATTTTATAATTAAGTTATATTTTTGATGCGCTATTTGGTTTTAAGTGTCTGTCCTTGGGAAAAATGTCCGATCTACTTCAGCATCAAAATGCAAAAATTTGTCCAGAATTAGCAATAAGTAAATACCTTTAATATAATTCTGAATTAGCTTTTATGCCAAGCGTGATTCATCCGTGCTCAAAAAGAAAGTCTATAGTTGAGGTATATAAAAAAATGCTATGAAATAAAATTCAGAAGAAACATGCTAGATTTGTATTATTACTATTTTATTTTAAAGTTATAAAAACATCATTTTCTCATTCACCAATTTAACATTTAGTATTTTTTTATTTTTCGCGTGAAAGCATATTTCATTTCATGTTGAAAATAAATAAATAAATAAATAAAATTACCTCGTAAACTTTTTTGGGAACAATTAAAAATTTAAATGGCTTATATCAACGAGATATATAAATTAGAGTGCTGATTCAATGGATGAAGGATTAGCTTTCCGTGGTGTGGTTCAAGATGAATCACGCGACATGCTCCAATAGGTTGCTGTGTTTGGCCCTTCATCGCTACTTTGGCATTTAAAATATCAGTTCGACAAATTATCATTATTATTAGGTAGTAACATGACAGTCCTATGACCGAAATAAATTGTTTTTAAAATAATTTTACACATATTTCACATTTTAATAAACAACAAAATACCTTTTTTTCCTCGTTTCCCAACAAAGTTTAAAAGTGTTTATAAAAGAAAATTTAAACTTTTAAAGAGTTAAATTTAACAACAAATAATAATTTTTCAACAATTTTTAAACATTTTGTCGGTTAAAGTTCAACTACACGAAATAAAAAAGAAGTAAAATCAAAATGATTTAGAACAAAAGAATATTAAACTACGTAAGTAAACAAAAACATTGGCGGTTATGACTTATGCGCAGAACAATCTCCAAACCGTTGCCATAGAAATTTACTGAAAATAAGCTGCTACCAAGGGAACCACCGAATACGCAGGTGCAAGGAGAGCATGTCACATGACTCATCTTGGACCTTCTCAAGGGTTACCATTTATCACTCTACTTTATTTATCTCGTTGGCTTATATTAAGGCAATTACCAGTTTATTATTTTCATATTTTAACTAATTTTAAAAAATCTAATCAAATTTCCGGTATAAATAGTAGCCTATGTCCTATTCCAGACTATCATCTATCTCTGTACCAAATTTCATCCAGTTCCGTTTAGCCGTTGTGGCGTGATTGAGTAACAAACATCCATCCAAACTTTCGTATTTATAATATTAGTATAGATGCTATAACTTGATATAACTCTGTTTTATAAATTTTGTAAAGTAAAATTACTTTTCTACTGTATAAATCACCATTTTTGTGGAACCGGTGGGCGGTTAGAAAATTTTACTACTAAGAGACATACAAAAGTGGGTGGTAGCTATAAATTAGTTGACTAGCCCTGTTTTAGAGGAAGATGTATTAAATGAGATAAGAACACCACACCTGAGAACGAACGTGAAGAATATTATGAAAAAATGCATTAAAAAGCGCGAAAAAATTCAATATAATAAGTGTGTGTGTGGGGGGGGGACGCCAGTGAAATTAAGCAGAATAGTATATGCATCGAATAGTGAAAAGGATAGAAATGGATTATTAGGAATTTCAAATATCGTATTAGGATTGCATGAAAATGTGCACAGTTACAAATGTGAAAAAGTAAATTACGAACTAAGCAGAAAAATATTTGTTTTTTGTCTAGTTGTTTGATGTTGGTAAAACGTTTGTGAACGTTTTCTTGTTAGGAAATTTTCATGTAAACTTGAATTTTATTCTTCAATTTTTTATTTTTCGTATTTATATAAACTGTTTTGCATTTATTTTCATGCGAGATTGCTTTTCATCCTTTTAATGTTACTATTTTATATTTTTAGAACTTTTTGTGTGGTGTATTTGACTTATGGAATTTCTGTTAGATATTTTCTTTCTTTTTTAACGAAAAAAAAATAAAATAAAATAAATAAATTAGAGCTATAATGAAGTCAATTTTACCCTGCAAGTTTAGTTTTTCACAAAGTTTTTATATCAATTTTAATATTTACGCGTGGATTTCTTTTCATTTCAAAAAAAAAAAATTAAAATCAACTCGTAAACTTCTTAGGCAACAATTAAAATTTAAAATAAATTATGTTTTTTTGTCTAAAAAAGGGCTTCTTCAACTTTTTCGATACTGTCCGTTTCGATAATGATTATTATTAATTTTCTTTTCTTTTTTTTTTTTTTTTCAAAATTCTGGTAAATGCAGAATTTAGTTTAGTACGGAGGACTATTAATTTTTTTTTTCCAAATTGTAACATCGCTTTCAAATTATTCAATTATATTTTCGATAAATTTTCGATTTCGATAAATGTCCAAGTATCGTAAAACTAGTATCGTAAAATTCCGTAGATTGAGACTAATAGTCCTCCATCCTGAGAAAAAGAAAAGAAAAAAATCGCATTTCTTCTGATTTTGTCCCAAAATTGACTTTTCTTTCAATACTCTGTCTTAAACTTCTCCGAGATAAAAATCGTTTGCATTCTTCATGGAAAATAATTTTAATAAATAATTTGTACTGCGTGAATTTGTATACGATTATATAGATAGGACAAAGTCTTCTGGTAGGCGCATCATACTAGTTTACATAAATAATAACAGGAATACCCAAATGGAAGATCGACAATTTAATTTCATCAACATGAGTAACTTCGATGAAAAGATAAAAGAATGTTTATTTCTTAACAAAGGCGTCCGGTTTCAAATCAAAATATCTTTTTCCTATCTTCAATCCCATCACAGTAACAAGGCATTATTTTTAAAAGATGCTAAATTTCACAACCAACTTGATCGGTGGTCAACTTTCTTCATATTCTGATATGTTGCAAGATAGGGTAGAGCAGAAACTTAAAATTGCGAAACTAAAAAAATTAAAAAAAGCGTCTACAGCTGCACAATTAACATTAAAAGTAAGAGAACGGAATCATTGTTGGTAAAAAGAGAAGTTCGATCGTCGTCTTATCGAGTAGGGTCGAGTTGCGTAAATCTTGCTTTTTGCTTGACCCGCATACTCGCGCGCAGACGATAGGCAGAATGTCGTAATATGTACGAAGGAGTTTAGAGTTTACTGTTTCCCTACGATTTGGCAACAGAAAAAGGTGTTTATACTTTATTTTATTTCAGTTTATCATTTTTCTTTTTCTTTTTTTTTTTTTTCTCTAAGAGTTGAGAACGATGAACTTTGGTCATATGTTGTGAGGGTGAAAATAATTCTTAGTGCTGAAAGTAGCTACTTAGAAATAAATTTTGAAATACTGCTGATACTTTTTCCATTGTGTATCCTCGAGATATGAGATAAAATTTTGATAAAGAACCAGTCCGCGCGGGAAAAATTAAATGATCGTGAAAGATTATGATGACATTTGTAAAGTGTGAAAAAAAAAAAAAAAAAAAAAAAAAAAAATGTATTTTGATAGAGATAGAAGAATTAAGATTACAGAAAATATTTAATATCATAATTATACTTTATTAAAGGGTCTCACGCATAATGTTCTAGTACAAATGAAAAACAAGCCGTTTTGAAATCATCACAGGCATTTGAATTCGCACACAAAATATTGTACATTTGGGAGATACATCGTTTACAATTCTTTGCTAACACACACAGAGACAGACATTTTTTAAAACTGGTCAAATCATCTTCAGGACATTTTAAAACGTATAAATTCAACAAAAACCTGAAGTTGTAAATTTTTACAAATTTAACATTCACTTGTTTCTATTGAATATAAAAAAGGGTAAAAATCTGGTGTGTAACAACTGTAGTTACTTAGCACCTTTTGGCTACTAGAAAATTATTTTATTATTATTATTATTATTATTAGTGAGAACGTTATATAGATATAGTAATAAGACATAGATTGATCACTAGAGGGGGAAAAGTGACACCATTTTACTCGGGAAAAGACGGCCATTTTACTCTCTTATGGATATATTTTCCCGAGTGAATATACACGGTAGTTTAGCATTAATTATACACACAGGTAATTTAGCAAATAAAATTTATGGACTAAAAGAGAATGAAAAACTCCAGATACCCCGTTTTCTTTTTTTTAACTTTCCTTTTCTTTTCTTTTCTTTTCTTTCTTTCTTTCTTTCTTTTTTTTTTTTTTAACTATACTCTAGTATACTCATGTCTGCACAAAACTGTCTTTCTTCTTATTATTATTATACATTTATTATTATTATACTTCTTTTAGATAAAAGTCGTCTGCATTGATCACGAAAAATAATTTTAATAAATTATTTGTATGGCGTAAATTTGTATAGGATTATATATGGAAGAAAGTCTTGTGGTGGTCACAACATACTCATTATATATTAAAATTTCCGCGACTACTAACTATATTTAATAGAATTTTGAGCATTCCATATTACTTACTAATATAAAATTTTAAAATATATTAAAATTTTAAAAAAAGTATTCCATAAAATATGAAGAAAGTAATTATTTCATAATAATAACAAAGCAACTGATTATAAAAATTATATTTTACATAAATTGCTTGAATATAACTTATTTATGAAAACTTATCCCATTTCTTTCCGTATATTTATTAGAACACTTAAAAGCCGCGCAATATTTCGACATTTTCAGAATTCATTACCATTCTATTCTATTTTTTTTTTTTTTCAACTCTCTAATGGCTGATGCCAAAAACCATTTTTGCTTTCGGCATCAAATATCTTTGCTCGTTAACATGGGTATGATAGATCTATATAAATTACTATATCTATGAAACGTTACAGTTCAGTGATTAAATAAAATAAATTTTTCAATTAAATTTTTCGGGTAGCCAAAAGATGCTAAATTGACATCTATGGTAACAACCGCGCAACTTCCATTACACACTACCATGCATGCATATTATATACATTCGAACCTCGTTAACGTAAACCCTGTTAACGTGAATTACTTTTAATATGAACTTTTTCCACAATCCCCGTGAAAATGAAGATTAGTTTAGTTATATGAAGATTAGTTACTGATAGCATGAACTACTGTTAACGTGAACAAATTTTTTATTCCCCTTGAGATTCATGTTAACGAGGTTCGACTGTACTCTTTTTTGGAGACAGTGTGGTCAGAATGCAGAAAATTGACTTAAGAGATTAGACGCCTATTAACGATTTTCCTGTGAACTAACTAATACATACATCGTAAAGACAGATAAAACAGAGTTTTAAAAAATCGGCAGAGAAGTTTTTCAAGACACAAATTTCAAGAATGATTTACAGTTAGCAGCAAAATCATTAAAGCACACATCCACAATCGAATTTTAACTAACTTAAAACTTTCACAGTAGCTCAGAACCCGGTGACAACACAATACTTCGAAGTCCGATTTTCGAATTTTTGATTAGTTTTCTTATAATTAATTAAAATATGAAAATAATAACATCCTAATAGCGTTAAAATAGGCATTGAAATTTTAGCTATAATTTAATTATTGCGAAAAAAAAATTACGAGTTCATTTTCTTTCGACATAAAAATAAATACATTTAATTAAGCGTGAAGTTAAAAAATTATAAAAAGTTAAATTATGCATCTCACAAAAATTGATGTCATTATTAATTTAAAAATTTTATGCACATAGATAAGAGAGCTCTATGAATAATCAGAAAATTTAAAACATGGTATATAAAAAGTTTTTTTTTTTCTTATAATTATTTATCATCAACTTACTTTTTTATAAATAGCATAAAGACTAATATCATGACTCGATAAATATTTACCTAACAAAACAGTATTTGGGGCACATCTTTTATATACGAATTATTGCAAGAGCTTCGATAATTTTGCTGCCGACTGTACTTAATTAGAATGCCCGTCAGTCAGTTTCCCTGTAGTAACTGAGTGATATACACGAAAAGACATCTAAAAGATATTTTATATAGCAAATTAGAAGAAAATCATTTGAGCCGTTTTTTTTTGAGATGTCGACTTTCGCTTCCACTTCCGATTTTCACCAAAACTTGACGAACTCATCTCTTCACCGGAAATCACAATTACATACGAAAGGATACCTAAAGGTGTCAATAGAGTTGCGAATTTGAAGAAAATCCATAAAGCCGTTTCTAAAGGAACACACTCGTGGCCGCAATGTCCTCCATGATCCCATCAAAAATTATACCTCTGGGAATCACCGAAGCGGTAGATCCGTCCCTTCCGTGGAGGATCAAAATTGCGATGGCATGTCTCCGGATCATCTCTAGGGGTGAGTCCCAGACCGTCGCCAATTGCCCATCTGCGCAGCACTTGTGCGACGTTAAACGCAACCAACCAACTAAAGGAACGCACATGCGAGATCTAAAATTGATCTACTTATACAGGGCGCCTGAACTTCCTGAACTAACCAACCATATCACACGAAAGGACTTTTAAAAGGTGTTTGTATAGCAGCTTTGAAGAAAATCGTTAGAGTCGTTTTTGAGATGTCAACTTACAGTCGGTAACAAAACTCTCCGAACACTGGCAAAAATTCCTATATAAAAAAAGTACACTTAAGTTTTGTTAAATAAATCCTTGTCGAATCCTGTTCTTAGTCATTCTAAGAACAGGATTCGACAAGGATTTATTTAGCAAAACTGTATTAAGTGTACTTTTTTTTATATAGGAATTTTTACTAGTGTTCGGAGACTTTTGTTACCGACTGTACGGTCCCACTTCCGGCTTGCCAATTTTTGCGAAAGTTGGCAAGATTATTTGTAAACTAAACTTATCATAATTCTGAAGTTATTTCGTCCTTCCTACCTTTATTTGTTTTGGGGATATGATAGTTTTCATATATTTAAACGCTAACCAATTACCAAAAAGAACTTTTTTTAACTCAGGATATCTCAAAAACATCTGAATGAGGTGAAAAACTCAATATCGAAATTTTTGATAGAATACAATATTTCCCTTACCTAAAGTAGTCAGGTAATGGTAGTCAAAGTAAAATAATGAGAAAATGAAATGAAATTTTAAGACATTAAACTAAACAAACAACTTTGTTTTAAACTAAACAAAAATGAATTGATAGATCACAAAACGCTTTCCAACTGTATTTGCGTAATGTGTTACATTGTTGACTTTGATGGCAAATGTTAAAATAATATAGCAGTGAAGCCAACATTTTAATTTATTCCGCAGTATTTTTAGCCCCGCCTCCATTTCATACCACTTTTTTTGTTAAGTGTAACTTTTTCTTATTTTATTGAATTTTCTTATTATATTTGAGAAAAATATTCTATAAATAAAGTGGTGCGGATTAAAGGCGAGGCTAAAAATGCTCCGGAATATATTAAAATTTTGACAACTATGGCACAGCACAACTGAAAATGCACTTCGCTTCGAACAGTTTTCAGGTATGTCGTATAATGTATCTAAATATTTTTGTGTAGTTCTATAAATAAATAATACTAATCATGTCACATTCTATGAGAAATATGTTTACATATATCTCAATAATGTAGGTTCATTTCATATGTTTTGTACAGTATAAAGATATTAAAATATGCATTAGAAAAATCACACCGTAATATTCATAAACAATTTTATTTATTTATCTATTTTTTAGCGGGCCGCGGTAGCCCAGTCGATAGAGCGCCGGCCTCGTAATTGGAAGATTGCGGGTTCGGTACTCGAGCCGGCCAAAGACCGTCGTGTACACTAATGGTGGCTGGCGCACGTAAAATCTGTCGTGACCGCAATGTCCTCACATGTTCCCATCAAAAATTATACCTCTGGGGGTCACCGAAGCGGGAGAGCCATCCCTTCCGTGGAGGATCAAAATTGTGATGGCATGTCTCCGGACCACATCTAGGGGTGTGTCCCAGACCGTCGCCAATTGCCTATCTGCGCAGCACTAGTGCGATGTAAAACCCAATCAATCAATTATTTTTTAGTGTTAAAAACAATGAAAATAAATTTTTATTTTATTAAAAAAAGAGGAGGATGGGGCATCTTATACAGTATTTGTCAGTTCTTTAAAGCCCAACACAGTCCTTGCATATTAAGCCCTGAAATTAAGGAATAATTCACATTGTATATGGAGGAGTTGGGGTGATCACTGGGATATTTCATTATGCGCTTAAAAATTTAATAATTATTTTTAAAAGAAACAAGCATCTATAGTCATCACAAAAGTTTCTTCTATATCAGTCTAAAATCTTCTTATCAGTCTATATTAACTGGTTGAAAAACTGGGGCAAATCCTGAAAAGGGCTGCATAACAAATAGTGCTACCAGTCATCTTATATATCTGTACTGATAAGTATAAAGGATTTAAGTCCAAAAATGTCGATTTTGAATTAAGTACATAGTCAGGATCAGAAAAAAATTCTCAGTCGATTGGTATAAAGGATTTAAATCCATGTCATTTAGTCTTTGAGAAAATCCATTGGTAAAAAAAGATTCAAGTCAGAAATTTATCATTAATGTTTGGTATGAAATAGTTAATTCATTTTTTTCCCTTTATTAAATGAAGATTGACAGTCACTGAATGGTATAAAGCGTATAAACCAACATAATCCCTTTTTCCTAATCGATTTTGCTGATTAGTTTTTAGTTAGTTTAACTTTATTTTTTGTCTCCTGAAAAATCGAGAATATGGACTTAAATCCTTTATACTTATCAGTACAGATATATTAAAATTAAATTAGCGTAATATTTCATAACAAACAGTTATCTCTCATGTTAAGTTTTGTGTCTTTTTACACCATATAGAAATTGAGATATAGCCCTACCATAATTTTGAAAAATGGCAGCATAGCAGCGCTACTTTGCCGATAAATACCTAAATTGAATCAGTATAGTCTTTCATAATATTAATCATCTCATACGCGAAGTTTGATGCCCATATACACTATAAAAGCGTAGATAAAGCCTGTCCATAAATGGTGGGAAATGGCAACATAGCAGTGCCACCTATCAGCCGATAAGCACTTAACATTTAAATCTAATCAGAATGATTTTCATAACCGCCATCTCACATATAAAGTTTGGGATACTTTTATACAATTGCTATCCCATAAATGAGATAAATTGCAGCATAGAAGGCGCGCGTGTGTGTGTTGGGGATTAAAGCCGATTGTATACATTAGGGACCCAGGCCTGGGTGGGTTGCCCTTAGTTGTTAAAAAGACCCCAAGGTGTCTTTTCAAGGGATCCTAACCCGTATTAAAACAATTTTTGGATAAAACCAGAAGACTCCAAACGGCTAATTCGACGAGCGCGACCGCATTCCAAACCCAGCACCTCCCGTCTAAAAAGTTAGAAAGCACAGGCGGGGAATCTTTTAAGCGATATATACCAAAATTTACGTAGCACTAATTTTTATCCAGGTGAAAGCAAATATAAAGTTTTATGGAATTCCATGAACTTCTTTGTGAGATACAGTACCTACAAAATGCAAGTAATACACACACAGGGACAAACATTTACTAAATTTTTTTAAATCATCTTAATGGCATCTCAAAACGTGTAAACCCAATGAAATCCGGAAGTCAAAAATGTTCATAAATCCAATATATTAATTTTTCTTTTTGTGTAGTTAGAAGAAAACAAAAAATTAAGAACATACACAAGTGTCAATGGTTTAAAAGTCGAGCATTGCACAAGTATTTTGAGTCCCAGTAGTTAATGGAAAATTCTCATTGTATTTGAGAGAGAAAAAAAAAAGTTCGCGGATATTACATTATACAATTAGGAGAAGCCGTATAAATAGCATAAAAATAAAATACATTCAGTCAGCAACCGGAGAATCTAAATATAAATGCGTAAGTTTAATAGATTAATTCTCTGATTTAAAGTGTTAACATGATTAAACAAACGTAATTCATGTTTTAGTTCGTCTCATATATTTCATGCGATTTAAAATACAAAATTTGTTTAAAATGTAACAAAAAATAAATAAATAAATAAATAAAATAAATAAATAAATAAATAAATAAAATAAATAAATAAATAAATAAATAAAATAATAAATAAAATAATAATAATAATAATCTGGTGTGTCACTCACACGACTTTCTCTTACCCTGAAATTTAATACTATAAATACAGATTGGAGATTAAGAGGTAAGATAACGAGTACTGTTATGTAAACCTACGTTAAACAATTCAAATTAGGCTTCGGAAGAGTTTTATATGATAATTAGTTCTGTGGTAGCCTCAACCCCCCATTTCACCTACATTTATATAGAATTTAATTTTGTAATTAAAATTAGAAGTTCACTTAAAATTATACAGGTAATTTCCACGCTCAACATTCCTTGAAACTTATTAATTTTAATCAAACTTTTCCAGCAACAAACTTATATTAACTTCAAAATACAGCATTTGGATCTCCTAAAATTATTCGTTTTTAAATCCCTCTAAGAGACACAGACAAAGATCAAACGTTAAAAAACTTGACTATGGTAATCAGGAAGCCTCAAAACGTGTAAATATACGAAAAACAAGCGATGAATATTAGCTTAAAAACATACATTATTTACCATATCTCTATGAGGAATTCATTTCAATTCCCGAACACCTTTCCTGGAAATGGTAAAATATTATTAGTAAAGCAACATCCACTAACAACAAAAAAGAATGTTATCGCTTAAATATTTGCAACCCTGTATATCTTTCGAAGATTATATACAGACCACATGGTGCCCCTAAATATAATAATACATGGCCCAGCCTGAAAGACATTTATAATAATACATGGCCCAGCCTGAAAGATACTTTTGTCAATTTGCAACTATTGTCGCACTTTTATCTAGTTCTTTTGCGTAGTCCTGTAATTGAAAAGTGAATGATTTCCCTACCATATTCTACATGAGACATGTTTTTATGCGTATAAAAAATATATATTCGTTTCATTTGGTTTAGTGCAGTCTATAGATGTTAAACTCTACTTATCAGCACTTTCCCCCATATACGTAATGTATTTGAATTCTCTTGGACGTCCCTGTACACGAACCATTTGCTTCATCTCAACGTAAAGCTTAGTGTAGTATCCCTATATCATACACATTTAGTATACTGAGTTTGGAATTTCTGCTACTATTTGTTCTTGAGATATGCTGATAACAGACACACACACACTCACACACAATTCGCTAAAAACATGATTTTCGGATTCAGGGGATCTTAAAACATGTAAATATAACAAAAACTCACGTTCGAAAATTTGACCCTAAAACAATACTTTCTCTATCTTTGGGTAAGAGAAAGGGAAAAAAAGAAGGCAATTTTGTTTTGCTACAAATATTTTTTGTTTAATTCCCAATCTCAGATTGTTAAACAGTCGATGAATCAAATATATCTGTAAAATGAGTATTAAAACTAGTTTTTAACAATAAAATCGAAAGTAATAATTTGAGTATATTGTTATTACTAGAAGTTCTATCCGTTCTTCGCTCGGGAAAAATAATTAAAAAATAAAAATAATGAAGTCTAAGCTTTGTACGAATCTATTGGAAAACGTTATATAATGCATTATTTTTTATTTTCACGTTTAGAAAATTCACAACCAGTAGATTGATTCTCATTTTTCAAAAATTACTTTTTTTTTTTTTTTTTTTTAATCTTTAAGATTTCATTATATATGTTTAAAGTGCGAAAAATTCACTAAGTGCATTTTTTCCACTTTCACGCTTCAAAATGAAATATTAAAATAATAATAATAATAATTAGAAAAAAAAAAAAAAAAAAAAAAACGGAAATCGATCTAATGGTTGTGATTTTTCTAAATGTGAAAATGGAATTTCTAGATATAGTTAATGAGTAATTTTGAAAACAAATTTCTCCATAAATAACATGGGATAAGGCTACCGTCAACGCTGGGTGAAGTGTTCCCTTAAGCAGGGGTAGAAATTAAGAAAATATAGTTACTGGTCCGCATGACCAGTAATTTTCATATTTCACTGGTCCGTACATACTTTGACTAGTCCGTTCTTCCATTCTATTATATTTTTAAAAATATTTATGAATTTGTAAACTGTTTGTTTTACTAAGACTTTGTTTATAAATTTACAAATCAAATAGGATAATTTTTTATAAATTAATTAAAAAATGCAAATAAAGTCTTATACTCGTAAAAATCAAAAATCTATGCTTTAATAAGCGAGCTTAATGTCATTTATTTACTATTAAGAATTAAAAGTAAAACCTATATAATATTTCTCTAACGTGTACCAGTTTCAACTATTTTTCGTCGAAACGATACGATACGCGAGGATAAAAAAAAAATTAATGTTTATACATTTACAATATTTAAGCACGCGGACTTAGCTCAATGGACTAACAAGAAAAAAATGACGACTGCACGACATATTGCTCCATAGAAATAAGACATCCCCCCCCCCCTTTTTTTACTTTCCGAACACTATAGTGAGGAAAGTATTGTAATCATGTCAAAAATCCGAATTCGAGATTTTGATGTTTCTATACGTTTTGAGGTCCCCTGAGTCCGTTTTCACTATTTTTACGATGATGTATGTATGTGTGTGTGTATGTGTGTATGTGTGTATGTCTGTGAACACGCTAGCGTCTAAAGGCTTTGTTCGATTAACCTGAAAGTTGGTACGTATATTGTAAGTCACCATAGTACGAACCCTATAGATTTCGGTGAATCTAGCACTTATAGTTTTTTTACAGGGACACAAAGAAAAATTCTTTATCATTATGGCCTATGGGACCAAAATGTTAAAAGTGCTATAGCATCTAAACGCCTTATTCAATTGAGCAAAAATTTTATACCCATATTATAGGTCACAGATACTCAATCTGTATAGATTTTGGAGAATCTAGCACTTATAGTTTTTTTACAGGGACACAAAGAAAAATTCTTTATCATTAAGGCCAATGGGGCCAAATTTTTAAAAGTGTGATAGCGTCTAAACGCCTTATTAATCTGAGCAAAAAAATTGTACACATGTTATAGGTCGCATTTGCACCAACTGTATAGATTTTGGTGAATCTAGCACTACAGTTTTTTTACAGGGACACAAAGAAAAATTCTTTATCATTATGGCCTATGAGACCAAATTTTTAAAAGTGCGATAGCATCTAAACGCCTTATTCAATTGAGCTGAAAATTTGTATGAATATTATAAATCACTGTTGCACTAACTATAAGCATTTTGGTGAATCTAGCATCTATAGATTTTTACAGGGACAAAACGAAAAATTCTTTATCATTATGATCTAAGGGCTCAAAGTTTAGTAGCGTTAAATAAAACCTCGTGTGATATATGGAGAAAAAAACACTCTATTATGGTTTTCTCTCTTTTGTTTGTTTAGCAATTCCTCTTTCTTTATTTTATCTACAAAACTGTTAGTTACTCAATGTTCGGAAAGTCGAGTGGAGTCACTCCAGATTTTTTTAAATAAAATAAAATAAAATTTTTGGTGTAAAATTGACTACCTGCTCTGTTCTGCAGATAGCAGCATTTCTCTGAAATTAAAAAATAAATAAATAAAATAAAAATAAAAAAGGAAGTGATTCAGAGGAAGTAGGCGCGAGTTCACATTGCTGCTTTGATTTGCTTAGTTATTTCACTTGATAAAGAACCGTGCTATTGTTTTGACCTGCAACAACTGCTGCGAGATTTTTGCAATTTATATTTAAATTTACTTAACAAAGTCATATATTTATTAAATTAATTAATATTTGAATTTAACCAGGTTAACATATCGATGTTCTAAATAAAAAATTCCTTTAAAATTCTAAATGCTATTTAGTACGACAGGACTATCTGCGATTTTGTGTTGTCGCTATTTGTAGTGTTTCACATTAAATATGCCAGGATACCTGCCAATATCCAATTTTACCATTTAATTTCCTAAACTATCTATAAATATTATGTCAAATCTATAAAAACTTTTACATTTTATAAATAAATATAATTATTAATAGCATTATATTAGAAGAAATTACATTATATAAATAAATAACTAAATGCATAGAGAAAGTGCAATTTTGTTTTTTAAATAATTAAAAAAAAAAAAAAAAAAAAAAAGTGAGAAAGAAATTGTGATAAAGAAATAAAAAAGCTCCAGAATAGAACTCCTTGACGAAATTTGAAATTTGGCACCGAAGTAGCTCGGACGTTTCTCACCAAGATGTTTGCTTACGCATTTGCGATACCCATTTTAATTTATCGCCAAAATGTCAACAAAAATGTAACAACTGCCAAGAGTCTCCTATGCTAAAGCTATACCAAAGTAATTTCAAGAAACGAATATAGTAAACAACGCTAGGGTAAGGAACTCAGTTACTGCATGCCTTTATATGGAAGAATAGATTAAAATAAGTCATGTCGTACTAAATTAAATTATATTTACAAAAAATGCAAGTAGATTTCTCTTTCTTTTATTATTATTATTATTTTCTTTTTATACATTTATAATCAGTTATACATCTAATAACCACTTTTGAAAATAGTTTAGCAATTTTCTAAGGTGTGTTTGGTGTTTGAGATTAAGGCCGATTAACTGCACTAGGGTCCTAGGCCTGAAAGGAGAATGCACTGGGGTCTTTCTAAGGGGACCTAGCCAGTATTTGTGCAAGTTTCGGAGAAAAACACGGAAAACTCCGAACGACTAGGCCAACGAGCCGGACCTGGAATCGAACCCGGCACCTCACGTCTGCCAGCTTTGAGCGCAGAACCGCTCGGCCGCTGGTGGGCACAATTTTCTAAGGAAAATATGTACTGAACATTAAAGAATTAACACGCATACTTTATTTCGCGCATAATGTAAAGTTGCATGTAAAAATCATAGATATAGTAATTTATATAGATATATCATCCCCGTGTTATCGACCAAAGATTTTTGATGGCGAAAAAAAGTTTTGGCATCAGTGATTATGATTGAAACTCAGCAATGAGAATAGAATAAAATGTTCATGGATTTCGGAAATGCCGAAATCGTGTGTGGCTTTTAATTGTGTTAATAAATATATGAAAAGAAATGGGATAAGCTTTCATCAGTAAATTATATTTCACCAATTCTACGTTACAATTTCCCTGTAATGGCCTTCTTTACCCGAGTGAAAAGGAATCTTATTTTCCCCCGAGATGATCAATCTAGGCCTTTTGCATTATTACTGTACCTATGGTGAAAAAGGATGATCATTCTTTTACGTCATAAAGTTATGTAATATGCTACAGATATATCTGTATCTGAAAACAATCAATTGTGTGATTAAATTTAGATAATTCTAGAACATTCAGTTACTGTAACAGTGATACATTTATCTTTTTTTCCCACATCTCTTGATAAAGTTGGAAGCCCACATTCTTTTATTTTGAAAGTGCAATTGCAGATGCACTTTGAATTTCCCTAAGAATATTGCAACAGACTATGTTACTTCGAATTTTTCCATATCGCAATCGTCAAAGGAAAAATGCGAGTTGTTAAAAATAACCTCTACTTAAAATTGAAAACTTTATCACTTGTACGTAGCAGTTAAGGTTTTTTTGTTAAGTTTTTCTTTACCGTTTTTCTTTCTTTTCTTTTTCTTTCTTCTATATATGTAAGAAGAAAGCATTGGATTCATGAAAATTTTAGAACACAAATTTTCGACGGGTTTACACGTTTTGAGATGTCGTGAAAAATATTTGACTGATTTAGAAAATGTCTGTCTGTGTATCACAAATTTTGTGGGCGCCGTGTTTCACGAACCACTGAACGAAACTCAACCAAACTTGGTACTTAGTTGGACCCTGACCTAATCTGGTGTTGATTAGATTTAGAGATCAACCTCTTAACAGGTGGCGCTGTAATCCTATTTTTTTTCTATATATTTAAATTTAACATGGCAGCATATGACAAAATTTCATATAAATGTAGATAATGAGACTTATTTTTAAAGAATGATTGTAAAATTAATATGAATTATTGACAACAGTAGTACACTCCTGTTCAAAAGTTTAACAAGATTTGCAGACGATCACTTTTTTTCAAATTAAAAACTTATCTCTCAATGAAATGTTTTCAAACATTGGGTATTTAAACAACTGGGTCTTCCTCATGTTTTTCAGTGAAGATTGGTTTAAGACGACAATTAGGGGGCCGGTAAAATATTGAGCAAAATTAATAATGTTTGTCATCATCCTGTATCGTTAAGTGAACGAAATGAACTGTAACTTTAGGATATGTTAATATAGACCCAGTTCAATTTGGGGATGAATTTGCGTGACGATAGCATGTTAAATAAGGCAGATATAAGCATTTATTTTAAAACTCAAAAAAAAAAAAAAAAAAAAAAAAAAAACATTTTTTTAATTTATAATATACAGAGTTTTTAACGAAAATTATTCCCCTTTCAGATAAGTTGGAAAAACACTTTTAAAACAATATACTGCAATCGGAATACAAATATCTTAAATATCTCATGGAATATGAACATTTTTATGGAAAGCGCGTTTACTGCGCATGTACGAAAGATAAAACATTTTTTATTGCATAGATTAAAAGCTAGATATATTGGTAACTTTTATCAAAGGTGCATTTGAATAGAATAAAAAGTAAGAGAATTGTACAAAAAAGAACGAGCTAGACTTTAGATATTTTCCAAGAGTTGAAATTTTTTAAGGGGTTTTCCATTAAGATCTAATGATTTCAACCACACTCCAAATGTACTTTTTTGTGAAAAATCCCTTATAAGCTTGTAACTCTAACATATTTTTGTTTATTTACTATGATTTGTGAGATCATAAGGGGTTTCCCCCCCACCCCCACCCCGCCACCCCCACCCAAAAAAAAAACCTTAGGAAAGTGGTTGAAATAATTGGATCTTCAAATTAATTACGCGGCATGTGAAAAACCCATTAAGAAATTTCAACTCTTGGAAAATATCTAAAATCTAGCTCGTTCTTTTTTGTACAATTCTCCTAATTTTTATTCTATTCAAATGCACTTTTGATAAAAATTGCCCAATACATCTAGCTTTCAACCTATGCAATAAAAAATGTTTTATCTTTCGTACGTGCACAGTAAACACATTTTTCATATAAATGTTCATATTTCATGATATATTTAAGATATTTGTATTCCAATTGCAGTATATTGTTTTAAAAGTGTTTTTCCAACTTATCTGAAAGTGGGAATAGTTTTCGTTAAAAACTCTGTATATTATAAATAAAAAACATGTTGATATTTTTTGGAGTTTTAAAATAAATGCTTATATCTCAGTTATTTAATACGCTATCGTCACACAAATTCATCCACAAATTGAACTGGGTCCATATTAACATATCCTAAAGTTACATTTCATCATCCTAAAGTTACAGTTCATCAAACATTATTAATTTTGCTCAATTTGTTACTGGACCCCTAATTGTTGTCTTAAACCAATCTTCACTGAAAAACATGAGGAAGGCCCAGTTCTTTAAATACCTAATGTTTGAAAACATTTCATTGGGAAATAAGTTTTTAATTTGAAAAAAAGTGATCGTTTGCAAATCTTTCTAAACTTTTGAACAGGAGTGTAGTAGTAAACTAGGAAAAAAAAGGTGTGTATGTAGAATCATCGCTCTTCCCACCCCCCGGAGGTTGTAAAATTTCAATATGGGTATCTTTCGAAATAACTCATCAATACTTTTAAAACGAATGGTTGAACCATAGATCTGTGATAATTTACAATAAAGTTATCGATTTTTTTTTTTTTTTTTTCATTTTTTAACGGAAAAAAAGAAAAAAAAAGATCGCATTTTTTCTGATGTTGACACAAAATTGACTTTTTCTTCGGCATTTAGTGTTATATCTCACTGAGATAAAAAATCGTTTGTATTATCATGGAAAATAATTTTAATAAATAGTAATTTAATAAATATAATTTGTACTGGGCGAATTTGCATAAGATTATATAGAAGAAAGTCTTGTGGTCACCACAACATACTAATTGAAAATAGTTTAGCAATTTTCTAAAGAAACTATGTAATGAACGGTAAAGAGTTAACAAGCATATTTTATGTCGCTCATAATGTAAAGTTGCATGTAAAAATGCATGATCATTCTTTTAAATCGTGAAATTATGTAATATGCTACAAATATGATTGTATCTGAAAGAATCAATTGTGATTAAATTTAGATAATTCTAGAATATTCGGTTACTGTAACAGTGATACTTTTATCTTTTTTTCCATACATCTCATGATAAAACTGGAAGCACACATTCTTTTATTATGAAAGTGCTATTGCAGATGCACTTTGAGTTTCCCTTACAATATTGCAACAGACTGTGTTACTTTGGATTTTTCGGTATCGCAATCGTGAAAGAAAATTGCGAGGTGTTAAAAATAACTTCTATTTAAAATTGAAAACTTGCTTTGTCACTTATACGTGGCAGTTAATTTTTTTTTTTTTTTTTTTTTCTTTTCCAAATCATTCTTTACAGTTTTTCTTTATTTTCCTTTTCTTTCTATGTTTTTATTTTCCGAACATACATTATGAAGGAAAGTATTGTAATCATAGCAAAAACCCGACTTTGAGATTTCGGCGTTTCTACTCGTTTTGAGGTTGTCTGAGTTATTTTTACGGTGATGTATGAGTGTATGTATGTGAGTGAAAACGATAGTGTCTAAACACTTAGATAGATTGAGCTGAAAGTTGGTGCGTATGTTATAGGTCCCTGTAGCACGAACCCTATTGATTTTGATGAATCTTGCACTTACAATATTTTACACGGACCAAAATAATAATAATAATAATAATAATAATAATAATAATAATAAATAAAAATCTTTATTATTATGGCTTATAAGCCCAACTTATTTAAAGTGTTACAACAGCATTTAAATGACTTATTGGATTGAGCTGAAAATTTATGTACATATTATAGGTCACCGTCGCATGAACTATATAGATTATGGTAAATCTAGCACTTATAAATTTTTACTGGAACACAAAGAAACATTCTGTATGATTATGGCTTATGGACTCAAATTATTTAAAGTGCGATAGCATGTAAATGTATTATCCTATGGAGTTGAAAAATTTATATACATGTCTTGGTCTCACGAACTGTATAGATTTTAATGAATCTAGCACTTACAGATTTTTACAGGAACACAACGAAACGTTCTTTATCAGTTATGATCTATGGGCTCAAATTATTTGAAGTGCAGTATCGTTAAATTAAAATACATACTATATGGAGAAAAATACTTCAAACACCCTATTATAATTCTCTCTTTTATTTATTTAACGACTTCTCTTACTTTCATTTATTTATACAACCGTTAATTAATTAGTGTTCGGAAAGACGAGTGCAGTCACCCCAGATTCTTACTTTCTTCTATATTCAATAGAAGAAAGTATTGGATTCGTAAACATTTTCGACCTCGGGTTTTTGAGGGATTTACACGTTTTAAGAACTGTAGAATACGATTTGACCATTTTTAGAAAATGTCTGTCTCTCTATGTGTGTGTGTGGGGGGGGGGGGGGGGGCAAAATTTTGTGGCAACTGTATCTCACGTACTACTGTACAGAATTTCATACAAATTGGTATGTAGTTGCACATTGACCTAAATTAGTGCCTATCGACTTTTGGTAAAAATTGTCCAACAGCTTGCGTTGCCATCCCGCTTTTTCTAAAATTTTAACATGGTGGTATAGGACAAAACTTTGTATAAATGTGCATAAAGAGAATTATTTTTTAATAATCATTTTGAAATTTAAAAGAATTATTTGTAATAGAGATAGTCAACTGGGAAAAAAATTGTGTATGTAGGAGCCTCGCCTCCTCCCTGGGGTAAGTCCCCCCTCAAGGGGAGTAAATTTTCATGATGGGTATCTTTCAAAAGAGCTTGCCAGTACCTTTAAAACGAATGGTTGGACCATCCATCTGCTATAATTTAAAATAAAGTTATCGAATTTTTTCATTTAAATATATATATATATATATATTATGTAATATTGAGAATAAAATTGACTTTTTTGGGACATTTAGTGTTATATTACTTATCTAATATGGAAATCGTCTGTATTATCATGGAAGATAATTTTTTAAATAATAATTTTAATAAATTATTTTTACTGAGTGAATTTGTATAGGAAAGTATAGAAGAAAGTCATGTGGTGGCCACAACATACTAGTTTTTCCTGGGTAATCATGAAGTGACAGTTTTATTAACTATGACAGTTAATAAAATTGTGCGTTACAAAATTTTTGTCACGCGCAGATAGACGGGCATTTTCTGAAAATTGTCAAAACGCAGGACATCACAAAATGGGTAAATCCGTTGAAACCGAAAGTCGAATGTTTTTATGAATCCAATATTTTCTTCTATTAATTATAAAGGAAACCTTTTTTTTAAAAAAGAAATCCTTGTATTCGAAAAATAAAACACGCCTTCAGTTTGAATTAGGAATTATTTTTAGATAACGCGCAATATTGTTCTACAAGTATGCTATCGGAAAATCCGTAGCAACATAAATTGTTGCAATATCTTTTTGAAAACTGAAATTTCAACAGCACTTGCATTTTTATAACAATAGATTCCTTTTAGTTTTAAGGAAGGGTTTAAGGAAAATGATAAAGGAAGAATTCAAAAATAAATGAAAGTTAAAATGTCGTTTAAAAAGGTAACATCAAAATCAACTGGTTTGTTTTACCATTTATCATTAAAAACGAAAAAAAAAAAAAAAAAAAAAAAAAAGGAAAATCTCCAATACTTTTATATTTTATAATTT
The DNA here is from genome assembly GCA_963930645.1 of Salticus scenicus. NCBI lineage: Eukaryota > Metazoa > Arthropoda > Arachnida > Araneae > Salticidae > Salticus > Salticus scenicus. Next base: position 204,690,310 of record OZ005662.1, on the reverse strand, counting down.
TGAGGTTTTACTTTCTGAATGACAGTGAAATAAGACCAATACTACTTCTGTCTTAAACTAGTTGGCATAGGTGGACTCTGCTCAGTTCCCCACCATATTTATGTTCTCATAAATGTCTAGTGCGAGACATATTATAATCATGTTTAAAAAAATGAATTTGACCAAAGCTTGATACAGTGATAGAACGAAATCCCCGCCTAATAGGCTACCCACCGTTCACTTCGATATATTTATCTTATTCTAATCTATTAATTTATTTTATCAGGGTCAATTCCGTTGTTTAGTTTCCATGCTACTATTTCCAATGCAATAATCCTCAAAATTCATATTTATATGAAAAATTTACAATTTCGCTATGTTGATAAAATTGTAAATTACGAATAATTTACGAAATTTTCTTATTAGAATATTTGTATTCAATCATGTTCAAACAAATATCATAAATGTAATTTTGAAGTTGTCTAATGTATTTATGATCCTCAAAATAGAAGTTTGTGCTCAATTTTGCTTTATTCTGACATGTTAAGTAAATTGTAAATTCCAAATAACTTACGAATTATTTAAATTGGAAAAATCATAGTCTATGATATTCATACCAGTATCCTAAATAATATTTCGAAAGTGGTTTGACACCTTTACGATGAAAATATCCCTCAAGATTGATGTTTATGTGAAATTTTGCCCTATACTGCCATGTTAAGAAATTCGTAAATTTCCAATAACTTGCGAAATTTTCAAAGTAGCATATTTATAGTTACTGATGTTCATTCCGGCATCAAAACTGATATTTTGAAACTGGTTTGACATTTTTACAGTAAAAAGTTTCCATTTAATGCACTTTTAAGTGAATTTTTGTCCTATTCTCCCATGTTAAGAAAATCGTAATTTTCTAATAACTTACGAAGTTTTTAAATTCGAATGTTGCAAATGAATAGGGTTCTTGCCAGTGTCGAAAGTAATATTTTAGAACTGATCTGACCTCTCTGCGATCATTTGTTCTTGAGATATCGTGTACACAGACTAACGGACTAACGGACTAACACACTAACAGACACCCTACAGGCGGACACCATACAAATATTATCATTTTCGGATTCCTCACACCTGAAAACGTGTAAAAAAAGTAAAAAAACCGAGGTCGAAAATTTTCACGATTACCTAAGTTCCCCATACCTATAGTATGATGGGGAACTAAAATTTTCACGATTACGTAAGTTCCCCATACCTATAGTATGATGGGGAACTAAAATATAGAATCTTCTTAATAATAAAAGCTTGAGTTTCCTGAAACTAACGTTGAAAATGATGCCAAAGCTAAAAAAAATGTATTAGAATAAAGAAAACAATTATATACATGGTTTCTATGCGCGCATTTTAACTGAATAAAATAAGGAAAAGGGATTGTTTAACGAGAAAACTTGTAACATTCACAGCAACGTATTGAGATAAAAAAAAAAAAAGAAAAGAAAATCTATCCACGTTTTGCTTTGGCTTTCGCAGATGCATTCGTTGATTCAAATAATAAATTAAGTATACAAAATTCATTGCTTCATTTACAGAGATTTATTTAAAAAAATTATTTCAGTATCCCAGAAAACAAAACTTGATACTTGATTAATCAGAATTTATTCATCCATATATATATATTTTTTTTTTCATTACTACGTGAAATTGTAATACGTCAGGGAAAATTAATAATAAGAAATTAAATATATTAAATATGTAATTTTAACTAAATCATGAGGTATTAATAATCTATATGAATAAAGAGAAGTATCTGTGTGTGTGTGACTGTCTGCACTCTTGTGCTCAAACTACTGATCGCAGAGCTACAAAATGTGGCCTATGGGTACTTTGGACCCTGCAGGTGTGCATCTCATCGAGATTTTTTCGAATTGCGAATTTGAAATTTTTTTTAATTATTATTATTATTATTATTATTATTATTATTATTACTATTCGATTTTATTTATTGACTTTTCTGTTCCAATTTCTAAAATTTATTCTTTCATTTCAATTGTCTGTATATCTTAGCAACGGCTATTACACTATTTATTATTTATTTATTTAATTCATTCATTAGAAGGAGAAATATTTTCTTTCTTTCTTTTTTTAAATTTATTATGTGTATTGAAATCAAATGGTAAAACAGTACAAAAATTAAATACATTAAATTTTTAATTAAAAAAAAAAAAAAAAAAAAAAAAAAAAAAAAAACTATTTATAACACATATGTTTATCTATAATTTTTGTAATATAACAACTTTTAATTTTTCATGTATTTAATCAACTCCTTTGAAAGGGATTTTTTATTTTTATTATTATTATTTATTTAGTTAGTTTATTGCATTTATCAGAAAAAATGGTAGTATAGTACAAATGATTGAAATTTAAATTTAATTAAAATGTATTTGTTTTTTGTTTATTTAATTCTTTTTAAAAGAAAACTTACTTTTTATTCTATTTATTATATTGATCGGAATCATATGATAATATAGTGTAAAGAGCGAGGGGTATAAAAGGTTCAAAAGATTAAAGCGAAGTTCAAAAATTAAATATTTAATAGAAGGTGCTGAGATACAGTCATCTTTAAAATCGTAGTTCTTGAATAGTAGCAACTCCACCTGTCTTTGATGGATACTTAAATGGAAGTGCCCGGAAAAGACCTTTCTGCAGGCAATGAGAACTTGGACCCGATGCAGTGCGAGCGGGAAATGAGCTGCCTTAGGCAGGGGGTACCCAAAACGAGGTTTATAGTGATTTCAATACAATTATTATTATTATTATTATTAATTCATTTATAAAGTGATATATATATGTATGTATGTATGTATGTATATATATATATATATATACAGTAAGACCCCGCTTAACGCGGGGGATACGTTCCATCAAAGTAGAGCGTAATGCGAAACAGCGCTAAACGAGGCTATCTAAAAATGCGCTCATATAAAAATAAAAATGCGTCCGTACAGCACCGCACTAAACAAGAAACACAACTACACTGTTTCGGATATGTTATTTGGAAACCTAGCGCTGCGCGCGCACAATTTCGGGAAATCCCCGGGTTGAAATAAAAGAGCGCTAAATGAAACAGCGTTAAGCGGGGTCTTACTGTATATATATAATAGTGATTGCATTCTTTTGAAAATTTATTTAAATATATTGACCAGCGAAGCGGGCGTAGCCTGCTTGTGTAAATAAATAAATAGACATAAGTATTATGATGTTATTTTCAATTTATTGGAGATTTTTGGACTACAAAACTTATAAATATGATGAAGTAAAAGATGAAGTCATTTATTTTAAATATCATATAGAGAAATATTAGTAATTTGAAAAATAAACTTGGAAATACATGTGGGAAAATCCAGTATTAGGCGTGCGCAGATCGACTAGTATATATCCTAAAAGGCGTATGAATAAAATAATGTGTGATATTCATATGAGAATAGCAACATTTTGTTTCGATGATTGGAAATTTAAGGGGGGGGGAGTTATAATATAGGCTTTTAAACAATTACTAGTACAGCCTCGTGCTCGAAACTTGACCAGTATTTTTAAGAAAGCATTTAAATAATAATAATTATTATATGTATAGAAATTAAAAATTTACGTATAATCAATGCTCTTAGTAATTACTCTATATTTCAGAAGGAAAAAAAATCATTATCAGCATTATATGCCCTTCTCTAAATAATTGCCTATCACAAGGAAATATTCAAAAGGTGTCGTCTTCAAAAAATATTGTAAAAAAATACATGTGATTCTACTCTTCATAAAACACCAGAAAGTGAAAAAATTATCGGCTGAAATCAATTACAGCGACTACAAAAAAAAAAAAAAATCAAAATTAAGCACATTTGGCGATTTTAACACTGTTAGGCGATTGATTTTGAGTACTTGGCGGAGAAGCAAAACACGGTTCTGTTCGTACATGGCAATCTCGGTGCTAGCGAACTTATCGCGTTACAGCGCTAACTCGCCAAAAATGCTTAATTTTGACAATTTTTGTGGTTGCTGTAATTCATTTCAGTCGATAATTGTTTTCACTTTCTGGTGTTTTATGAAGAGTAGAATCACATATATATTTTGTTTTTTCAATATTTTTTGAAGACGACACCTTTTGAATGTTTCCTTGTCAGTCCGAACGATAACAGTTTTTCTTCTATGCATTTTAATAGCAAAGAACACTGTCTATATCGAAGCAATATGAACAGTTTAAAGAAAAAAAAAATAAGAATAATGATAAAATTATACTTACAATTAAATATATACAATTAAAAAAAAAAATAAATAAATAAATAAAAAGGCAAACTAAATTCAGAAAATAAGTTAAATCAAAAACTGCCTTATTGTATTAAAAATTAAATAAATAAATAAATAAATTTTTAAAAAATGCACAGATTTAACTACTTTATTCTACAGGAAACTTAAATGCACAAAAGATTTCGTGTATAAACTGAAAAAAGTGTACAAAAATAAAGATATTTTTGTCTGCCTCCTTGACCTTATCTCAGGTTTTTTTTTTCTTCAACCCACATTAACCAAACCTTTCGAACTATACAACTTTTAAGCCTTTTTTCTTATTAAAAATAGATCAAAAACGCATGACTAATTTCAAGTTTGCGTATTAATGTATCGATATGTCATAAAACGTTTTAACGTAAATCTGAAAGTTTAATACATAGAAATTCTAATACTACTTTAAAATTATAAATAATGTTCGTTGAGACAAACGGTCAAAATAATAATATGTTCCTAAGAACCATAATGTTTTTACTTTCTTCTATAGTCAATTGAAAAAGGTTTTGGTTCTTTTTTTTAATTTCGGTTTTTTGACGGTTTTATACGTTTAAAAGCCTTGAACATATTTTAGATTATGTCTGTGTTTATGTGACAGAATTTTTGTAACAGTTATAAAACAAAAACTACTGTGAAGAATTACAGAAAAATTTAGATGCAACTTTTCATAAATTGATGTCTATCATCTTTTGATGCATATTTTCCTACAGGTGGCGCTGCTATGCTTCAATTTCTTTCATTTACGAGGCGGCTATATCTAAACTTGTTTAGCATATAATTGTACAAAACTTGACAAGTAAGAGAGCCACTGTGAAAAACTTTGCTGATTCAATTCGGTGCTCATCAGCCGACAGGTGACACTACTATGAAGCAATTTTCTCTATTTACGGAAAGTCTATATCTTAACTTTTAAGTTATATGTATGCAACAAAATTCAATTTTCTTCAACTTACAGTATCATATCTACATTTTGGAAAATCTACACAGTTCATGCGAGAATGACCTATAACATGCCAACCCAAAATGGTCGTAATCGAATGCAGAATTTAGATATTATTATGTTCATCTATACATACACACCCCACATACGCATATACATCGTCGTAAAAATAGCAAAAAGGAATTCAGGGAACCTCAAAATGTATTGGTACTCCAGTATCTCATAATCGGATATTTTCATGATTATAATACATTCCTTGCATAATATATATTCGGAAAGTAAAAAATATACACATGTATGTATGAGCACATATTTATGTAACCATATTTGTCGCACATTTATCTATTTCACTATAAATGACAAATGTAGAAATGATTGATTGATGAACAATTGCTGTTTGTGTCACAGATAGCATTGTGCTAAACCAAATAATTAAATCTAGAGTTTTTTTTTTTTTTTTTTTTTTTACCCGCCTACCGTAGGTAATGGATGTATTGTATTCAATTCAAAAAATCGATATAGAGTTTTCACCTGATTTACATGTTTTAAGTTCTTCTGACTTCGAAAAAGCGAATTGTGTGTTCATGTATGTGAGAAATCTTCTGATTATTATATCTCCGAAACTAATGAAGATAGAACTACGAAACGTCAGAATTTAGACAGGTATGGTGTGCAGATGATTTTCCCAACTTTTGGTAAAAATTGAAAAACAAGAAGTGGGACATCAGAAACCGGAAGTAAGACCGTAAAAGACCGTATCTCAAAAACGGCGGTAACGATTCTCTTCAAAGTTGCTATATAATTACTCTATTAGATGTCATTTCGAATGATATAGTTTATTAGTTCAGGAAAACTGATAGGCATTCTCTATAAATAGCTCAATTTCAGCTCTCGCAAGTGCGTTTCTTTAAAAACGGCTGAACGAATTTTTTTCAAACTCGCCATATTAACTCCCTTGTAAATATCCTTTTGTTTGTAATTGTTGTTTTCCAGTCAGCAATTGAACATGCCAAGTTTTGGTAAAAGTCGGTATCTCAAAAAGGCGCTCTAACGATTTTCTGGAAAATTGTTACATAAACCCATTTTAGATATACTTTCTCATGTATTACGTGATTATTATAGGGAAATTAACACTTATTTTGATTAGGTAGGTCAGTTTTAGGTCTCGGAAATTGGTGCTTCAAAAAATGGCCCCACTGATTTTTTTTTTTTTTCCCCTTATTTTTTAACTCGCTATGTAAGTTCTGTTTTATATGTCTTTACACGTGTTTCAGCTTTCTCCTACTGAACAATTTTTAAGTGTATATTTTGTTAGGTCAGTTTCATGTCTTCTGATAACATTATATCATCAAAAAGTTCATATAATACGTGTAATAGTGGGTAATGGCCGTCTGGTTGTTTCATACCAGATTTTTTTTTTTTTTTTTTTTTTAATAAATATATGGCGTCTCTCTATACAAAAAAAAAAAAAAAATGATAAACATTATTTTAAGAAATAATAAAATTCCTTTGTAATTACTAAGAAAACAGAAAAAAATTAAAGGAAATCGAAAATATTTTTCATTCAGGAGTCTTTTCGACAGCAGGGTTTAGTTTTCATTTCAAATTTCCTTTCAAGTGTCATGAACAGAAGATTTTTTTTATAATCCTCATTAAAAAGTAGTCCTTAGATCGTAAAAATTAGTGTGCTGTGGCTATCCCAAATTTTTCTTCTGTACCATTCTAATATATTAATTTGTCGGAAAACTAAATAAAAACCAAAAAAGTTTCAAAACAGCGTCACCTGTTGACCAATATGTACCTTAATTATGTCAGCATAGTTTTTCGTAAAAGTCTTCTATGTTGCAGCATAGCAACGTTACCTTTTGGATGACATGCATCCAAATTGAGTTAGCATAGTTTTTGAGCAATAGCATATCACATAACAAGTTTCGTGTATTTAAATACTACAGAATCTGAAATATGGCGTTTCCGTAAATGGAGAAGGTTGCAGCAGAACAGAGGCTTTTTTTCTGTCAATATGCACCAAAATTCAGTCAAAATACTTTTTACTTTCCGAACTCTATAGTGAGGAAAGTATTGTAATCATGTCAAAAATCTGAATTTGAGATTTTGATGTTTCTATACGTTTCGAGGTGGCCTGAGTCCGTTTTCACTATTTTTAAGATGATGTATGTATGTGTGTATGTCTGTGAGTGAGCACGCTAGCGTCTAAACGCTTTGTTCGAATAAGCTGAAAGTTGGTACGCATATTGTAAGTCACCACAGTACGAACCCTATTGATTTTGGTGAATCTAGCACATACAGTTTTTTTACAGGGACACAAAGAAAAATTCTTTATCATTATGGCCTATGGGACTAAATTTGTAAAAGTGCGATAGCATTTAAACGCCTTATTCAATTGAGCTGAAAATTTATATGAATATTATAAATCACTGTTGCACTAACTATAAGCATTTTTACAGGGACACAACGAAAAATTCTTTATCATTATGATCTATGGGCTCAAAGTTCAGTAGCGTTAAATAAAACATCGTGTAATATATGGAAAAAAATACTCAAACACTCTACTATGGTTTTCTCTTTTTTGTTTGCTTAACAACTCCTCTTTCTTTACTTTATCTACAAAACTGTTAATTACTCAATGTTCGGAAAGTCGAGTGGAGTCATTCCAGATTTTTATAATAGCCATCTCATAGAATAAGTTTGGTGCACTTATACATCATATAAGCTGGGATAGAACCTTCCAATAAATAAAGAATGATTTCACCACAACAGCGTCCACTATGAGACGATACGCACAAAAATTTGATAGATACCAATTTTTTTCAAGGTGTGATTAAATAAAAAGTTTCGTGGTATTCTGGGCATTAACTCTTGATCTAGAGTTTTGTCATTGATGTTTTTTAAAAATGGCCAAATCGTGTTCAGGTCATCTCAAAATCATATAAAGATGTCGAAAACCGGAATTAGAAATTTTTTTATAAATCCAATGCTTTGTTTTATGAATATAGAAGAAAATAAAAATGCTGAATTTTACACCATAAATTTGTGTACAGAAATTGCTTGAAAAATTTTTCATTCATTTATAAGGAGTGTAACGATTTTAAAGCAATTGGTAAAGTATCCCGTTTCGGCTGAAAAACATTACACTCCGTAGCAGTATATATAACCTTTAAGAACTGTTTTCAAGAATCTTAAAAAGTGTAAATACATCGAAAACTGAAATTCGAACATTTTTACCAACGCAATACTTTTTTCTTATAAATATCGAAGAAAGTAAAAATGTTGAATCTTACACCATAAATTTGTGTACTTTAGCTGCCTCCAAAATATTGAAATTTTCATTCATCGATATAATACTGTTACAATCATGTAAATACTGTTACAGCAGATTAAGTCTTTTACCCTGCATCGTTTGTCCTGTTGCAGTGAAAGTAGTTTTACAATCAAAGTAAAAAGAAGAAGCAGTTCATCCATTTGCAGTGAGGTCAGTCTTGGCGACAAATTTGACGACTTAGTCATGAATTTGACAACTTGGGAACCAATTTTGATGAAAAATAGACGTTTAGGGTTCCCAAAGTTTTGTAGCTCTACAATGGATGGGAGCCGAGAGTTCATGGGATTCTAGATAGAACTACCGACAAACCTCATCACTATAAGGTATAAATAGAACTGAATTCCCTTCTGCCGGAAGAGAGTGAAGTCATTGCAAGTAAGTTTACTCCTGTGGCACTTACTTTTTTACTCCTATGGAACAGTTGACTGTTTTCTTGAACTGTTCAAGAACATTCATTGAATTCATAACTTTTGCGGTACGGATAACTGCTTCATTCGACTGCTACCAGAATATTCCATGAATAAGCATTACTATTGGACTGTTTGGAGAACATACGTTGTAATTATAGTTTTCTTGCACTGATTCGAAAAGTTATGCTGAATAAAGAGAAAGAGCATTCATAGACTAGAACCTGCCTACTTCTTTACGAACTATTTCTTCCACAGCAGAAAGTCGACAAGTTTCTTTTCTTTTCTTTTTTTTTTTTTTTTCTTTTTTTTTTTTTTTTTTTGTAAGATTTGGCGCTGAACGTGGGTCAGTTCGAAATGCCAATAACTAGAAGTATGTCTGAAGCAATAAAGAAACTTCTCGAGACCTTTCTATACTCAATTTCAATTGTTAAAAGCCGACAAGACCAGAGAAACACCGCGATACACAACATAGAAGTTAATCAACAAAATATGAAAGCTAGACACTAAACACAATGATAGCCAAACCAGACAAATTGATAACCAGGCAAAACGAATGGATAAGAAAAATCAAAGCCTGGCGGGAAGAGATGACAACCAGACGGTAGGAGATGAAAGTTGGACAAGATCTGCTTAGAGAGGAGATGAAAACTATACAAGATCTGTTGAAAGAGGAGAAAGCTGGACTAGACAAGATCAGCTGAGAAGGGAAATGGAAGCTGGACGAGTTCAGTTGAAAAAGGCGATGAGAACTAGACAAGACGCCCTGAAAAATATGGATAATAGCCCAAGTGGAGGAGACTTCGGTGCTTTGGAAACCCTGAGCAAGACTGAAGAACGCTTCATTCAAGATCGACTTTGGAATGATGAAGAAAAATGGTTTAGGTGGGGAATATAATGCATATGGAGCAAGAAAATGACCAGAAACACGAACTAGAGGACATAAGCAGCACTATAGCTTTTGCGCTATTTTTGAAAGAATAGCTATGGGCTTATCAGGATCGTTACCTGAGACTTCTAAAGGTAACCAAACCACCTTTGTGAAAATGGATTATTTCAGAAGATGGCTGAAGCTGTTTCCATACAGAACAAGAAGCGTCGACTGTTGCAGATATCTTTTTGCAAGATTGGATATCCCATTACGGAATCGTTATGATTCTTTATTGTAATCAAGGTACTAATTTCAACTCAGCACTTTCCACTAAACTTTACAAATATCTAAGAGTAGGGAAGACTCGGACAACATTCTTGCATTCCAAATTCAATGGCATGGTAGATTTAATCGAACTCTCCTAAATATTTATCTCTGTTCATTTCCAAGTATCAAATTGATTGAGACTTATACCTCCTGATTTCCCCCCCCCCCCTTATCTATAGAAGTGCTCTACATGAAACTGGGTAATGGATGCCATCAGAAATGTTGTTTGGACGGACACTTCGCTTACCTGGTAATATCCTGTTCGAGCGACCATGCAATATACCTTCCTCGCCTAATGACTACCAGATGTAAAGGGACGTTTGGAAAGCATACATGAGTTAGTTAAGGGAAAGGATTAGCTGGTACGAAGACACGTTACGACGCAAAGGCAGCTGGAAATCATCTGAATGAAGATGACTGTTTGTGGTCATACAATCCAAAGCGCCGGAAAGGACAATGTCCAAATTTACAACTAAACGTTACGTCATAATTAAGCAACTGAACGATGTCATCATGAGAATATTAAAGTCACCCTGTAGTAAACTGAAAGTGATACACATCAATAGATTAGCTTTACCTTGTATCAAATCACGAAAAGATGCATAGAAACTACCCGAGACGCGTAGTCTTCGAAGAAGGAAGCAATGTTACAACGAGTTAAGTCTTTTCCCCTGCATCGTTTGTCCTGGTGCAGTTAAAGTAGTTTTACAGTAAAAGTAAAAAAAGAGGCAGTTTATTCCCTTTCAGTGAGGTCAGTCTTGACAACCAATGTGCTATCGTTATCTTTAAAGCCGCTATCAGACGAAGTTCCATATTAAAGACATAGCGCATACTATCTCATAAACAGGTTTTTCATGGGGGAAACCGGTGAAATAATACCGTTTGATACTTTTGCTTCACGTATATTCTTTAGTAACGCACTTTCGACTGTTAGAATCACATACGGTAGTTTTTAGCATGAAGTCCTGCAATCAGAGAATCGCAATTCCAGAGTATCCTCTATCCTCATTCCTTTCAAACCTCCGAGAGGGGAATCATCGCCAAATGTTGCTCTCATTGTTTACATTTGTGGATTCCGTTTATGTCCTTGACTGAGCTCAAGAAAGTTGTTCGGTAGCTTTAAGATGCAACAGATTATACTTCAGAATATATGTTCTTTCGTCTGCTAGCAGCTTAAGCTGATTATTCTCAAATATTGCTTTCTTCAAATGTGTCACTTTTCTGTCCGGGGTGCAATATATCAGTTTTGTTTCAAGGCATTCTAAAAATATTTCGATAATTATAGGTATAGCCCGAATAAACAAACAGCTGAACCCATAAACACGTTTCAATGAAACATACACACACACAAATTTCTACCAGTTAGTTGTAAAGTGCATAAAGCGCCAGTTAAAAAAAAAAAAAAGTATGTATATAACAATAATTATATGACGGTAGTTCACAAAATATTTTCACCGCTAGGGGTGCTGTTAGCTATTTTAACATCACTAAAATCATAATCTCACTTCATATAATGATTATGCTTATTAATGTATACGAAATATTGTTTAGTCATAATATATTACAAATTCCCGTTTTGAGCACCATGGACGCTGTGATACCCTTTAAAATATCATTAAAATCATTAATTTACCTAAACCCATAATATTATCTTAATCTCACACTAATATTTTCATTACAACACATTTAATAAAATTTTCGCTGCAAGGGGATGCTGTAAGCTATTTTAACATTACTAAAATGATAATTTTACTTTATGCAATTATTATGCTTATTTATGCATCATGCATACGAAATTTTATTTATTCATATAATAGATTAAAATTTTTAATTTTACCACCATGGGACGCTGTGAAGCACTTTAAAATATCATTCACTGACATAAACACACAATACATTATAATCTATTCAAAACTTTACTTAATTGCAATTGTCACTGACTAGATTCGGCCCGACAACATATCGGTCAGCAGTTCAGTGTCTTAATCATTCGGACATGCTATCACTTGCGCTTTTGCTTCATGAAATCATTATGGTAATAATGTGTGCATCTAAAATGTATGCAATGCCAGCGCCATCTTAAAACGTTATAGAGTCAGTGAGTCAGGGATGAACATAAATATTGTTGCGTACTCGGGGGAACGTGAATTGTCTGTGAATGAAAGGCAAATCTTGCAGAGGCTTAGAAGTTTATTTACAGAAATTGCCATAAGATTACTGGTCTGTAAACTGTAAACCAAATATCAACTTCAGTTTCATCAGAAAACACAGCTTAAATAACAGCTGACATCATCAAATTCACAGCATTAACTGCAGCATAGCACTAACACAAAGCAATAGGCTGTAATAAAACAGTAACAAGAGGCTCAGTTAGGAGCTCTTTACATTAAACTGACTTGGCTGCGATGAATTTACTTTTATACCCTCGTAGAAGACGAGAATTTTCCAGTAACTTCTCAACGAATCAAGTTGGAGCTTAGATATTCGAGATATCGATAATAAGGATTTTCTCGCCAAGGTCGCGAAAAAAGTCGTAGAATTTCGCGCCAAGGCCATTATTTGCCTTGATGAAGATTTTTAAGGGTTTTTTCAAGGAAAATGAGCGTTTTTCCGAAAGCAAGCTAGATACGCAGTTTAGAACATGACTTCTTTGAATGAATTTACATAAAAATAACAACTATTGTTTACAAATTCGTAACACTCGAACCGACAACTTATCGGTCAGCAATTCAGTGTCTTAACCATTCGGACATGCTAACACTTGCGCTTTTGCTTCATAAAATCATTATGCTAATCATGTGTGCATGTAAAATTTATGTGATGCTAGCTTCATCTTACAACGCTACAGAGTGAATGAGAGAGGGAGGAACATAAATATATATATAATGGCGTTTCACTTCATACAATTATTATACTAATCATGTTTGCATGTAAATAAATTTATGCAATGCCTAACACAATACCTAACACATTACTGAGTCAACCAGTCAATCATAAGCGTAAATATATATTTTGATATATAATTCCTGAACATATATATACTTTTAATAATTCTACGTGAAGCGTAAGATTTTCTTCTTCTTCTTTTTTTTTTTTTTAATAAATCCATGATTAAAAGCTGAATAAGCGAATTATTCCTAATGGCAGAGAGTGACGATGGTCAATTCAGTTGAGTTTAAAAATAGTAGACAAAATGCGTAGGACAGCGCGTATTATGTAGGCTTCCAGATCAATATATTTATTTATTCTAAGGTTTCTGCAACAAAAATGCTTCACTGCATATTTTTTTGTTAAATAATCTAATAATCTCCGGCTTACTCTTTGAAATAAACTGCTTACTGCTCTGGTTTTAATGGAATTCTTTTCTGTGATAATGTCAGTCAAGAGTTGGTGAATCTTTTTTTGATAGGCTCACAGTGAGTAAATAATTTGTTCATAGAAAATTACATACATGTAATACAAAAATAAAAAGGGAATATGTAAAAAAAAGAAAAAACTAATAAGTTGTGGTCCTCACAAAACTTTCTTCTGTATTTTCATATATAAATTCAAGCAATAGAAATTACACAGGTCTACATCTAAAATTTTAATTTGATAATTTTGGCTGATCTTTAATTTTTTTTTTAGTGTGCTGAAACTGAAACTGAAGCCAGTTTTTCTTTATCACGTATAGATTGTACATACATGTATAGAGAATTACATACATGTAATACAAAAATAAAAAAGGGACCATGTGAAAAAAAGAAAAAACTAATATGTTGTGGTCCTCACGAAACTTTCTTCTGTATTTTCATATATAAATTCAAGCAATAGAAATTACACAGGTCTACATCTAAAATTGTAATTTGATAATTTTGGCTGATCTTTAATTTTTTTTTAGTGTGCTGAAACTGAAACTGAAGCCAGTTTTTCTTTATCACGTATAGATTGTACATACATGTATAGAGAATTACACACATGTAATACAATAATAAAAAAGGGACCATGTGAAAAAAAGAAAAAACTAATATGTTGTGGTCCTCACGAAACTTTCTTCTGTGTTTTCATATATAAATTCAAGCAATAGAAATTACACAGGTCTACATCTAAAATTTTAATTTGATAATTTTGGCTGATCTTTAATTTTTTTTTTTTTTAGTGTGCTGAAACTGAAACTGAAGCCAGTTTTTCTTTATCACGTATAGATTGTAGATACATGTATAGAGAATTACATACATGTAATACAAAAATAAAAAAGGGACCATGTGAAAAAAAGAAAAAACTAATATGTTGTGGTCCTCACGAAACTTTCTTCTGTGTTTTCATATATAAATTCAAGCAATAGAAATTACACAGGTCTACATCTAAAATTTTAATTTGATAATTCTGGCTGATCTTTAATTTTTTTTTTAGTGTGCTGAAACTGAAACTGAAGCCAGTTTTTCTTTATCACGTATAGATTGTACATACATGTATAGAGAATTACATACATGTAATACAAAAATAAAAAAGGGACCATGTGAAAAAAAGAAAAAACTAATATGTTGTGGTCCTCACGAAACTTTCTTCTGTATTTTCATATATAAATTCAAGCAATAGAAATTACACAGGTCTACATCTAAAATTGTAATTTGATAATTTTGGCTGATCTTTAATTTTTTTTTAGTGTGCTGAAACTGAAACTGAAGCCAGTTTTTCTTTATCACGTATAGATTGTAGATACATGTATAGAGAATTACATACATGTAATACAAAAATAAAAAAGGGACCATGTGAAAAAAAGAAAAAACTAATATGTTGTGGTCCTCACGAAACTTTCTTCTGTGTTTTCATATATAAATTCAAGCAATAGAAATTACACAGGTCTACATCTAAAATTGTAATTTGATAATTTTGGCTGATCTTTAATTTTTTTTTAGTGTGCTGAAACTGAAACTGAAGCCAGTTTTTCTTTATCACGTATAGATTGTACATACATGTATAGAGAATTACATACATGTAATACAAAAATAAAAAAGGGACCATGTGAAAAAAAGAAAAAACTAATATGTTGTGGTCCTCACGAAACTTTCTTCTGTATTTTCATATATAAATTCAAGCAATAGAAATTACACAGGTCTACATCTAAAATTGTAATTTGATAATTTTGGCTGATCTTTAATTTTTTTTTTAGTGTGCTGAAACTGAAACTGAAGCCAGTTTTTCTTTATCACGTATAGATTGTACATACATGTATAGAGAATTACACACATGTAATACAAAAATAAAAAAGGGACCATGTGAAAAAAAGAAAAAACTAATATGTTGTGGTCCTCACGAAACTTTCTTCTGTGTTTTCATATATAAATTCAAGCAATAGAAATTACACAGGTCTACATCTAAAATTTTAATTTGATAATTTTGGCTGATCTTTAATTTTTTTTTTTTTTTAGTGTGCTGAAACTGAAACTGAAGCCAGTTTTTCTTTATCACGTATAGATTGTAGATACATGTATAGAGAATTACATACATGTAATACAAAAATAAAAAAGGGACCATGTGAAAAAAAGAAAAAACTAATATGTTGTGGTCCTCACGAAACTTTCTTCTGTGTTTTCATATATAAATTCAAGCAATAGAAATTACACAGGTCTACATCTAAAATTTTAATTTGATAATTCTGGCTGATCTTTAATTTTTTTTTTAGTGTGCTGAAACTGAAACTGAAGCCAGTTTTTCTTTATCACGTATAGATTGTACATACATGTATAGAGAATTACATACATGTAATACAAAAATAAAAAAGGGACTATGTGAAAAAAAGAAAAAACTAATATGTTGTGGTCCTCACGAAACTTTCTTCTGTGTTTTCATATATAAATTCAAGCAATAGAAATTACACAGGTCTACATCTAAAATTTTAATTTGATAATTTTGGCTGATCTTTAATTTTTTTTTTTTTTAGTGTGCTGAAACTGAAACTGAAGCCAGTTTTTCTTTATCACGTATAGATTGTACATACATGTATAGAGAATTACATACATGTAATACAAAAATAAAAAAGGGACCATGTGAAGAAAAGAAAAAACTAATATGTTGTGGTCCTCACGAAACTTTCTTCTGTGTTTTCATACATAAATTCAAGCAATAGAAATTACACAGATCTACATCTAAAATTTTAATTTGATAATTTTGGCTGATCTTTAATTTTTTTTTTAGTGTGCTGAAACTGAAACTGAAGCCAGTTTTTCTTTATCACGTATAGATTGTACATACATGTATAGAGAATTACATACATGTAATACAAAAATAAAAAAGGAATTTATGGGGGGAAGGGGGAGGGAACTAATGTGTTGGGGGTCTTGACAAAGCTTTTTTCTATATTTTCCTATGTAAAAATCACGCAGTAAAAATTACACAGGTCTAACCTAAAATTTTGATTTGATAATTTTGGTTGATCTTTATGTTTTTTGGTAGGCTGAAACCGTAAATCAGGCCAGTTTGTCTTTATCATGTATACGCTTTTGTTAATACAGGGTGCCTACCGACAAAATTTCTTCTGTAACTCTTCCACCAATATAATTATATGGTTACATTTACAGTACGTTTGCATGATAAATTATAACTAGCTGGCTTCACCAGCTAGCTGCCCAGAGACCCATGGAAACTTTTACCAAAAACATGCTCTCGGGCGACTGCGGCGCCAATCGTAATTTGTTCTCTGTAAAAGTCGCATAATATTAAAATATTAAAAATTCAAATATTTTTAAATAAAATCTAAACGTAGCAATAGTTCAACGTAAAATACAATCAAATCAATGAAAATCAAATAAACCAATCAAATCTCTCGTAATTCCTCATAACGTAGCTCTAGTTCAACGTAAAATACACTCAAATCAATGAAAATCAAATAAACCAATCAAATCTCTTTTAACTCCTCATAACGTAGCTCTATTTCATCGTAAAATACACTCAAATCAATGAAAATCAAATAAACCATTCAAATCTCTCGTAATTCCTCATAACATAGCTCTAGTTCAACGTAAAATACGCTCAAACCAATGAAAATCAAATAAACCAATGAAATCTCTTGTAGATCCTCATAACGTAGCTCTAGTTCAACGTAAAATACGCTCAAATCAATGAAAATCAAATAAACCAATCAAATATCTCGTAATTCCTCATGACGTAGCTCTAGTTCAACGTAAAATAGGCTCAAACCAATGAAAATCAAATAAACCAAGTAATTCCTCATAACGTAGCTCTAGTTCAACGTAAAATACACTCAAATCAATGAAAATCAAATAAACCAATCAAATCTCTCGTAATTCCTCATAACGTAGTTCTAGTTCAACGTAAAATACGCTCAAATCAATGAAAATCAAATAAACCAATCAAATCTCTTGTAATTCCTCATAACGTAGCTGTAGTTCAATGTAAAATACACTCAAATCAATGAAAATCAAATAAACCAATCAAATCTCTCCTAAGATTCTCCATTCTGCATCATTATAGAAATGGTAAGCTTTATTTTCATATTTTTATTAATTAAAAGAAAACTAATCGAAAATTCGAAAATCTGACTTCGATGTGCACAATGACCCTACGGAGGGCACTTTTATGTTAAATCACGTGACTGTCCGAGCTACCGTTTTCGAAAACAGTGAAATATACATATATATATACAAATATTGCTCACTTAATAGTATAAGATTAATCATGGAAACACACTATAATCTACCGAAATGAAGAAACTGCGTCTGTAGGCGCCCTGTATGGACAAAAATCTATGCGTGATAAAGAAAAATTGGCTTCATTTTCGGTTTCAGCACACCTTAAAACATATGTATATCAGCTAAAATTATCAAATTAATCTTTGCCAATACTATTTTTATAGATATGTGTTATGTATTAAAATCTTTATTTATTCAAATTATTTTTCCATGATGAATGCACACGATTTTCATCTCAGAGAAGTATAACACTAAATGTCCAAAGAAAGTCAATTTTGAGCCGACATCTGAAGAAATGAATTTATATTTCTTTTTTTTTTTTTTTTTTTTTTTTTTTTTTTAAGTAACCAAATTAAAATTGCAGGGAAATGCCGTCTATGAATAATAATGGTACGAAATTGTTTTGTATATCTCTTTATAAAGCTCACAAACACGATGTAATAAAAACTACACAGCTAATGGGCTCTACCCACCGTCGTCTGCTCAATCACGTGATAGAGGAAAACGAATAATCGAATTATGAGAATCGAATTCAATTAAGTATTGTTCTTAAGAGCAAAAGTGTTAATATTTACCATAAAATAAAATAAAAGTAATACTGTGCATTTGTAAACAGTAGAATAGTTGTATTTGTAAATTTAAGAATTTTTAAAAAACACTTTATATGTTTATTTATTTTCAGCTGTAAGAATCGATTTTGTATGTTCCAGGGTAAATGTTACATTAACTGATCTAGCAATAAATAATAGCTTGTTGTAGAATGTTTCTGGATTATAATTTGAAATTTTTAAATGTTTTCATTTAATTTAATTGCATAAAGGTGTTACAACAAGTTAATTAACTTAGTTACTGGTCTATGGATTTACGTAGTACGATATTGCACTGTCACTGATTTAAGTACCAAAAATCAGAGTATTTAACATGTACTTCATAAACATCAATAACAAATATAAACTAAATGATGATTTTAAATGTATACGGCAAACAAAAGATGATGAATAATGATATAAAATGGATTAAAATGATGATGTATAAAAAAAAATAACACAGATTAAATACGATTGATCAAAAATAAGAATAGAAAATATGTTATTTCAGCAATCGCTACAGATAAACAAGACTTCGTCTGCTATTTGTTTTTTCTCTATAATGTGACCTCTGACGTCAGGTGGGAAGAGCCCATTCCATGGAATCCATGAATATTTGAATTAAGCTTCAAGATTCGGAGGATTTTAAGAATTTCTATCACTGTACAAACACATATCTATATTCACACACATATACACACATATATACATATATACACAAACACATATATACACATATATACCTTTTCAGGTCTTTTCTTATCTCACCAAGAGATAAGAAAAGACCGAGGAAGAGACCACAGTGCCATTGGAGAGATGAAATTGTCAAGTTTGGACGAGCAGAATGGAGAAGAATTGCAGAAAACAGGGCAGTTTGTAATCACCTAGAAGAGGCCTTCATCCTGCAGTGGATTGATAAAGGCTGATATTTATGATGATGATGATGATGATGATGATGATATATATATATATATATATATATATATATATAATTTGAATTATTTAGTACCATTGTAACACTCAGCAGACAAAAGATAGATGAAGATACCAGCATAAAATAAATTTTAATTGAGATTTATTTCGATTAAAATTAGTCACGGTATTAAATTAATTTGAGTACCGATGATTAGTAAAAACAAGTTATTTTCCCCTCTAATAGAGTCAATATATTCTTTTATCATTTTCAGAAGAATAGAGTTGGTATATCAAACAACCATTTAAATGCCAAATATAATAAAGCAAAAATTAATAATTTAATAAAATTATTTAAGAAATGCATAAATTCAATAATAGGAATAAAAATTGAAATAATACACGATTGTTTAAGCGCATTAGCAGCTGTAGTCAAAGTGTATGTAATTTTTAGATTAGCGTTAATGCCAAATTAGGCCAATATTTGTATATATTTAATTATATAAACAATAAGTAGTAAATTTAAGAATTTTTAAGTTCTTTAAAAATTGTTGAGAATTAACAAAATACATTTATATATATATATAAACCCTTTTTTGAGCCCGAGGTCTCACTAAAGTTTCGGCTAGAAAACTGGAATACAAAAAACCTTCAGTTTTCAAGTGATAAATGGGAGTTCTTTTAGGCAAACAAGTGCTTATGTTGACGTTCGCTCAATCGCATATGCTTTACAAAATAAGAGAAAACATGTATATGTAAGCTACATAAATTATTCTTTTTTTTAAAGAGAAAACATGGTATTTCATGACAGGATTATGTTGTCATTGTTTATGCATTTTCATGAATACTTTTTTACATCATTTCGTTAGCAAGTGTGCATTTCACATTTTGTTACATAAGCTAACAGAAATGTGAATAAAGTTACGTAGAATCTATTGAGTCAACCTAATATTAAATTGCGGAGGGTATAAAAACAATTTTACGTAAGCGTATTTTATTAAAGTCATCATCCAAATAACTGAATAGCATTAAATCTTCTAATGTGCAATGTAAAAGCTGTTTACACTGCTTTAGAATAATTTTATAAAAGATATAAATATTCTAAGCAAACAAGAAAGAAAAGATTTTCAGTAAGATTAGATATCGTAGATTGTATCGGTATAAACTATATCACATTCCGTACCATGTCTTCAACAGTCTAATTTATTTAGCAATTCGCATGTAATTTTCAGTAAACTCTACTATTTATTACTTTCTTCTATATGTAATATAGAGAAAGTATTGGATTCGTGAAAATTTTAGACCTTCGTTTTTCGATGGATATACATGTTTTGGGATGTCCTGAGCACGAATTGATAGTTTTTAGAAAATGTCTGTCTGTCTGTCTGTGTGTTTGTGTGTGTGTGTGTAACGAATTTGGTGTTCACTGTATCTCGCGAACCAATGAATGAAATTTAACCAAACTTGGTATTTAATTGCACCCTGACATAAACTGGTTCTGATTAGATTTGGGGATCATTCGCTCAACAGGTGGCGCTGTGATCGCATTTTTTCTAAATTTTTAACATGGCAGTATAGGACAAAATTTCGTATAAATGTACATAATGACAGTTATTTTTAACTTGTGATTGTAAAATTAATATGAATTATTGATAATAGTTGTAGTTAACTAAGAAAAAAAATTCTGTGCACGTGGGGGCATCGCTTCCCGGGGAGGGGGGGGGTAAATTTTCAAGATGGGTATGTTTCGAAAGGTCTCGTCAATACCTTTAAAACGAATGGTTGAACTATAAATAATTCAAAACAAAGTTATCCATTTTTTTATTTATTTTATTTATTTATTTTTTTTTACTTTTAACGAAAAAAAAAAAAAAAAAAAACCTTAGAATTTTTTTTGTTACTGAGTAAATTTGTATATTAAAATATAGAAGAAAGTCTTGTGGTCGCCCCAACATACCAGTTTTTCATTTATTACTTTCCTCGGTACGCATAAGAAGAAAGTATTGGATTGGTTTTAGACGGATTTTCCCGTTTTCGGATATCGTGAATTCGATTTCACCATTTTTAGAATGTATCTGTGTGTCTGTCTGTGAATCTGCGTGCATCAAAAAATTTGTGGACGTTGCATGTCACGAACCAGTGACCAAAATTTAACCAAACTTGGTATATTGTTGGACTTAAACTGGACCTAATCTGGTGCTGATTACATTTGCAGATCAATCACTCGACGCTATAATTTCATTATTTTATAATTTTTAATGTAAACGTATAAGGCGAAATTTCATATGAATGTACATAATAAGAATTATTTTTAACTTTGCAGTGCGAAATGAAAAAAATATAATTATAACAGTAATAGTGAACCTTTTTTTTTTTTTTTTTTTCATGCTATGTGAATCGCTGATTGCAGAAACGAGACATGTCACAAAAAACCGAATTTTTACAAGACACACGAAAAAGAAGTGGTTTTTTTTTTTTTTTTTCAATTTTACCTGAACCTAGAATTTTGAAAAAATTACACAGTACTTTTATTGCTATCTCTATCATAAATACAACATTTTAATTAAAATTCAATAATTCAAAATTGGTCTTGTGTTATCGAATTTTCTCATTTTTTACTTTCGCTTACCCATAAGTTAGAGAAAGTATTGTTTTGGGGTAAAATTTTCGAACGCGAGTTTTTGTTATATTTACATGTTCTGAGGTCCCCTGAATAAGAAAATCATGTTTTTAGCAAATGGTCTGTGTGTATCGAAATCTGTCTTCAACTACTATTAGTAATTTCTCCCACAAAGTCTATTTCTTTTCTTCAAATATGGGAAAGTGTTTCATAATTTATGAGCATTGCATTATTTTTATTTCTTTTTCTTTATTTCTTTTATTTCCTTATTCTTTATTTTATTTTATTTTATTTTTTAACATTCTCTCAACCATTCTCTGATTAACTTTCACTTTCACTATGACCATATCTCGTAATATGAGAAAAGGTTTCATAATTTATTATTACTACCTTATTTTGATTTCTTGTTTTTGAAAATCATTCTTTCAATCCTATTCTGAAATCACTTTCATTTCTACTATAGCTATATCTCGTATTATGGGAAGCAGCTTCATAATTTATGAACACTGCATTATTTATTTTTTTATTTTATTTTATTTTATTTTTTTTTTAATCGCTCTCTCAAATATTTTCTGATTCCCTCTTTACTTTTATTATATCATCCTGCAATATGAGAAAGTATTTCATAATTTATTAATACTGCGTTATTTTTTTTTCTTGTTTTTTAAAAATGTAATTTTTTCAACCATTCTCTAATCCATTTTTACTCTTACTATAACTATATCCCGTAATATGAGGAAGTATTTCGTAATTTATGAATACTGCCTTATTTCAATTATTTGTTTTTAAAAATCATTCTCTGGTTCATTTTCCCTTTTAACTATTTTCCGTAATGTAGGAAAATGTTGCACAGTGGCGGATTTAAGGGGGGGGGGCTAGAGGGCTGAAGCGCCCCTCCCCCCCCCAAAAAAAATAATAATATTCACAATTAACTATTACAATTGTAAACTTTTGTTTGATCTGTAATAACACCTTGAAAAATTTTAGCCCCCCTTAAAAGTTAAGTTCTGAATCCGCCACTAATGTTGCATAATTTATACGCGATGCATAATTTTACTTTCTTGTTTCCAAAAATAACAATCCCTCAATCATTTTCTGAATTACATTCATTTTTACTGAAATTATATCGCATAATATTGGAAAGGCGTTATATAATTTATGAATGTTGCATGATTTTATTTTCTTATTTATTAAAAATTATTCATTCAATCATTTTCTGTTTCCTTCTCACTTTTACTATAATTATATCTCATAATGTGAGAAAGTATTTCATAATGTAGGATTACTCCATGATATGCTTTTAATTTCTGGATTTTTAAAAAACCATTCTAGAAATCATTCTTTGACTCACTTTCACTTTTAATATAATTAAATCCTTTAATACAGAAAAGATGCATAATTTTACTTTCTTGATTATTAAATAACATTAACTCAACCATGCTCTGATTTACTCTCATTTTTAATATAACTATATCGCATAATATCAGGAAATGTGTCACAATTTATGAGTGATGCATGATTTTACTTTCTTCCTTCTTAAAAATGATTCAGTCATTCCTTCTTTGATTAATTTTCATTTTTACTATATTCCATATTGTAGCAAAGTGTTTATAAAACATACATGATGCATGATATTATGTTATTTTTCATAAAAAACATTCTCTCAACCATTCTCTAATTTAAACTCACTTTTACTATAATTATAGCTAGTAATATGCGAAAGTGTTTCATAATTTATGAGTAATGCATAACTTTAATTTCTTCTTCTTCTTTTTTTTTTTTTTTTAATCGATCTCTCATTCATTCTATTCTCTGATTCACTTTTACTATAACTATATCCCGTAACGTAGGAAAGAGTTGCATAATTTTTCGGTTGCATAACTTTTCTTTCTTTTTTTCTTAAACAATATTCTTTCAGTTATTGTCTGACACATGCTCACTTTTACTATAACTATATCCCTATATGCATAGATATAGTAATAAGACAAGATTTTGATCATTGAGAGGGGAAAAGTGATACCTTTTTTAATCGGGAAAAGACTGCCATTTTACTCTCTTATGCATGTATTTCCCCGAGTGAATATACACGGGAATACACATAGGTAATTTAGCAAATAAAATTTATGCACTAAAAGAGAATAAAAAACTCCAGATATCCATTTTTCTTTCTTTCTTTCTTTTCGTTTTGCTTTCCTTTTATTTTCCTTTTTTTTTTTTTTTTTTACTATACTCTAGTATACTCATGTCTGCACAAAACTGTCTTTTCTTCGGCGTTTATTATTATTATACTTCTTTGAGATCAAAACCGTCTGCATTCATCATGAAAAATAATTTTAATAAATTATAATTTAATAAATTATTTGAATTGCGTAAATTTGTATAGGAAGAAAGTCTTGTGGTGGCCACAACATACTAGTTATATATCAAAACTTTCGCGGCTGCTAGCTACATTTAAAAGAATTTTGAGAGTTTCATATTACTTATTAATATAAAATATTAAAAAATATTAAAATTAAAAAAAAGTATTCCATTAAATATGAAAACAGTAACCATCTCACAATAATAACAAAGTAATTGATTATAAAAATTATATTTTTCATAAATTACTTGAATATAACTTATTTATGGAACCTACCCCATTTCTTTTCATACATTTATTAGAACACTTAAAAGTCGCGCAATATTTCGGCATTTTCAAAATTCATTACCATTCTATTCTATTACTGTTTTCGAGTTTTAACTCTCTAATGGCTGATGCCAAAAAACTTTTTCGGCATCAAAAATCTCTGCTCGTTAACATGGGGATGATAGATCTATATAAATTACTATATCTATGTATATATGAGATGCATAGTTGTTTTTATACACGTGCAAATTTTCTATAACTAACGCCTTCTAGATTTTATATGTAAGTGGCGTTGCTATAACTCTATCCCCTAATATAAGAAAGTGTTACCTCTGACATTATTTTAAGTATTCACTATAAATGGTGAGGACGCTTTTATATCAGATTGAAAGCATAACTTTCGTTGGTTAATAAATAAGTCAATAAATAGATTAATTATCAAAAACGGCGAATATATATATATATATATATATATATATATATATCACATGTAAATGTACAAATCTAAATAAATAAAGAGAAGTTTCTATATGTCTGTCTGCGCCCCTGAGCTCATACTACTGATATTGCAGGCAGGTATAGCTTGAACCTCGCAGGTGTGTACTTAATAAAAAAAAAAAAAAAAAAAAAAAAAAAATTCGAATTTGAATTAAAAATTTTTTTTTTTTTTTTTTTACCGATTACATCTATTAATTTTTCTGTTTCATTTTATTGAATTTATTCTTTCATTTCAATCATCTGTTTTTTTTAGCAACGGATATTTTACGATTTTTTTTTTTTTTTAATTCTTTCGAAAGGATAACATGGGTGATATAGTAATCCGCGTTTGTAATGATCGATAGATGGCGCTCTCTGAACACTGCAGTTGTTAGTAAATATAACAGCCACGTGTAATTATTATTCTTTCTCCGCCATTTCATCATGGAAAGTCGATTGCATAATATGAGGATATGCAGTGGTGTGATAATTTCACCTTAGCCCACCAGAGGGCGAGCATTTCATTACAATCGCGGATAAGACATAGATTGATCAGCGAGAGGGAAAAAGTGATTCCTTTTTTCTCGGGAAAAGTTACTCTAATGGCTGTCTTTCCCCGAGTAAATTACACACAGGAATACACACGGATAATTTAGTAAATAAAATTTATGAATAATTTATTTACTGAAAATGAATAAAAACTCCAGATATAGTTTCAAATTCATATTTCTTTTTTTTCTTTTTTTCAATACTTTCTAATGACCGTTTTTAGAACTTTTTTTCGGCATCAAAAATGTTTGTTCGACAACATGGGGATGATAGATCTATATATATTACTATATCTATGCTATGCATGGGGTAGCTGTTATGTTGAATTACGTCAGGGATTACCATTTAGCACTGACTCAATCTTATTTAGTATCTCATTTGTTATATTTTTCTAAGATGGGAATCGTCTGCACATAATTTTAACAAATAATTTGTATGATGTAAATTTGTAAAAATATATAGGAAAATTTTATGATGACCACAAGATACTAATTTTTGGTAAAATTATTTTAACAAAAACGTAACTACGATAATTATGAAAAGTATCACAAAAAAAAACATGTCGAATAATAGGTCTATGCAAAAATTTATGTGAAATAAATTTATTATTTATTCAATGAATTTCAGTTACTTCAATGGTTAAAAATATTCAAATTTGATGGCAACAATAAAGATTTAAAAAAACTTACATAATTTAATTTTTCGACCAATGATGTGCTCTTATTGGAATTAATTAACATAAATAACTTTTTCTTTGCAGTTTTTGTTTTGAATGTGTAATTAAGTTGCATCACGTGTTTTTTAAAGTTTGAAAAGATTTTTTAAGTGTCTCTTAAAATTTAAATTTTCAAAGCGTGCGTCGTATTTATATGAAAACACTTGACGGTTGAATTAAAGATTGCTGCATTATTTTTATTTAGGACTTAGATTTCAAGTAGAAATTGGGTGAAAAAGTAAGTAAAATCAAATTAATTTAAAATAAAATTTATGGATATACAGATATATTTTTTAATTATTTAATAAAATGTAGGGTCCGTTTCAAAGACTTATTTTGAAATAAATAACCTTAGCCGGTAGGGATTTATTGTAGGGTCCTCTTGGCGACTTTTGGTATCTTAGAAATGATTTTGCGATATTTTTGAAAAATATCCTATAAGTGTTGAAGGAGAAGGGATAACAAAATCAAAACCAAAATAAAATGTAGTTTTACCACAACTTTAGAATGGTCACCCCCCTTGGCGACTTTTAATATTTTTTGCCATTTTGGCAGTGAATTGAAATGGATATCGCAACTGCGAAAATAAAGTCCTTGGCGAGGAACGTCCAAGCTACCAAATTTTAAATTTCGCCAAGAAGGTTCCATAATAAAGCTGTGCCGAAGTTTTTTGTATAATTTCTTGTGAATTATTTTATAATACCTATTTTAATTATATTTTTAATTATTGTATTTTTGCTTTCCGAATATACGTATGCAAGGACAGTATTGTAATCATGAAAAAAACTCGACTTTGAGATTTTGGTGTTTCTATACATTTTGAGGTCTTCTGACTTTTGAGAGGGAGTTCCTGACATGACTGTAATACCGCAGATGTTTTACAGGCCATAAAATACAGGAAGAAAAATGAAAATGGGACGAAAAATCGAAAGTTGTTTTTAAGTGCCGTGTAATCTCACAAGTTGTAAGAATTTTTGCTGATGCTTTTTTTACTTTCTTCTATATGTAATATAGAGAAAGTATTGGATTCGTGAAAATTTTCCACCTCCGTTTTTTGATGGATTTACACGTTTTGGGATGTCCAGAACACGAATTAATAGTTTTTAGAAAATGTCTCTCTGTCTGTCTGTATCACTTTTTTGTGGACGCTGTATCTCACGAACCAATGAATGAAATTTAACCAAACTTGGTATTTAGTTGCACCCTGATATAAACTGGTGCTGATTAGATTTGGGGATCAATTGCTCAACAGATGGCGCTGCGACCGCATTGTTTCTAAATTTTTAACAAGGCATTGTAGGACAAAATTTCGTATAAATGTGCATAATATGAGTTATTTTAAACTTGTGATTGTAAAATTAATAAGAATTATTAATAATAGTAGTAGTTAACTAGGAAAAAAATTTTGTGCATGTGGGGGCATCTGTCCCCCCCCCTGGGGGGGAAGTACCCCCCAACGAGGGAGTAAATTTTCACAATGGGTATCTTTCGAAAGATCTCGTTGATAACAGTAGTAGTTAACTAGGGAAAAAAAATTGTGCATGTGGGGGCACTTCCCCCCCACTGGGGGGGGGGGAAGTGTCCCCCCCCCCTGGGGTATAAAGTTTCGAGATGGGTATGTTTCGAAAGGTCTCGTCAATACCTTTAAAAGGAATGGTTGAACTATAAATCTGTGATAATTTAAAACAAAGTTATCGATTTTTTTTTTACTTTTAACAACACCAAAAAAAAAAAAAACTTCGAAAAAAAAGTCGTAATTTTTTTTTTTAAATATTGTTACTGATTGAATATGTATAGGAAAATATAGAAGAAAGTCTTGTAGTGGCCACAACATACTAGTTTTTTTTTTTTTTTTTTTTTTTTTTTTTTGAAATAGTGAGCGACGCATGAGCTGTATAACATCTTCTAATGGATGGCTTTGGGAAACTAATTTTCCGATTTTATTACTTTTGGAGCAGTTTGGTGATCGATAGACACATGGAATGAGATAACATATATTTGGGTAATTTTTCGTCAACAAAATGTACCATGTTTATTATTAATATTATTATTAAAAAATTATATAAATAGAGTTAGATCCCGCATATGGTGTCCCTCGACTTTTTACTTTCTTCAATATTCAATACAAAAAGTATTGGATTCATAAAAAATTTTTGACCTCGGGTTTTCGAGGGATTTACACGTTTCGAGAGGTCTAGAACATGATTTCGTATTTTTTAGAAAATGTTTGTCGGCCTGTGTGTGTGTGTGTGTGTGACGAAATTTTGTGTCAACTGTATCTCAGGAACTACTGGACAGAATTTCATAAAATTTGATATGTGGTCGCACCTTCAGATAAATTAGTGCCGTTCAACGTTTGGTGAAAATCGTCCAACAGAAGGCGTTGAAATTGCACTTTTTCTAAATTTTTAACATGGCAGTATTAGACAAAATTTCATGAAAATGTACAGAGAATTTTTACTTTCTTCTATATTCAATAGAAGATAGTATTGGATTTGTAAAATTTTTCGACCTCGGGTTTTTGATGGATTTACACGTTTTGAGAGCTGTAGAACACGATTTGACAATTTTTAGAAAATGTCTGTCTGTGTGTGAGACAAAATTTTGTGGCCACTGTATCTCAGGTACTACTGTACAGATTTCATACAAATTGGTATGTAGTTGCACATTGAGATAAATTAGTGCCTATCAACTTTTGGTAAAAATTGTCCAACAGCTTGCGTTGCCATTCCGATTTTTCTAAATTTGTAACATGGTGGTATACAACAAAATTTTGTATAAATGTGCATAAAGAAAATTATTTTTTACTAATTATGAAATTTAAAAGAATTACTTGTAATAGAGTTAGTCATCTGGAAAAAAAAAAGTGTGTATGTAGGAACCTCGCTTCCCCCCTTGGGGGGGGGAGGCCCCCTCAAGGGGAGTAAATTTTCATTATGAGTATCTTTCAAAAGAGCTCTCCAATACCTTTGAAACGAATTGGTTGAACAATCGATCTGCGGTAATTTAAAATAAATTTATCGAGTTTTTTCATTAACAAAAAAAAAAAAAAAAAAAAATTTCAGAACACGATTTGATCGTTTCTAGAAAATGTGTGAATAGAACCCCTATTTAGAAACCCATAAAAAGTTCTAGGTCTTGGCTCCTGTTCAATGTAGAGTATCGAAACTTCAGGAACCCTAAAAACATCATTTTTTCTCCAAATTTGGTCGCCAAGTTACCAATTTTGTCGCCAAGACCGACCTTACTGGAAGTGAATGGAAATGCCATTTATTTCCACTTTGACTGTAAAACTACTTTCACCACAATAAAACAATTAATGCAGGGGAAAAGATTAAATTCGTTGCAACAATATACTTGGATTAAAAAAAAAAAAAAAAATAGTGTGCTATTACGAGTGAATGGGACGAGTTCCTTTTGATTATGTGCAGCAATTATATTTCTGTGATAAAAATTTATTATTAAAACAAAAAGAAACTATGCATGTTTTACAAGTTTATCATAGCATATTGTCTATTAAAAATTCAGTGTGTCTGTAGAACATTTCTGTTCCGTTTACAGCGAGCTTATCCAGCCGAAAAGGCTTTGTGGGACTCTTCAGAAATGAATTTTATTCTGACGGGTCGCATTGGATACGTATGTCAGGCAGATGGTGAAAATTTAAAACTGAATGCTATGATTACTATTTTTATTTAAAAATGAACAATAGAAACGTTAATGACTCTCCATAACTATTACTGATAATGATAATAAATAAAACAAGCGCATATATTTTATTTCCAATAATCAGGACAATATCTATTTCACTTAGTAGGCCGGATGATTGCGCTAGGATCCTAGGTCTGAGGGGAATGTCCTCCGTGGGGTCCTTTTTTCAGGGGTGCTAGTCTGTATTTACGCGTTTCAAAGAAAACTATGGAAAACTCCGAACGTCTAGACAGACGAACGCGGCCTGCGATCTAACCCGGCCCCTCACGTCTATCAGCTTCGAGGATCGTCTGTCTTGTTTTCCCCTCAAACACTCACATCAGTTTATTGATTCTTGCTGTTTTAATAGAAAATATAAAATTATAAATTTCCTGAATCCTGTCGGGCGTCGCGGAATTTTACATTACGGGCCGCATGCTGCTCGAGGGCCACGAGTTAACAAAATCCCTTTTTTGCAGGAACATGTAAAATAAATTTGTCACATTATCATCAGTAACGTTTATTATCTGAAGTATGTTTAAATAGTGTTGCACAATTTGAAATGAAATTAAGGTCAAACTTCGCTATATTGTATTTTCTGTAGAAGATACTGTTTAACGTTTAGCTTTATTTTACAGAGTTAAAATATATATATATATAATATCGTTGTCTGGATTAATTAACGTAATTTTTTATTGAGAATGTAGATTTCACCTTATCTATATTTAATCTGTTATATACTTCTTTATGACCGTTCTTCACACAAGGAAAAAGGATAAAGTCATAGAGCCTATAAATTTCAAGAAACACGTATAACTATGAAGAAAAAAAATAAAGGACGTGCTGTAGATTTAAAATTTTGCTACTTTAAATTAATGTACATAGTCCATGTACAAGTAACTCCCCCCCCCCCAAAAAAAAAAAAAAAAACGGACAGATTCTTAATTTCCGACAGTCTTTGTGGTGTTATTACTAATTTGCATATTCAGCTACATTATGTGTTATCTGTCTGCATTAAATTCTAATACATATCAACAATTTGTTTTATTTATAATTTTTTCCCTTTAGACTTTCTTTCTTTCTTTTTTTTTATTATTGTACTAGTTGTACATAAATTCCCCCCCCCCCTCAAATTTTCAACTTATTTGTCAATCTAACTTACTGAAATGCTTAATGAAGGTGAAAGAAATAAAAGAAATAAAAACAATAATAATATCGATACAATGTCGATTTAGACTTTGTGTCATTCATGTGGAGTGAAAAAAATCATTTTCGTAATGACATATTGGACGCTTCGTTTCGTTACAAAACTATAATCTAGAAATCACTATGCGATCATAACAATAAACAAATTAACACCGAGTTAAAAAAAATAAAACTATTTAAATATTTCAAATGAAACGGCGTCAATATTAGCCTTGAAAACGCATGCATTTGCATGAAACGGCCATAGAAATAGAAAAAAAAAGTGAAAAGGCAACTTGTTCGGTAACGATGATGCAACTCTCGTTCGTAATTTCGACGTTCAGAAAATGTGACTTCATCGAAAATGTAGATAGAACCCTTGGATTTCCCGTTGCCGAGAGCCCAGTCAGCCGGAAATGACATTTTCGTTTCGTTTGTTCCGGTGAGATATTTTTTTGCATTGTGGAAAAATAATTTCGAGGTCGATTTCAAATTCGAATAGATCCATTGGGTTTCATCAAACAAAGACTTTCTGCAACACCACGAGTTGTCGTAATTTTTCACGATTAAGCCTTGAAAATACAGTTAGCAACATTTTATGTTCATGAGATGTGTTTCATTGATTATTTCGAAGCAATTTCTATCAGTCTCCTTTCATGGTTACTTTCGAAAATTAAAATAATTTCTGATTTCAAAATAAAATTATTTCCCCAATTGTTTATCTGAAAATTCAAGGGCTTCCTCTTTCATCCACAAGCCTTCGACTGATTTTTTTTTTTTTTTTTTAAGAATTGTTTAAAAAAATTGAGGTTGAAAAAAATAATCATAAAATCACGCTTTATGTATCAGTTCCAGAGCTGCCAACCTAATCCGGCAAATTGTTAGTACCGCCCCTTTTTCTACACCACTTAATTTTTAAAGTAATTTTCTTCAAATATATTTGGGGAGAATTAAGAAGAAAAAAACTATAAGAAATGACTGGTGCAGAAAAAGGAGCGGTACTAACAATTTGCCGGATTAGGTTGGCAGCTCTGCAGTTCCAGATACTTTTCGACATTAAAAGAAATTTTTTTACAAACCTTAATATTTTTACTGAAGAGCTAAAATATGTATGTATATATATTATTTACATATTAAAGAATGTTTAAATAGGTGAATATACTCTCTCCCACACAACTAAATAAAAATATAAATAAAAATTGTGTGCCAAAAGCTTAAAAAAAAAAAAAAAAAAGAAAGAAAGAAAGAAAGAAATAGAAAAGAGAAAGAAAGAAAAGAAAGAAAGAAAGAAATAGAAAAGAGAAAGAAAGAAAAGAAAGAAAGAAAGAAATCCTTGACTAATCTTTTTTTCTGATTTTGTAACTAACGAAATTTATATATATATATATATATATATATATATATATACATATATTAGCATAAATTGTTTTCATTAATCATTAATACTATATTCATTAAAAAGGGATCTTCACTATCACAAAGCACTATGTGTTGTTTATGCCAATATATTGATATGGGACCATAATTTAAAATCGTATAAACGAATTAACCCGTTAGCGACCAGTGTCCTTATTTGAGGCAGCTAATAAAATGGCACGTATATTTTTTGTGGTTTCTTGGAGGGATTTCTGCTTTTTAGTGACAGTTTATAGCATTACTCTAAATGATCTCTGAAAGTTGTATGTGTCCACTATTAATTTTTATTTCATAATCTGGATAGTCATTTTATGATTTTTCATTCGTCGCACACATATTTGCTTTTTGTGCAGGTGTACTAACTTAAATCAATTTGAATAATAATATATATTAAAATACTTTACTTTCGAGATCTTTGTCAACATATAATAGGAAATTAATCTGTTATCTCAAAGTTTTTCTATCTCGAAGTTTTCTCGCTAGAACACTAAACGTCAATAAATGAGGATAGGCTTTAAATTTAAAACTATCAGAAGAATTGTTTAAGCTAATATATTTTACTGTCAGTTGTCTATGTTAATTTAGAAGTGAAATAATCATTTAATAATATTTTACAAAATTAATTCGGGCGTTAACGGGTTAAAGGAAAATTAGATGAAAATATTTTTCTATTTAAATAATTAAATAGTAATTTCGCGTTCTAATAATGCCAGAATAAGCCGGGCTAGAAGAAAGGAGCTCGTTCAAGTCGAGCTCGAGAGATAGTAAAGCACTGACGTTATCTCGAAACTATCAAAATTTAAAATTTAATGAATCAAAATGAACCAAAAAGCAAATTAAATTTATTTTATTTCATTTAGACAACAGAGAAACAAAATCTGGAGAGACTCCACTCAACTTTCCGAACATTGAGTAATTAGTGGTTTTGTAGATAAAGTAAAGTAAGAGTAGTTGTCAAATAAACAAAAGAGAGAAAATTACAACACGGTGTTTGGAAATTTTTCTCTATATAGTGCACGATGTTTTATTTAACGCTACTGAACTCTGAGCCCATAGATCATAATGATAAAGAATTTTTCGTTGTGTCCCTGTAAAAACTAAAAACCTATGAATGCTAGATTCACCAAAATGCTTATAGTTAGTGCAACAGTGACTTATAATATTTATAAAAATTTTCAGCTCAATTGAAAAAGGCGTTTGGACATTATCGCAGTTTTAAAAATTTGGTCCCATATGCTATAATGAAAACGAATTTTTCTTTGTGTCCCTGTAGAAAAACTTTAAGGGTTAAATTCACCAAAATCTGTACAGTTCGTGCAACTATGACCTAAAACATGTTTAATTTTTTTGCTCAGTTTAATAAGGCGCTTAGACGCTATCACACTTTTAAAAATTTGGCACCACAGGCCATAATAATAAAGAATTTTTTTTGGTGTCCCTGTAAAAAAACTATAAGTGCTAGATTCACCAAAATCAATAGGGTTCGTGCTACTGTGACTTACAACATACGTACCAACTTTCAGCTCATTCGAGCAAAGCATTTAGGCGCTAGCGTGTTCACTCAGACATATAAACAAACATACATTCATCATCGTAAAAATAGACAAAACGGACTCAGGGGACCTCAAAACGTATAGAAACATCAAAATTACAAATTCGGATTTTTGACGTGATTACAATACTTTCTTTACATATGTATGTTCGGAAAGTAAAAAAGTGGCAGAAGGGAGTTTTAGGTTGATTTTAGACATAGATATGTAATAAAAATTTTAGAGAAATCTTTAATTTGCATGTCATTTACTTTGAAGAGACTTGTGGTATTTTAGTACAAAATAGGCTTTTTTACATCCACGGAAGCTCAAATTTTTTGTGAATTTTGTTTTTGGCAGAGAGAGTGGGATGGGGGAAGGGTTCTAAAAAGAGAGAATTTTTTCAAAAAGTTCACAAAGAGCAATTCTTGTTAACCCTTTCAGTCGCAGTGTTCCCGCTGATGAAACACCTAATTTTTATTCTCAAGTGCAAAAACTCATCCCGGAAATTTTTTAGCAAAAATTTACGTTTATAACATAGCCTAAAAGGCCCTTTTTTTTAACGTGAAAATTTAAAATTTCTTCTATTTTAACTATGTTCGTAAATTCTGGTGGCAGTGTAATTTAAATGATCCGAATTACCTTGCGGAGCAAAGGGTTAAAATACTCCGGAATAAATTGAAATGTTGGGATCTATGCAACTTTTACGAGTTTTTGTGGTCGATAATGTTTACTTATAAAGTGATTTATTTATTAAATTAAATATTATTTGAATTTAATAAGGTTTACTTACAGATGTTTCAAACCGAAAATTTCTCGAAAAGGAAAAATGCTAATTTTTTATTTTTTAAATATTTATGATCAGCTATGTGTCTAAAAGCAATTTTTAAAATTAGTTTAGTAATTTTTAAATTAAATTAAGTAGTGAACATTAAAGGGTTAAATCCAAGTCATGCTCGTAATTAAAAACTGATATATAGGCATAGCTATTTAATACAAATTAATCCTTAAAATTAATCCTTAAAACAAATTAATCCTTAGTGTTATTTATTTCAAGGTTTTCATTATATCAAGACTCACACAAAAACGAGTTGAACTGAACAGTATTGATGTTTTAAAACACGATTCTTAATCTCTTGCTGGAATCTCTTAGATAATAGAACTGACTCATATACTATGCCAACAATTTTTCTCCTTCTAAAGATCCTGTATGAATATTTGCACTCCTAGAGTGAAATTTTCCACAGAAGTGTCAAAGGGTTACAATGAAAAAAATTCTTTCATACGAAGAACCTTTTATTCAAGAAGTGGGTGAAATATTTCTACTTCGAAGAGTAATATGTTTCCCTCTTATAATAATTTGAACCTAAGATCGTTATGTAGTTTGGATGCGCAAAAATTTGTGAATGTTATCAACGCTGTTTTGAATTTATTTATTTTTTTATTGATAAGCTCCGTGAACGTTTGATTCCAGTATGGAAAATATCAGGTATTTATTAAATTAAATAAACAAGTAAAATGTCGCCACTTTCTGCGCATTTTTATTTATATTTTGCTTAATTCTCCTATTTTTGTCAAAATTTTGACTTGCAAATGAATTGCTTAATTTTTCATATTTTTCCTTTTTATATTTATGTCGGAAAATACAAGTTTATATATTATATATAACAACAATTATTATATAACAACAAGAAGATATATACAAGAAAGAGAGGGATTTTTTAAAATAATTTTGTTACTTTCATAATTTAAAATTTGTGAACCTTTTCAAGGATATTTAAACTTTTTTATTAATATGTTTCCCGAATATTTGCCATCAATATGGAAAATATCAAGTATTTATTGAAAGTGTTACTGTTTTCTGTGCAATCAAGATGCATAATTTTTAATCTATCGATGAATTCTTTCTCGCTTCCTGAATTAAAATCTACACTAAAAATTCCCCACCAACAAATAAATAAAATAAATTAAGTTAAAATTTATTTATTTTTATTTTATTTTATTTAGCTGTGAGAACGTGTGAAAAATTGTTTACTTCGTATTTTTGAATTTGATTCTCTACAAAAAACTTCAGTTAATGAAAATGATTCCAGAAGTAATATCATGACGCCTTAGGGGGGGGGGGGGGGGGGGGGGGAGAAATGGCGAATTCAAACATTTTATTTTATTTTAAAATTTAATTTTTGAACGGTTGGAATCCCCCCCCCCCCGCAGAAATAAGAGATTTTAGTTTAGTTTAAGTTAATTTTTTTACTGTTTGTCAATTCACAAGTTAACAATCGATTTTTAAATACGTAAACGTTTTTACAATACTATTAAATTAAGCAAACATGTAGTACACGATGTAGTGATTACTATTAAATTAAGCAAACAAATATATGGATTTTCAATTTTAGTAAAATTGTTTCTTGACTTAAAATGACTGACTTGGAATTCAATTTCTCATTCTTTTTTGATAGTTATGTCTGTCTGAATATATATTAATGCATTTAGAAAAATAAAAAGACATTTATATCTAAGAGGTTCACCCTTTTTTTGTTTTTATATTTTAAAATTATACTATATATTTAAAATACATATTATATCTAAATTAAATAATAATTATTATTTAAATATTGCATTTATGCTATGGAATGATATATAAATGCACTGTTTTAAATATGAACAAATTTAAATAATTATAAATATATTTTTTTTTTTAATAATAATGAAAAATTTGAAACTAAAATGATCTTTTAACTTTTACTAAAAAAAAAAATTCTAATGTCTTACAACATTTTTTAATTAATTGTTATTTATTTATATAGTGTATATTTAGCGATTATGTATGTATGAAGATATATATGTATAGTATAATGTTACAGGAGGTTATAAAATGCAAGAAAAACACATGACCAAATGACAAAATTATCCCCAGGAATAGTTTATGAAAAACCCCCTCAATATTCTCATTATATTGAATCATAAATACTCGTATTCACTATTAAGGAACTGATCAAATATATTATTTATCCATAGTTTTGTAAATTATTAAAAAGTTTGAAGTTTTATGGGAACTACAAGGATTGCACTGGGTATACTCTTTAGCACCACTATTTGCGAATAATATATTTTCTTTTTATTTCAATCGACTGTTGTAAAATAACAGTGTTACTGAATCTTGAGTCAAGCGCAAACCCTGAAATTTTACATTTTATTAAAATTATTTTTAAAATAATTTGTAGTTAAAAAAAAAAAAAAAAAAAAAAAATTCATTCTTAAATGGATTTTATATATGTTATTTATATTAACCACCTCCCCCCTTTTCTTTTTATTTTTCATATCTCAATAAAAACTGTATTTTATTGTTCATTAATTTCTTTTAATTTTATAAGCATTTAAAATTTCACATTTCTCATATAAATATCGCATAATTCGAATTTTTTTTTTTTTTTTTTTAATTATTATTTTACATATTATTAGATATATAACATTTAACAAAAATTAACATAAAATAAATAAAACATTTAATAAAAATATATTAGTATAATGTGTCTACTGAAATTTAATTTATAAATTATATTTTTTCAAATGATCGTGGAGTTTAATATTTTTCATTAATGCAACACATACAACATTTATTAATTCTCATATAAATATCACACAAATTCGAATTTATTTTTATTTTATTTATTATTCTACATATTATTAGATATATAACATTTAATAAAAATTAACATAAAATTAATAAAACATTTAATTAAAAAAAAAATACATTCGTATAATGAGTCTACTGAAACTTAATTTATAAATTATTATTATTATTTTTTTTTTCAAATGACCATGGAGTTTAATATTTTTCATTAATGCAACACATACACTTATTTATCGATAATGTATGTTATTTATGATATGATATACGATGGTAAAAAATACAATACTTATTTCGTTATACTATTATTATTATCATATTATATATATATATATATATATATAAAATAAAGAGGAAAAAAATGATATGAATTTATATATATATATATATATATATGTATATATATAAATTCATATAATTTTTTTCCTCTTTATTTTAATTCGAAGTATTTTAATATTATTATTTTATTACATTTTCTTCTATTCAATATTAAAATTTACAAAGATGTATCACAGTAGCATAATTAAGGATTTCCTTTAATTCAATTTTATTAATATATATACAAATTAAAACAATTGAATTATGGTGTAGAGATTGAGGTCAATTGATTCGGATAGGGACCTAGGCTTGGAGGCTCCGTGGGAGTCTTTCTGATAGACCCAGCCCTTATTGACGCGTGCTTCAATTTAATTATAACTTAAAAAAAAAAAATAAAAAAAAAAATTATTATTATTATTATATTTGTAAAAATATATGTATCTTATTCAGCAATTTAGTGAAATGCAAAATTTTGTTTTCTTTTAAGGGGATGATGGACGGGACGTTGAAAATCGGTCTTAGAATTTTTGCATTAGAATTCTAAAACTTTCCATACATGTGTATTGAAATGTATCAATATTAAATGTATTAAAATTTAAATAAAACTTTTCTTTTTTTTTTTTTTAACAATTTAAATGTTCCACTTGATTGAGTTTTGAAATTTCCCCCTCGATTTTATGTTATTATAGTTTATCGATATATTCTAAACATATTTGAGACTTAATTTTTTGTTTGATTGATAAGTTAATTTTTTTAAAAATATTTTTATGTTTGAGTAATAAAAAAATGCATGATATTTAATTCAAATATAAAAATATTTTTTATAAATTAATTTATCAATCAATCCAGAAATGAATGCATAAATATGTTTAGAATATATTCATAAACGATAATAATTTAAAATCGAAGGGAAAATTTAAAAACTCAGTCACATGAAACGTTTTTAAAATGTAAAACAATAATAATAATATTTTGGATTTTATTATATTTTTTATTTATTTACTTTAATAATTTTCGAGAATTTTCAATACATTTATTATTGATACATTTCAATACACGTATATGTAAATTTTTATAATTCTAAGAATTTTAAAAACCGATTTTTAATTATTTTTAACGTCCACCATCCCTCTAGTGAAATAAACAGTTGTCACCCTTTACCATAATAAATGCCTATCGTTTTAATATGTATTAAAAGATTTTTCATATTTTATTTAACATGGTAATTATGTTGTAAAAAAGTTATAACTTATAAAATTAATTGTTTTATTTCAGTATTTCTATTTTATAATCTTAAGAGAGATAGAGCAGAAAAAAAGTGGATTTTTCTCATACTTTATGAAAACGTTTTATTATCTCAAGAATTTTAATTCAATATTTTTTATTAGTATTAAATTAAAAAAAATGCTTATAATTTTTTTTAATTATTCGGTTTCATACTATTAATTTCAGTATTAATTTAAAATCAGTGTTACTTCTCCA
This sequence comes from Salticus scenicus, assembly GCA_963930645.1. Taxonomy (NCBI): domain Eukaryota; kingdom Metazoa; phylum Arthropoda; class Arachnida; order Araneae; family Salticidae; genus Salticus; species Salticus scenicus. The sequence continues at coordinate 204,650,695 of OZ005662.1, read as the reverse complement.
GAATATAATGTATTTTATAGCCTACAGCATTATTTATTTTAGAAGGTTTATTTTTTTTCATAGAATAAAGTTTTATGTTTTAAAGTAAATAAAACATTATAAATTTAAAAATGTAATTATAAATAAATATAACTTAAAGGTTGTTAACATTTTTAATTTAAATTGATTACATTTATTTACGAATTGTAATAAAAGAAAAATTTATTTAAAAATTTCACGGTTAGAATAAAAATAAAATAAAATAATTCTTGCAAGTCATAAGGTAAATGCTTTGCATTTTATTACTTTGAAAATGATTGATTAAATATATCTCTCATTATTATACATATAATATTGTATAATTATACAAATGCATACAGTACACACATATATTTCGGAGATTTTGCGAATTTTAAAATTGATTTCATTATAAATAGTTTCGTTATGATTGATTTGAACGTAAATTGCAAAATGAATCGACATCAATGCGTCTATTTACTCAGCATTGGTTTCATTAGTTCTGATGAAATCGCTCATATTTACACAAAAAGAGAAAAAAAATTACATCAAGAGAATCCCGTCTCACTCTCATTGTAAGAAAAAGTAGGGATGACGACAAAAGCTTTTAAACCTCCCATCTACGCACTCCATCCGCTTGCGTCATTCGTTAAAAATCCTTCAATGATTTTGCCTTTCGAAACCGCCTCTTATCCCTCCGCGGTAGTAAAGAGTGCGAATTTCTCTCTCTCTTTTTCCCTTTACTACTTTATCATACTTTTATAAAAAAAGAATTTTTAACGATAAATTATTTACATAAAGACGTTATAAACTATCATAAGAAGTATTGAAAATTGCAGCGATAAGATAAGAGAGCAGAATTTGATAGAGCGGATGTCCCTAGCACCGGTTGTTGACTTTCGTAGATGCAATTCAGTCTTGTTAATGCGCAGTGTATAGATCGTTGCACAATGGAGGTTTCTGGTTTGAGGTGCGGTCTTATCTGTGCTCGCTTCTGACTAGGGTTGGCCAGTATCAAAGGCCGGTCCCTAGACTGAAGCAGTGTAGATTGATCATCGAAACAATTATCTCAATTGGATTAAACATTTATTCAAAACTTAATTTCCCCCAATGAAACTCAATAGGCCTTTTGGTAAGTTTGAATTTTTTCTCTAATCCTATTTTTGAAAAATCGCTGCATTTTGAATATTTATTACAGCTTTTTCTAATAGTTTTTATTGAATGCTGTTCAAAAATTAATTGAATTTTTATCAAAGTTACTTGAGTAATGCGCTTTTTCGTCACATAAATCAAATTACATCGACATTTACCTTACTGTGACCCGCATATGGCGTTACATCCTATAAGCTAGATCGATAGCAATACATCCGGCTTTGCAAAGCGCAAGCGTTCTTCGTGGCGTTAATGTTTCAGTTTAGATTTGAAATATTTCGCATGTGCTTTGCTCTATAATTTTAGTTTAAATCAAATTTAGTATGGTTGTTGTCTAACAAATTATGTCGATTTATATAGACGATAGTTAAAGTATTCCTATTTAAGCAGTTTAATGTTACTCGTTAGTATCATCTTTGATTACTTTGGTCGAAAAATATTTTTTCTTTTCATTAATTTGATCAATTGTATATCTTTATAAATATTTATTTTTTTAATAATTACCTTTAATTAAATTGGTTTAAATCTGCTAATTTTTATTGAATGAATGGATTATAAATGAATATATTTTATAGCAAAAATGGGCTAATACAGTAATGTATACTGGTTTTTAACTGATGAATATAACTATATAATCAGTGATATATTTATGAAATATTTATTTTTCTCCATTTTATTCAAATCTAGGTATCTAAATTTAAAAGGATTTCACTGAAATGCTGAATTTACACCCACAACTGCTTTTGGATTGCTGAGTTTACATCCACAGCCACATTTGGATTACTGATTGTGATACTTATTTTACTAGTCGTGATCGGATCGTGTGTATTTTGTGTTACATATCTATACATCAAAACGGATCACTGTGCTTCACTTCGAGAAACCTTATTTCATTGTGTCGAGTGGATAAAAATCGATAATTTCGATGAGTTGTTCTATATCTGCCAAAGCGAACCTACGACTTAATCTTGGTATACAAAATGCTATACGAAAGCAAGAAACTTTCAAAAATGCCAAGAGTGGTGGAGGGAGCCTCAGTCCTAATTTACAGCCTCCCACACCACCTGCTTACCCTCTTCATAAAGAACCTCTTCCTGTTACAAAGGTAGCAGACAAATATCTGCTGCTTAATCGAGTAGAAGGCAGCAGTTTAAGACATTGCATTCATATTCAAAGTCAAAAGGAATTTGTTTGCAAGGTAATTATAATTTTTTTTCAATCTTTTACTTTTATCATATTTTTATCTTCAGTAGAAATTTTATAACTTTACACTTACAGGGGTTGCTCAAGTAAAAAAAAAAAAAATAGTTGTTCCTACAAAAAATTCAAATTTATGAAAAAGAGAGTTTTCATAAAATTTAGCTTTATAAAAATGATCTCTTAAAAATAAGTGCGCATACCCCATTCTCAATATTGCATTGAAATATTTGGTTCTAATTAACCACAAAATTTAAATATATTAAAAACTGCCTTTTCACAAGAGCTTTTTATAATTTTTATTTAAGAAAAAAAAAATGCCTAAATCCGGTAATGTATTTTGAATTTGATATATTGATTCAGTGAAATATTAACTTTAGCAGTCATATTATTTTGAGTATAAAATTAAATCTTGCACAAGTTTTTTTTTTTTAATGGTTGGGGGGGAATAGGGATAATTGGGATTCTTTAGGAAAAGGGCTCCCTATGTGATGCCTCACTACAGGCCTTAGGTCTATCGTGTATTCAATCAGCTGTAACCCATTCCCACAACACAAAAAATGTTTTACTTTTTCACAAAAATGGGTCCGAAAGGTGAAAATCTATTTTGACCCAACATCTAATTTAAATATAGTTATATCGTCATTGGGATTTTAATTTTATTTATTTTGAGACTACAAACATGATTCACATCTAGATAATTACTTGATTTTCTGCAACATTATTTAAATATTGTCAGAATAATTAGCATAGTTGTATCAAATGCAATAGTGAAAATTTAATTCATAGTTAGAGAATTTTGAATAACTAATTTTAAATTTTGTATTACATCTAAAAAAAAAAAAAAAAATACTGTTTAAAATCAAAGAACAGAATTTACCAAAATTAAAAAATAAAAATAAGTTTGAATATATTTTGATGGATATACTTATCACATTTTGAAAACAGTTCAATTTATGTTATGAAGTAAATAATTCTATATATTAATTAGGAAAGTTGTGATAAATTGAAAACACTCACTTAAAAGGAAAAAAGAGAGAGAAAACTTAACACTGTTTAACTATAAATTTATAATTTATTGCAAAAAACTAATTTTTGTGTATAGTTTAATTTATGCTGCCCATTTTTACATTTTAATAATTATTTCATATATTTAATGTAATGTTTTATTTATACACTCATAGTTAAGGTCATTTTAATATTACAGAAATACACTTCAAACTGTGCATTTATTATATTGATATTGTCTTAAATTAAGTTTTTGAATATATATATATATATATATATATATATATATATATTTTTTTTTTTTTTTAACACGAAAAAACTTGTCAATTCTGAGAGAGAGTAAACAATAAGTTTTTAACTTCAGAATAAAGAAAAAGATAATTTTAAAAAATGTTACATATGTTAGTAGTTATATTTGATTTAAGAAAAATAACCATTCATCAATGTTTAACTTAATTCAAAGATTAAAATCTCCTCCCCCTTTTCCCTTACTAACTTCGTTTGCATCTATTTTGTGCCAAATATAATATGTTTTCATTTAACTAGTGTAATTACGTTCGAAAAATTAAAATATTCACACGCAAACAAGGAATCTTATTATATAAGAAATTAGTTTCTTTAAATCAGTTCAATAATTAATTTTCTTTTATTTGCTTTAAAAATTATCATGCAAAAATATGGTACACTTTACTTTTAAGCATTGTTACTTTATAAAATGCTTGAAAAGAAATAATTTTGGTGTTTCATTTAAAGAATTGTTTTGTTTAATTAAATACTGTTGATTTTTTTTTTTTTTTTTTTTCAAATTAAATATATTGTAAATTTTATAAAGGGTATTTTATTTTTTAAGCCCTTAATATTTTTATTTCATTGCATCATGTATTATATATAAATCTAAATCAAATCAGTATTTAAAAATATCTAAGCCTCATTCATAGTAACTCATAAAACAATATTGATATAATATATGCATGATTTGAATAGTCTATAAAGTGAATTCACAATTATGTAAGTATATGTAAATTAAAAAAAAAAAAAAATGGAGAATATAAATCAATCTTTACAAGGAAATAAGAAATAAGTTGTATGTGCCTCAGGAAAAATTTACAATATAAGTTACTGCAATTAAAATGCACTAGTGATATTGAATGATGATTAATGGAAATTTAGTAAGCAAACTATATTAATTGAAATTATAAATTTGCATTTATTGTCTGAAAGTTGTGCTAATTTTTTTTTTTTTTTTTTTTTTAAACTTCATGACTATTATTGTGAGTTTTTAGAATTTAATGTATTTGATTATAAAGCTTTTTATTCAACTTTTATATCCTTCAACACCAATATTTATTGAGGACATTTTACTGCAAGGTTTTCTAGTTTTTTCAGTGTAGTATTTGATTGTTTTGTGGCATCAGCTACATTTCCTTGTTATATCAAAATAAATTGTGAATATTTTTAAATATTTTTTTGTAAATTACTCAATTACCTTTTGGAATTCAATAAAATTATTATTATTTGTATCTAAAATACTCTCTGCTAACTATTTTTTAATTATTTCCCCTCAATTTTATATTATGGTTTAACAATATATCCTAAATATATTTGGGTATTACCCATTACTTTGTGAATTAGTCAGTAGTTTTTTTTTTTTTTTTTTTTTTTTTTTTTTTTTTAATTTTAATGCTGAAATTTGATCCAAATAATTTAACATTTAGATATACAAATATTTTACAACTATTATTTAAACTAAATATTGTTAAGCAATACCAATGTAAAATCGAGAGAAAAAGAATAGTTAACAGGGAATATTTTAAATATCTTCGAATTTTTTTTTTTTTTTTTTTTTTTTTAATTTAAATAGTTTTTAAGAAATTTTAATATACTTAATTAAAAATGTTATCTTTCAATGCAAATTTTCATAATTCTAATCTAAATAGTTTACAAAAAATATTAATGTCCACCTTCCCCTTAAAACACTGTCACTTAACTTTCCTAAAGATTTTTTCCTTGTTTTTCTAAAATCTGAAACAAATGCTGTCAACATGAATAGGAAAATCTAGTGGATTTGTGCACTTACTGGTGGAAATCGCTTTATGAATAATGTTAGAAAAGTTATAAGTTTGAATTTTAGAATAATTTAAATTGTCTTTGCATGTTACAATTCTTATTTTTCAAAATATGTATTTAAATTAATATAACTATTCAAAACACTACATTAAAATTATTAAGCCTATTCAAGTTAAGTAATTACCTAACTGGCCTTTGTGGGTTTTTGTGGTGCATTATTCAACTGTTTATTTTCATTCTCATTCTTTTCATTACCCTTTTTTAAATATGCTATCATGTGGTTATTTACAAGCACAAGTAAAATTTATGTAAAATTCATATTGGTTCTAGCATTTATTCAATTAAGTATTCAAAATATTTAAGAGTTTCAGATTGCTAAACTTTGAGCTTGACTATATGAAATTTTATTTCAATTTAATATTCTAAAATATTGAGAAGAGTTTAAAAAAAAATATTGCAATTTTTTTTATACTTTGAAAATTAAAAAAAAAAAAAAAAGTATTTTATTTTAACTGTTTGAATTTCTCTTTTTCAAACAAAAAAAAGAAAAAACATAGTAAATTATTTATTATTTTTATAATATTTAATATGAATAATTTAAAGTAAATTCTGAAATACCATTTATACATCATAGAATTTAGAATAGTGAAACGACCATATGACATTGGTTTTACTGTATTTTTTTTTTTTTTTTCCCATACTGAAGTTTGAAATTTCAGTATTAGTAGTTTTTGTTTATTACAAGCTAATTTTCATAAAAGAATGTAAAAAGTTATAAAGTACAATGCATAACTAATTTTCAAACCATAGCAGTTGTGTTGTAACTGTTTTATTTAGCAATGTCCAGCAAAAGTTCTTACTTAGGATATTGCTTCGCCTTTTATCAAAGATTTTTCTTTTTCTTTTAAAGCACTAAATAATTCTTGATATATCAGAAAGTGAACATACTGATTTTTTTTTTTTTTTTTTTTTTTTTTTTTTTTTTAAATGTGAGGTTTGATAATCCCTCCCCCCCCCCCCTTAAAAAAATAAAAAATAATAATAATGCAGTATTTTTATCAAATCTGTAGAGGGATTCTAATTAGGCATATAAAATAGTATCTATTAAAAGGAAAGTATATCTATACATATAATAAATATATATGTACATGTAGTACAACCATAATGGTTTATTTTAAATAATTATATAAATTTTTTGAAGGAGAGAAAGGGGAAAAAAGAGGATATATTAAGATTTTAATGGTGTTCCCCCATTATAGTTTGATAAAACAAAAATATTTTAAAACATTGGCTACAGTAATAAGCCCTATCTGAAAGAGGAAATTTTTAACAACTAAAAAATCATATGTTTTTTGTATAACCAACTATATCAATCAACATCTTGTGGAACAATTTTACTTTGTTGTTTAAGCATAAACAGTGGAGAGTTGAAAATAAATGAGTTGAATAAATTAGCTTTATAATCTTAGTAATTTTAAAATAAAATATCCCTAATGTATTTGTACTAATTTATTATTCTTAAATGATAAATCTGCAATTCAATTCGTTATTAATAGTTCAAAATGAACTCTTGGAAATGTCAGGCATTGTTTTTTTGAGGGCAGCTTGGAAATTGTTAGCATTGGTTTTAAATTGTTAATTTGAAAAAAATAATTGTTTATAATTTAATAAACATTTTGTTCAAATTTATTCCGAATTCATTGTATTTTGTTTATATATATATATCTATTATTCTTGCTTATGTTTTGCATTATCTACTTCACAATTTAATTGACTATATTTTGATTTCACGGGTTTTAATTTTCTTAGGAAAATTAATGTTTCTATAAACAAAATATTTTTTCAAAGTTTGTCTTTTGTGAGGGGAAAATTGTCATGTAATTTTTTCAATTTTAGCAGTTAGCTGTTTACTATCAAAGAAATAATGCTTCATTGAATCTGATGTCAGACATATGCTGTAATTCATTATACATGATAATGAAAATGGGATTTCGTTTGGTAGTAAACAAGTTTTTTAAAGGGCAAGGATCATTTTCATAAAATTTTGTGAAAAGCAGTTTTATAAATTTGAAATTTTTTTAGTCTTTTAATGAAGTGGAGTTTTGTGAAAAAGCAGCTTTGTGTGTCTATGAGCAACTTTGTGCGTCTATGAACAGGCATATATTCTGTTTGTTCATTGAAATTATATATATATGTGTGTGTGTGTGTTTTCTCAAAAGCAAGTTTGGGATAGTACTATTTGTGAATTATCCAGGTATCAACTGTACTAACAAATATAGTTGCCATGTCAAAGCACCAAATGCAAGCTACTTTTTTTTTTTTTTTTTTTATTATTGCTGGCCTCTTCTCTTTTTAAAAAATTTTCTTTTGATACTGAAATCAGTAAAACAATGCAGCAATAACCAATATTTTTCTGGCAAACTTTAGCCAATACAAGTCAGAATTGTGTGAAAAATTTTAAGAAATTCATTGTCTAAGAATTACTGTTTTAAAAATTACAGTAGACTCCCATACTATGCTGGGTCAGGGTTACCAGATAAATGCTATAATTTTATTTTTTTACAACACTAAATTATTAGAATGTCAGTCAAATGGTTCAATTACACCAGATTTAGTTTTTGTATAAATCAAATGCTTTGATATAGAATTGTGGTATTAAAATTGTAATATTCATCTCGCAACTCTGCTGTGGGCAGAGTTGCGATTACTGTATTCTATCGGGGAGTCAGTCCAGGTTTTCATTTTTATGAAACACAATAAATATATATATTATATATTTAATTTTGTTCATTTTTTTGAGAAAAAAATATCATGCAGAATCTTTCATTTTAAGTCACTCTACAAATGTTCAATATCAAGTTAATAGTAGTGTTTCATTGAATCAAGTATAGGCAGTCATTTGGACTAAAACTGAAAAGATAGAAGATAAAATGAAATTTGGTGAAGGGGTTATTTTTATTTGAATTTTATGAAGGGGTAACTAAAAGGCCTCAACTTTGCCTGGATCGACCACTGTCTGTACATGCTTTATTATGTTATGTAATTGTAATAACTAGTTTCATTGGGAAAAAGTTATTTAAATTTTTAATCAAAGTAAATGTGAATCAGTTTAAAAATCATCTTCATTGGAGAACATAGTTTGCATTGTATAATTGTGAAATTGTAAATTAAATTTAATGATAAATAAAATATAGTATTAAAGATCAGATTATTAAAAAATAACTTTTAGGTAATGAAATTTATTATTTTTACTGTGCCCAACAATTATTCTTTTTGGATTGATGCACTAAAAATTTTATACATTAAAAAAAAAAAAAAAGATTTTAAACTATTTAATACTATTCTATTATCCATAATTAATCTGAGATTTAAAAAATTATTTAAAAATTATAATTACAAATTATAATTACATTGTACTGTAAAACATTACTGTAAAAATTATAATTACATTGTTATATTATTAACTGTAATTCAGTGAACGGTTTTTTTTTTTTTTTTTTTTTAAATAAATTATAAAGAAATCTGAATAATGTGGTTAACATTACACATGATTAAAGAATGGTGAGGGAACTCTTAAACTTTTGTTGTTGTAAATTATTTTTCATATTTTAAACTTCGATTCGTAGTCCAATTATTATTATTTTTTTTTTTTTTTTTATCACCTAGGATTTAAGTATATATCGTCGAGAAAATTAAGATATTTAATAACTCATTTTCGAAAAAAAAACCTTACTGCAGATTGATTCTTCAAGGATGCTACGTTATCGCGTTACAAGCTTTCAAAAGGGAAGAATTCTCCCTTCTTTATGAGCTATAGTGAGTCAGAGAGTATCGGAATGAGGGTATTCTTCTCCCTCCTTCTGTATAATTAAATCCCAGAGGATGAACGCCTGAGTCATTGCGTTCCATCACATTCAATCCCCTCATGATCTTGCCGATTATAAGAAGAAAATGTTAAAATATCCAATTCTGTCTGTATTTTCGTCTATTCTGTAAAATATAAATTCTTAGTCTCATTGAGGGGGGGGGGGACTGCAACCGATATTATATTTTCTGATTGCTTTTATATGATCACGGATACAGTGAATTTTACCTTATTAGTTTTTTTTTTTTTTTTTTTTTTCCCCCTTCGCAGAAATTATTTGCATTGTGAAAATCATGCCGTTTTTATGCGGCCGAGCGGTTCTGCGTTCAAAGCTGGTAGATGGGAGGTGCCGGGTTCGATCCCAGGTCGCGCTCATCGACCTAGCCGTTCGGAGTTTTCCTTGGTTTCCTCCGAAACTCGCGTAAATACGGGCTAGGACCCCTTAGAAAGACCCCCACGGAGGGCATTCCCCCTCTAGGCCTAGGACACATCAGGAGTCAATCGGCCTTAAAATCCTACAACCAACCAACCATGCCGTTTTTATTAGTTTTAAGCTTATATTTTAATGTTTATTTTTAAATAAATGAATTGCAACTTATATTCCCAATTTAACGGATTTAATATTTGTTTTGTGCAATATGGGAGTAAATGTTTGGCAGTAAACAATCTAATTTCTCATTGCAGTTGATAAATATTTTATTTAGTTATTAAAATAGTAACTGTAGATTTTTAAATCTACATGAATTCTGAAAACTAATTTTTAAATCTAGTATAAGTTGTGTAAAATGAGTTATTACTTGAAAATAAATTTTCATTTTGTTTACTTTTGATACGTAATATATAGAAATAAAATTGCACTGTCTAAAGCTAAAAGCATCTGTATTAAGTTGAATTTACTACTAAAAAATGTTAGGTTTTAATTAATATATATATATATATATTAGTGGATTTTTTTTTTTTTTTACAAGATAGCAATAACATTCCAGTATAATTAATGTATTTATAACATACTATGTTCTAATGTTAGTTAATCGTACATCTTTTTCTTAGCCTTGCTTTCAGAATAACTCTTTAATGTTAATTTCTTGTCGATACATAGAATAGTTTCAAAAGTGTATTAAAGTGAATTTTGAGCATAGAGAATTTGCCCTTGTGCCAGTTTGGCTGACGTTACGGCAAATAATCTTGGCGAAGAGTAAATTATCGTCACGCTGTAGTTTTTCTCTGCTGCTGCTTTTTTATCTTTACTTCTCCACTTGTTAAAGCCGGAAATCGTTCCATTTTTCTTTAATTTTTCTTATTCTGGCTTTGTTCTTTTTTTACGCTTGGGATGTTGCGAAAGATGTCCGCCGAATTTTTCCCAATGCCAAACTTCCAGTAAGATGATGAAAGTTGATTGGATATGGGTGTGCGTTTCAAAGTGAATTTTCTAATATTTGAGAATAACTAGTTTTTGAAATAGAAAAATTAACTTTCCACATTCTCTACTTTGAGCAGAATCTAACGGAAAAGTTTAACTAACTTGGTTCAACTGCAATGATAATTTTCCGAATAATAAAAGTCCAAGTTTCACGAGGGTAACGCTCGAAAATAACGTCATAACGCCAAAAATGTATTTTAATAAAGGAAATTAAATTTTTATCCTTGATTTTTGAGGAATGAATAATAATAATAAAAAAAAAATAGAAGAAGAATTAAGAAGGGGGGGGGATGACTTCCCAATTGTAACAATATACCAAGAAATTTTTTTTACCCCTGATTTGTAAAAGTCGTAAAGATAATTTAGAAGAATAGATGTAAGGCTATCTAAGGTCCGCTACATGCGATTTGGCCGTTCTCTCTCTTTCTCTCTACCCCCGTTCAAAACCGCAAAATTATGGCCAAAACAGTAAACTACTAAATAAGTAAAGAAGAAAAAAAGTATCAACCACTAGGCGGCGAATAAGGCCTTGTTTGTATGAAATGTTTGAATATCTATTTTCAAATCCCATTAATATCGTCTGCTTCTTGGATAGGGAAAAGAGATTAGCCAGCACTGAGCTGGATGTATTGCATCCTTTGTGTACATCACGTGGTCTTCAGTATAAAACTTTAAAAAAATTACGAGCACCGTATTATTAAATTAACAATAGTTTTATAAATATTTATTTGTTTTGAACTCTACTTGTCTTTTAAGCAATTATTATTAGGGGGCTGTATTAAAGAACAATATTTGCAAATAGCCACAGGGCCGCTTAAAAAAAAAAAAAAAAAAAAAAAAAAAAAACGAAAAGTTAGAGATTTAAATATTTTCTTAAGGGGTCGAGTATCTTTTGAGAAACAAAAATGGCCATAATTTAATTTACAATATCTGAAAAAATATTTTCATAAGCAGATATTAAGAAAGATTTTGTGTATCTGTTGGAGCTTTTAAAATTTTCTATTTTATCTTTCAATAAAATGTTAAAAAAAAAAAAAAAATACTTAGCTTTATACTTAAAACAGATACATCACATGAACCTACAAAAAATTACACACGACCAAATATCTTATCATTAAAATAACGAAAAATACTTTTCTGGAAATCCCAATTCCTAAAAATATATAACACTATTTTCCCCCCTTAATTAAGCTGATAATTATATAAAAATAGTCTGTTTTGATGGTAGAAAGTTAATATTCCTTTCGTATGTTTGTCATGTTATAAAGTAATTAAATCTTCAACAAAATCTGGGCAAGTATCAGAGATATTGTGCGTTTAGATAATTTAACAGGAAATAGCCCTAACATTTATATATATATATATATATATATAATGTAGACTTATTCCATAGACTGTAATAGATATACAAACTTTTCTTAGCATTTGTTAAAATCTACAAGTTTTTGAAATAATATTTTCGGATATTGCAAACAAAAATAATGGGTATTATTTTTGTTCATATTTTCCCTGTTCAATTGATTTCGCCCACTCCATAAAATCTCAATTTCACTTTAAACGAAAGCTTTTTTATTGCATTATATCATTAACACATTTATTTTAACTATTAAATTCCACATTAATGTTTATTAACAGAAATTTAAAAAGTTAATTTAGTTTCTTTAAACTAAAGGAAGAAATGTAACCATTAATTTAAAAGAAGTGGCCACTAATGAAATAGTTATTATTGGCAGCTAATGGAATTTCCTACTTTAGCCCTTTACATATTCTGTTTACGTTTTCGAGTCTCCTCTCTAAAATAGGGTCTTGGGGTCACTGCTTTTCTTTATCCTTGTAATAATTAAGCTGTACCAGTAAATCAGACATTTTTCTGCCCGCCATTCAAAAGCTCAGTTAAATATTCTTAAAACGGTCAACTAGGAGCTATTTTTATTTATTTTAATTTTTCCACTCTTTTCCCAATTTATTTTAAACAAAAAATGTTCTATATAACTTATGTATAATTCTTAGACATTGTACCTTTTCTTTTTTGAGGGAATCTGTCTCAGTTGATTCGTAATTTTAGGGAAATTGAAAATTGTATTAATCTTTAATGATTTTTTTGCGCAGTTCAGTGCCTTATTTGCCTTTTGCATGTGTGCTTTTATGTTTAAAATTTGTCCAATTTTTTTTATTTTTTTATTTATTTATTTTTTAAGGGTTCTCTTCACTTACCGTCGCCGGAAGCCCGAGACAATGTTATTCTATGGGGAAATTCTCTTTACAAATAACTAATGCATATTTTTAAATTCTGTTTTCACATTCTGAAAATTCCCAGCTGTTCAATTGACGGACCTTTTTTAAAAAATTATTTTTTTTATATTTTATTTTGAAATATTTTATTACGAATTTTCAATATGTGAAATTGTTTCATTTTGCAATTTAAAAATAAAATATTAAAAATTTAAAAAACGCATTTTTAAAAAAGGTCCGTCCATTTAACAGATGAGAATTGTCAGAATGTGAAAACAGAATTTTTAAAAATATGTATTAGTTAATAAGTTATTTGTAAAGAAAATTTCCCCATAGAATAACATTGGCTCGGGCTTCCGGCGACGGTAAGTGAAGAGGGCCGTTAACTATTGCATATCTGTAAACGTTTGCAAATTTATTAGTTTTATGTGATTTTATTATTTTTTATTTTTGCATATCAATTTCATAAATCTTTCTGATTTTTTAGGTTGTGCCAAATGAAAAGTATCGTGAAGTGTTGAACGGTCATTTCCGCCTCGAATCCCACCCGCACATAAACCAAATTGAAGAGGTAATTGTTGGCCGGACAAGCACGTATGTGATCTTTCCTCGATGTCATGGTGATCTACACTCTCATGTTCGGGCCAAACGAAATCTGCGTGAAGCGGAAGCTCGGGCTCTCTTCAAACAAGTGGCGTCGGCCCTTGCAGCCTGTCATAGAGCGGGCATTGTACTAAGGGACCTAAAGCTCAGGAAATTTGTATTCAAAGATCCTGAAAGGTGAGTTTTTCTTTTCATGAATCGATAAACAATAGCATTAGAATAGCGCCATATTTAATAGTGGGCCACAAGGGTCGTGCTCGTGGATCTGAAAAAGCTCATTCCCAGGGTCCCGCTTGTGAATGTTACAGTCGGTAACAAAAGTCTCCGAACACTAGCAAAAATTCCTATATAAAAAAAAAAAAAAAAAAAGTACACTTACAGTTTTGTTAAATAAATCGTTGTCGAATCCTGTTTTTAGAATAAGAACAGGATTCGACAAGGATTTATTTAATAAAACTATTAAGTGTACTTTTTTTAATAGGAATTTTTGCTGATGTTCGGAGACTTTTGTTATCGACTATACCTATACAAAGTAGTATTAGGATAATAAAATCAAACTTTGCTCTGTGTTAGGTAGTAGCGATTATGTTTATATTTGTGATTTCACATACAGACTAACACATTTTTCTGTTATTTCTTTTATTTATTGTGCTGATTTCATTAACCATGGTAATTATTATTTTGATATCGCAGCCCAATGAAGAAAAGTCACACACACAAAAAAAAAAAAAAAAAAAAAGTGAAAATTTCGAATTTATATAATTGAAAAATGTGTTTAAAGTATCTTTAATAGATATAAAAAAAAAGCGTCGCATCTTTATCTCAAAAATTATCTACCTGGAAGGCAGTTGGATTAATTTTGTCAGTGCTAGCAGAACATTATTTTATCCGCGATTGTAATGAAATGCTCGCCCTCTGGTGGGCTAAGGTGAAATTATCATACCACTGATAGCTTTCACGCTGAAACAATGATAGAACAACAAGAAAGAACAAAAATAAATACACGTGGCTATTATATTTACTAACAACTGCAGTTGAGAAAGAGCCATCTATCGATCATTACAAACGCGGATATTATGTAGTTACTCTCAAATTGTACATAAAATATATAATTTACTGAAAGAAAATGTAAAATGGTTATAAAGTTTCTGCTAAACCCTTTTTTTATATGAACAAAATTAATTTAAATGAATGAATGGCGTGGCGTGTAAGTAATTTTCTTCGTTGAAACAATTTTGATTAATAACGCGTTCACATTTCCATTGTGAAATAGTCTTTGTGTTCGTCAAAAAATGTCACTTTTTTTTTTTGCTTCGAAAATATGAAGTTTTGAAAAATGGAACATTAAAATTTAAATTCATCTTTGAAAATTCTATTCTCGCGTTGCAGCTATTATATATTTATTTTTTTAAGCAAGGTTTTACAAAGGTTTTAGTACAAATTGCGTGTTTGAGTGTGCGTGAAGAAAGGGGTGTCAGACTATAGGGAAGTGTGGAAGGGGGAAGGAGGAGAAACCAACGTTTAAGTAATTAACATAAATTATCTTCTTAAAAAAAAAAAAAAAAATCATTTTGTTCATATCAAATTTATTTTTTTAAATAAATGTAAAATCTTTGTTAAGATATAAAAAATCGCACATAAAAATTAATGCAATGCTTGCTTTATTCTTATCTTCAAAGAAAAATAATTTTGCATCCCTTTCAATGTTCTTTGCTTGAGGTTGTTGCCATTGCAAAAGCAAAAGCTTTTCCAAATCTGAAATGTTGACTCATTTTGATGAATCCGGCTGCCCTAAAAATAAACGTTTTTCGTCAGTGCGAATCTGAATTTTCGTACACGGCTGAGTCTGCGTGGCTATAAATGGCTGACGAAAATTTTTGAAGGGAAAACTTTCTCTTCCTTCGTTTGGCGCCACAACGAAATGAAAGCACACCACACAGTGTCGCATTGGGGTGTGACGCTCTAGGCGTGGGGTTTGGATCCATCCTTTTATAGCTTTTTATAGAGTCCCGAAGAATTTTAGATATCTTAATTAAATCTTGCGAGAGAGATCTGGTTACATTTGTTTGCCATATAATTATTTATACGCGTACAAATATAATTTCTTCGTACTCAGAATAGAGTTGTCGACTTTGCAAGCAAAAACTAGCGACTCATGAATGCAAGTTAAAGATTTCGAATTTGTAAAAAATATATCGAAAACTATAAGAATTGCTGCCTGAATGTATATTTTATGGAATAAACCTAATATAATTCAATTAATATATTTTAAATGGAAATATAAGCTTTTATCTGAAGCATGCAGTGGTTCCAAGTCAAATGATGCTGTCTCCTTAATTGCAAAAAAATCATAATAGCTTCGTTATTTGATTGAAGTCGGGGCTAAGATAAAGTATTAAAGAACTTTGATTTAATTTTTAATAGAGTAATAAAATAGTTCAGAAAAAATTTCTATAGAACATTTTTATATATTTTTCCAACTCAGCTCTTTGACACAAAATATTTGTTGAGATTTATGAAAGTGTATTTAACAAATTTTTCAATTTTTAACTGAAATCCCTCATAAAACAAAATGTTTGGCATTTACTGAGCCGCCATTTCTTTTGAAAAAAAAAAAAAGAATATTTGCGAGTATATTTTTCTCTTTCTCTCCTGCATCCTTTCTGTCATGATTTCAGTTGGAGAAGTAAAGTAAAACAAGCTCGAATTGCGAACCGGTTCTGAAAGTGCGTGAGTGGAGAAAGAAGGGTTAAAGAATTCAATTTCCATTTCCCCTTCTATTTCCCCCTTTCTTCCTCTAACTCCTTAGGTCCTAAATCTTCGAACTTCGAGTGGCCTTCAGATTTATTATTTTTTTTTTCCTCTTTTATGCTCTTGCCACTTGTTTGCCCAGTTTTTTCTTTTCTCTCTTTTTTTTTCTTCCCCCCCCCCCTTTTGATTCATTCTTGTAAGCGTTGAA
Organism: Salticus scenicus; assembly: GCA_963930645.1. NCBI lineage: Eukaryota > Metazoa > Arthropoda > Arachnida > Araneae > Salticidae > Salticus > Salticus scenicus. The sequence goes on along the minus strand of OZ005662.1, from coordinate 204,634,195 downwards.
TGTCCTCAGTGCAAGCAAACGATTCAACCTTTTTCTGTATTCCCATAAAATGTTCATGCATTTGGTGATATAGGTACACTTTCGGAAATTTTTTCTGTTTGTGTCAATTGCCCTTAAGTTCGTATATGAAATATATTTTCGAAGTGTGAATTTTTATTTTCAAACGTCATAGATTAGCATAAACATGTTAACACAGTGTTTTTTCGAAGTTATTATTGTTGCCTGCAATGTGCCGGTGGGGCTCGTTTATTCAATGCAAGGCATCCCCCGCAACTGGCTCAGTCGGTAGAGCGCTAGGCTCGTAATTGGAAGATTGCGGGTTTGGTACTCGAGTTGGCCAAAGACTGTCATATACACTAATGGTGGCTGGTGCACGTAAAATCTGTCGTGGCCGCAATGCTCTCTATGTTCCCATCCAAATTATACCTCTGGGGGTCACCGAAGCGGGAAAACCATCCCTTTCGTGGAGGATCAAAATTGTGATGGCATGTCTACGGACTACCTCTATAGGTGAGCCCTAGACCGTCGCCGATTGCCCATTGCGCAGCGCTAGTGTGACGTAAAAACCCAACCAACCACCCCTCCCGCAAATGAAATAATAATGCTGAATTGCAAATGAGTATTTTTTGCGTAGGACAATAACGTAAATAAATATACATGTTTTTTTTTTTTTTTTTTTTTCTTCTAATTTTGGTATAGTTTCCGAGCTCCTGCTTAGAAATTCATAATAAAAAATCTGCATAGCCGTATGACTTTTTGTTTTGTCTAATACGCAGCAAAGCGTAACAATCATGAGAGCAAAGCTGAATTGAAGCGTTTTATGTTTTTAGATTTATTTTCGAAATATTTGCCTTAATTGTTTTATAACAAAACAAAAAAAAAAAAAAAAACTTTATTTTATTTATTTATTATTATTATTTATTTATTTTATTTTATTTTATTTTTATTTTTTTTGGGGGGGGGGGTTAATATAAAAATGTTGTCCATTACATCTATGAGCAAAGCTGTAGGGGGTGGGAAAGGCAGTGTCTGATAAAATAATCGGAGCAATAGCATCACGGAAATGTTTTTCACTTCACGCCTGCATGGATGAACTTATTTTGTTTTATCCTTCCAGCACTTTTGTTCCCATTGGATCCAGTCACTTGTAAGACATAAGTTGCATTTTTTGAGGTCGTCTAGCAGCAACAGCTGCGAACGACCTCCTCATTCTGTTGTCTGTTGCGTTTCGAATGGCTCATGATATACTGAATTAAATATTCTCAGTTTCTCTATGCAAAACCTGTTTACTAGATTTTCTGACATGTTTTGCTTCAATTCTTTTGTGTTCAGGAAATGGTTCTAGTTTTCTAAATATTTTGCCCATTTTGAAAATTACCTTTATGGCGATTAATTCATGTTGGACATAAAATTAGCTTTCTTCGTACAATTAATTAAACTATGATTGTTAGGTGTTTCAGAGTGACATAATGTTAAATGATTATTCGAGTTAAAGGGTTCGTATCATTTTAGATGGAAGTTCATTTTTAATTTAAAATTGAAGTTGAAATAAGTTACAGTTAAATTGTTTATCTGGGAATTAAAATAAGGTGTGAAAAACCTCCGAGATGTTTTCTGTCATTCCCATCGTTAAATTTTCTGACTTTGTAAAAAAATATTTAACTTGAAAATAATTCAGTTGCCGGTCGTTTAAGTAAACATAGTATTTTACTTTCTTTCTTTTAAACTATAAAATTATCTAGTTTTCATTTGAGTGGCTTAATTAAAAAAAAAAAAAAGGTCCGTTTTTCTTAGATTTTATCATTTTCTATTTTGTTTAGCTGCAAACATTTTACCCAAATTAATGTATTTCCCACGTTCCAAAATTGTATATAAAACTAGTGGATCTCTGATATCGTTCTAAATGCTGCCCCACCCCCACCCCCCTCTTTCTAAACCGTCAGAAAAGATAAGGAATCACTGGTAAATGTCACCGCTTTCCTATTTTTGGCTATGTCAACGTACGTGGCGATTCTAAAACTAAATATTTATTTAAGACGGGAGGGAGGAACTTTCACAGCCGGATAAAATTACGCGATTTAGTTTTTCTTTTTTTTTTTTTTTTTATCAGCTGTATTAATGAAAGCTTTTGCGGAACTCTTCGAGTTATTACGAAGAAATAATCTACTAAATTAAGATGCGTTGGAGTTGGGAAGTGGTTGATTGCGCAAGCCCACTCAGCAATTTCAGACCTTAATCTTGTTCCATGAGAGATGTGCGTATGTAAGGCGCGCAATTGCGTATTACTTGAGTTTATTGCGCAATTTCTGGAGTCTCTTTGAAAAAGGGTATAATAATATTTATTTTAAAGAAAATAAACTTTGTAAAGGCTTATGTGAAATCCCGATTGCACAGTATTTTAAATTTCATTTTAATCATCATATTGAAAATTTCTTTTATTATTGTAAATAGTATTTAAATAATAATATAATAATAATAATCAGGATAAGGAAATAATAGTAAAATTAGTCTTGACTTCATTTTGGTTAAAAAATGTTTATAACTATCGTTGACTTTTATTTATAAGCACTTAAAGCCAATCATTTGTTTTACTTTATCGATTAAAAAAAAAAAAGTCACAATGTTACACTATGATTTATGAAACATTTTTTGTTTTTTGATAGCATTGTTTCATGTGACTAATCACCTATTTATCATCGTGACAGATCAGTTACTTATCACAGTATTTTTACTTTAATAGGTTCTTTCATAAAATCTAAAAAAATATGCCATTTAAGTAATTTATGGCATAATAGGTGTACAAGACTAGGGATTCACTAATGGCCGATAGGTTCTTCCCTCTAAGCTGGTAGGCGGGAGGTGCGGGGTTCGAACCTAAGTAACTCTTGTCTCGGAGTTTTCCGCGGGTTTTTCCGAAACTCGCGTGAATATAAGCAAAAACACCTGAAATACTCGCCACGGTTTGCATGCCGCCCTGGCCTAGGTCTTTAGTGCAAATAATGGACCTTTTATCATAACGCCAACATACACACAGGACTGGCCTTCCACAAAATATTTTCACTCCCGATCCACACTTTGCATTTCTGAATGAATAAAACAGATTATGATAATTTCAGATTTTTTTTTTTTTTTTTTTTTTTTTTTGTTTTTTTAACCTTTCATTATGAAATTAACATGTCTGTATCCTTAAAAAAAAAAAGAAAAAAGAAATTGCAATTTGTGAAATATAATCAATTGCAACCCTACTATTCTTAAATGGGGGAAAAATTATCAAGTATCAAAATTATCTAGTAAAATCACCTTTAAAAAATATTTTTCTTAAAAAAATAATAACGAGCCATAAATCGTTTGAATAATTTTTTGCAAAATTGCATATTATCAGTAGTAACTCTTAGATTGGCCAACTCATAAAAATGCTATATGTAAAGAATGATTGTGTTTATAGTTGTTTACTATTTCTAAGTATATTTATTTTGTCTTGTATTTTTCTTTTTAAATACAAAAATTTTATTGTTTGTCTATTAAAATGCAATACTTATGAATGCTATTTTATTTTAGGACTCAGTTAAAGCTAGAAACTCTTGATGATGCAGTTTTATTAGATGAAGATGATGATTGGCTTAATGATAAACATGGCTGTCCTGCATATGTTAGTCCTGAAATCTTGAGTCCAACTAGCAACTACTCAGGCAGAGCTGCTGATTGCTGGAGTCTTGGTGTCATGCTTTATACTATGTTAGTCGGTAGATATCCTTTCCATGACACAGAACCTAGTGGTCTCTTCAGCAAAATTCGACGTGGGGCTTATTCTGTCCCAGAACATCTTTCATCTAGAGCAAAATGTTTAATAAGGAGTCTTCTAAGAATGCATCCAGCCGAGAGACTGACTGCTGAAGAAGTTTTAGATCATCCGTGGTTTCGAAATTCTAAATTTAGTGATGATTTATCTGGATCATCAGATCAGACTGTGCCAGATCCAGATGTTAAAACTGATAGTGATGATTCGTGGTTTATGTAAATCAAGAACTACCTAGTATCCTAAGATATGGCAGCTACTTGCTTGGGGTGGCTATCATTCAATTTAAATACTGCCCGGTGTTCCTAGTTATTTGTGTCCTTTATTCCTCAATAGAATTATTCAAAAATAAATTAGTACAGTGTACTTTTAAGTGAGATGTAACATTAGCATTGTTTTTAAATTAAAATGGGAGAAAAAAAAACTACATTAAAACAGATTTACCTGGTAAATTCTTTATTACTTCTAAAGCCATACATTATGGAACTCCAAATTTTATTTTATTCTATTTATTGTTGCACACAATTTTTTTTTTTTTTTTCAATCAATATATAATATTTAGACATAGAAATTATCACGCTAAAGATGTAATCTATATTAAGTGGTGCAGCCGGGTAGTAAAAATGAATTTTTTGCACTGCCAATTGCACCCAAAAACATGCATTTGAAATATGTTTGTTGTTTGCATGGTTGTCTACCAAGATGTCTGTGTCTACATGTCTTTCTTGTGCTATGCTGCAGAAAATTCCTCATATTGTAGGAAAACATTATATAATTGACGTTTTGTTTTTAAGTCAGACTATGTTGTGATGTCGTTTTTCTTATGTGACTAGAATTGTTATAATTTCCATTGTTATTTCGTCTCTTGACGCTTTCTCAGGTAGTTATGAACTGCAATTTGAAATTTGATGGTACTTTTTGTTCTCTGTAGATGGTACTTTGTTCCTCATTTTAAATCATGGACTCTAGAACAGAAAAAAAAAAGTTTATATTGATCGTTAATTAATCTACTGGAATCCTTTTTAAAGGGATATTGTTAAAATATTTTGCAGTATTTAAAATTTAGTTAAAATAAATTTCATTACATTTTCACAGCATATTCAAAATTATTTTACTGTTTAACCCTTTAAGCGGCTGATACGTATTTTTCTGTTAGCAATTTTCTTTCCCTGATACACTTATAATTCAAAAATGCATAATTATCGATTCTGAGCATATTTTTAAAATATGAATGTCACATTTAATAGTCCTGAGGTTTGTCTGTAAATGTGAGTCAAATTGTTTTATTTCGAGCTGAAATAACTATTAATTTAGTACATTATAAAAATCATCCACTGAAAACAAGATTATACTTTTGTTCTTTTCAGAGACGCTCAGTGGGTTAAATTTTATTTATCATAGCTGTATTCAAAATTGCAGGAATTTGACAAATTCAGGACCGGATTTAGCTTTAACTGCATGCCTGAGGCACTTCAGGAACCCTCTTGCACTTCTTCACTTAAATTTAGAACCAGAAAAGGCATTAATTCGAATTTGATTTAGGGGTCTAGTGTGGAGTGAAGACCTGGGGCAGTTGCCTCATATGCTCCTGCCCATGACCTCTGTCAGGCAATAGGCAAAGTACAAATTCTTAAGAGCAACAACACCTAATATCGCATACAGCCAATGCTATTCTATGGGCAAATTTGTTTCCATAATTACTCATTACCTAATGTGTGTTTTTTTTTTTTTTTAATTCAGCTTCTGCATTCAGAAAAATCACAACTGTTAAATTAGTACTCTTTTTTTTTTTTAAAGATTTTTCACATATTTCACATTTTTATTTTCTAGCAAAAAAGTGCAAAAAATGTACTTAATAATTTTCTTTAAACTCAAAAATAAAATATTTCAAAAAATACTAATTTAATGGTTTGAATTTTCTGAATGTGAAAATGGAATTTATAAAAATACATTGGTAATGAGAAATTGAGGGGAAAAAAGTTTTCTACAGTGCCGACCAAAAAAAAAAAAAATAAATAAATAAAATAAAATAATGCTTTACACTTGAGTGGCAAAAAAAACTTTACATGTCAATTGCTGTTTTCGCCATAAAAATGTGTTGAACCTCAGTGATGACAAGTGGTGTTGTTGATCACAGACGACCTCTCCCTATCCTATCAACACTGTCATCACTGGGGTTCAACACATTTTTATGGCAGGAACAGCAATTAAACAGTAAAGTTTTTTCTTTTTCTTTTTTTTTTTTTGCTGGCACTGTAGAAAATATGGGCTTTGAATGTCGGCAAGATTAGGTATTGTGCACTTTAATATCTGAAATACCTATAATTGTGATTTTATAAAATTACATGGAAAATTTGTCTTGCAAATTTTTGTTACCAATTCCATGAATTGTTTGTTTATAAAGCATTAATAAAAGCTGTTATGTTATGTATCATTATGTAAAACTTCGATATTAAACCCACTGAATGTGAGAAATTAAATAATTGACGTTTCTGTTCTATATGTCCAAAGTCTAAAGTATTTTAATAATTAGCTTTCAAAGCATAATGATATTTGTCTCTAAACTGTTTTAAACTAATTAGCAGTATGAATTATGTCTTACGTCTTAAAAAAACACTACCACCATGTAAATATTGTAGATGATTATTCCTAACTTTGCACTTTTTTAGTGAAACCAAATAATGAATGGATGTTTAAATGATATGTGCCTTCTTGTATTTATTTATACAACTTCTGTAAATTTTCTTTCATTCTTATTTGCTGCTATTGATTGTCTAATAAAACTTAATAGCAGTATCTATATATTCTATTGAATCAAAATTTATAATGATTTGTTTTATTAACTATTTAGTTTAAAGCTTTATTTTTGCTTCTTTAAATATACATTTATTTAATAGTGAATGCATAACTTATCAAAATATATTCTACTTATATACTTAGAACTCTTAAGATTTTCTGGCAACCAAATTCTGTTTTATACTGTGGGAAAAATTATGATAATTAAATAATGTATTTAGTTCTACTTTTGCATTTTTAAGCTTCAAAATAAAATATAAAAATTTAAAAAGTCAGTTTCTGAAAAAGAACAACTTTAACAGTTGTGGATTTTCTTAATATCAAAATGGAATTTTTAAAAATGCATTTGGTGTAATGAGTAATTATCATGACAAACTTCTCCAAAAAATTAGATGGGGTGTAGGTGCAAGCGACACCTTCATATGAATAACTGAAAAAAGATCTAGTTCAGACCTCTAAATGTATTGGCATAACTTTTCATTTTTTAAATAAACTTTCTTTGTATTTTCAGTTTCCTTTTCTTAGGTCCTAGACCTTAAAATATAAAAGAGAAGTTTGTTGCAATTTTATTGCTGAATATTAAATTTATTAACAAAATTTTGTTTAATTTTTAGTAGGAAAAAAAATTTTAAGCATATTTTAAAAATTCCTTTTATCAAAATAACTTTTGAAGTAATTTTTATATAGTCTTAGGGGACGCTTCACCTAACATTGATGGTAGCCTTGAAATTTGTTTTCAAAATTACCTAATGTATTTTAATTCTATTTTCACATTTAGAAAATTCACAACCATTAGATTGATCCCAGTTTTTCATAAATTATTTTATATTTTTAATATTTCATTTTGGGACAAAAAAAAAAGAAAAAATGCACTCAGTCAATTTTTATGTTTACACCTTTAAAAAGAAATATTAAAGATTTAAAAAAAAAAAAAAAAAAAAAAACTAATTTAATGGTTGTGAATTTTCTAAATGTCAAAACGGAATTAAAAAAAATAAAATAATAATAAAAATAAAATACATTACTTAATGAGTAATTTTGAAAACAAATTTCTTTATAGAATACATAGAATATAACATGTGACAAGCATTTGCTTTAACTGAAGTAGCCCCTTAAACTTGCTTCAAGAACAGAAAAAAATAGCAGCCTATTTAAAAAAAAAAAAAATACTCATTTGTGAAATGTATTTTTTGTTAAATTTATTACTAATAAAATGTTTTGCATTAATTATTTAAATAAAAAATAAATTTAATCATTTGTGATATATGTAATCTTAAAATAAATCAATTTAGAACTCACTATGATAATGTTGCCATTTTACATGAAGTTGTAGTTCTGTTGTACATATTTTTCTTAATATATCATAGACATCCATTCATTACTTTTGCTGCAGCATTCTGTACAAAAATAAACTTTTAGTATTCTAGATATTTTTGGTGGCAGGAAAAATTGATGTGAATTTAGAAATTTTTTTTTTTTAAATATTCAAAGATTTGATAGAATATATTTGTGGTAATAATGTACTGTGATTATAAATATACTGCTGTTTACAAAAAAAAAAAAAAAAAAAAGAATTGTGCTATGCAATGTGAATCTTCCTGATAATAAATCAATGTGTAATCCATAAAAAAATACAATGAAATTTAAGCAATGAACGTATGAAATAATAATCATGAATGTAGTTTGAGAGAATGCCTTTCATAAATATTTCAATCTTTTTCTCTTTATTTTCTGTGTATAAAGACATATCATATGCATTGTATTATAGCCATTTAATCAGTTGCCATTGTGTCATTCCCAGATCAGAGTACTTAGGAAATTTTCTATATTTGTTTTTGTATTATCTGTTTAAATGAGAAGTTTAATTTATAAATAGTCCTGTACTTGCTTGCGATGAATAATATTTGAAGCCATATTTAAAATGTCTCAACCTTTCCATTCATTGTGTAGATGAGAATATCAGTACAAATTTAATTTTGAACGATGTCCTTGTGAAAATTTCAATCCAGTCTGTATATAGTTACTGCCATCAGCTTCATGTCATGATTTTTTTTTTTTTTTTTTTCCATATCATTGTCAATAAAAACTAATGATATCATAAACATTGTTTGTTTATTTACTTACTTATACACACATTTTTAAAGTCCTGGTTCTTGAGACAAATTGCAATTGATATGTTTGCCTACATTTTATGCAAAGAACTGTTTCAAATGACTGTAGTTTGCATTTGTTAAGGGCCCTCTTCACTCACCACCACCGGAAGTCGAAGATAATGTTATTCTATGGGAAATATTTCTTTACAAATAACTTATTAACTAACACATATTTTAAAATTCTTTTTCCATATTCTGAAAATATCCATCTGTTAAATTGACGGACCTTTTTTAAAAATGTATTTTTTTAATTTTATATAATTTATTTTGAAGCTGCAAAATAATTTTCAATATGTGAATTTTTTTCATTTTGCAATTTCAAAATAAAATATTAAAAATTAAAAAAATATATTTTTAAAAAAGGTCCGTCAATTTAACAGATGGAGATTTTCTGAATGTGAAAACAGAATGTAAAAATATGTATTAGTTAATAAGTTATTTGTAAAGAAAATTTCCCCATAGAATAACATTGGCTCGGGCTTCCGACGACAGTAAGTGAAGAGGGCCGTTAAGACTGCTCGCTCCCTCTTACAATCTCCCCATCTCTAGTCATAAAATCTCGTAAGTCTATGGCAAAATTTTATGGAATTATTCCTTACCTAATTAGTATTTATAAATTCAGTTTTCATATTCAGAAAATTCTCAACCATTAAATTAGTACCAGTTTCATACTTGCCAACCATCTCATTAATAACCGTACAATTGTTAACTCCCCCTGAAAAAAATGCCCCTTTTCTCACACTACTATATTTTTAGTTATTCTCTCCAAATGTTGTTACGATTAAATAAGACTAAATTTACTCTAAATTATTGGTGTGAGAAAAGAGGCTGGTACTAAAAATTGTACGGTTCATAATGAGATGGTTGGCAAGTATGCAGTTTTCTAAAAATTGAATGTTATAAATTTTAATATTTCATTTTATAGCTGAAAAATTCATTCTATTCACTTTTTTTAACTAAAAATTCAAAAATTTTTAAAAATAATTTTTGGAAAACGAGTACTAATTTAACAGTTGTGTGTTTTCAGAATGTGAAAACAGAATTTAAAAATAACAGTTGGGTAATGTGTAATTCTATGAACAATTTTAGCCATAGAATAACATGGGCTTTGATTGACTTTGACGGTCTGTGGTGTGCCCCCTTAGGGAATACTTTGCCTAATTTGACTGGTAGTCTAACCTCATGCTATTTTATGGAGAAATTTGAATACGCATTACTTAATTTAGAAATTTTGAAGTGCAAGGCTGATTTTTACCTAATATTTATTTTTAATTCTGTTTTTCACATTTAGAAAATTCACAACTATTAAAATGTTTGTAGTTTTTCAAAAAATGATTTTTTTTAAATTATTTCATTTTGATGATGAAATCTGAAGATGAAGAAACAACATTGAAAAAAAAAAAAAAAAAAAAGTTCTTTAATTTTTTGTATTTTTTATAGCTTTAAACTAAATATTAAAAAAAGTAATTTTTGGAAAATGAATAACATTAACGCTTGTGAATTTTCCAAATGTGAAAACAGAATTTAAAAAATACACTAGCAAACCCATGCAAAATTTTCACACTGTATTTCTTTTCTTATTTACCTTTAAAATTTGAAACTCGTAAATATTTTACCAATTTCACCACCTAATTAAAATTTTAATTTACCAGAAGCCAAATTATTATTAAAACCAAATAAATATTGTGCAATAGTGAAACCAGAATCATTCAAAGAAAAGTTTCAAAATAAGATTCATGGTTGATGACTCAGTTTTCATACTTTCGCAGGTAGTACAGTTTTATTAAAGAACCCCATGACTCCTTTTAAATTTTTATTGGCAAGAGTGTGATGACATTTTATCTATTTTGGCATAATTTTTTATTAAAAGAAAAAAAAAATCCTATTTTGATTATACTTTTTATGAATGTGTTTTTTAATCAATTCACGATGATTTATATTCTGTATATATATTTAAAACAATACTAGGTTTAAAATGATGCAAAGATTCTGAAGAAGTAACTTTAAAAAATACATTTTCCCATAAAATGCCATCATACAAATGTCATTATTTTTTATTAGTTCATTGAGCTGAGTCCGCGTGCTTAAATATTGTTCATTTTTAAATATTTTTTTAATCCTCACGTATTTTATTAATTTCACCACTATCATATTGTTTCGACAAAAAATAATTGTAACTGATCTATGCTAGAAAAATTTATATAGATTAGGTAATGAGTAATATATTAAACATATTTCTTCATAGAAATCACATGGGGGTAGATTGCCTGAAGTATCTTCTTAAGAGGCTTCTCCACTTATCGTCCCCAGAAGTCACAGCCAATGTTATTCTATGAAGAATTTCGCCCCATTATAACTTAACTAATAATATGTATTTTTAAATTCCGTTTTCACATTTCAGAAACTTCACAACTATTAAACAATTTATCGCTTTCGAAAAATTATTTTTTAATATTTTATTTTGAGATTGTAAAATGCGAATTTTCACAGTGTGAAATTTTTCATTTTTGAGCTAAAAATGAAATCTTAAACATAAAAAAAGACAATTTTTAGAAAACGATAAATTGCTTAACAGTTGTGAATTTTTGGAAAGTGAAAATGGAATTTAAAAATATGTATTTGTGAAATTATTATAATGGGGCAAAACTTCTCATGGAATAACATTGGCTTCGGCTTTCGGAGATTATAGGTAGAGAGTGCCCTTAAGCCATCTCCCCACTTCTTACAATTTTTGTTGCTTGTCAACAAAAGTCTATGCATTTTAAATTCTGTTTTCATATTCAGGAAATTCACTGTAAATTTGTTCTTGTTTTCGTAATTTTTTTACATTTTTAGCTTTAAAATAAGCACAAATTTGACGGTTGTGAAGTTTTTGAAATGTGAAAATGAAATTTGAAAAATTTTTAGGCATTGAACAATATTTAATCAACAAATTTTCCCATACAGTAACATGGGCTTTGTTTTCTAATGAGAATAGGTAGAGTCCCCTAAAAATATCCAAACACCTTTTAGAGGTTTTTTTTCAAAATATGACTATTTGCAGTATATCTGTACAATAAAGGATTTAAGTCCATATTCTTGATTTTTCAGGAGACGAAAAGTTTAACTAGCCAAAAACTAATCAGAAGAATCGATTAGGAAAAAGGGATTATGTTGATTTATACCCTTTATACCGTTCAGTGATTGTCAACCTTCATTTAATAAAGGGAAAAAATTGAATTAAATATTTTATACAAAGATAATGCTAAATTTCTGACTTGAATCTTTTTTTACCAATGGATTTTCTCAAAGACTAAATGACATGGATTTAAATCCTTTATACCAATCGATAGAGAATTTTTTTCTGGGTCTGACTATGTACTTAACTTAAAATCGATATTTTTGGACTTAAACTTATCAGTAAAAAAAATTACACTTATTTAAATGGACAAAAATAAGTACTTTTGCAAAATATGACAACCCAACTTTAAATAAATTTTAACATTAATGAATATTTTCTTTCAGAAAATTAACTGCTTTCATATTTGTAATTTAAGTATTTTAAAAAATATATACAAATGAAATTATTGATGAAACAAAAGTTATTAAAAAGCACTGGAAATTCTAAACTTTATCAATATATGTACTATATGTGACCTGTTAGACGATTTTTATCAAAAGTTGATAAGTGCTAATTTATGTGAAGATGCAACTACATATAAATTCATATGAAATTTTGTGCATTAATTTTTGAGTCTGAGCTGCTACAAAATATTTGTCCTATTTTCTAAAAATGGTCAAATCATGTTGTAGATTTCTCAAGGCATGTAAATTTATTCCATTCTGGAAATCAAATACTTTCACCTATTGAATATAGAAGAAAGTAATAAAATCATGTACTCTTGCAAAATATAACACGTTCACCTTTATTGGAGGTAAATTAGTTTAAATCTTATAAGGAAAACTGAAAAGGAAATTGGGCTTTTAGACAAAATTTCATTGCATTTTAAAATATGTAAAATTTTCGGGGAGACCTGCATTAAACTTTAATGAAAACTTGTAATATGAAAATCAGCAACATTTGAAAAATCAAATAAAACATCAATATATATCTAGAACAATATGAAAAAAAAAAAAATTAAATAAACAAAGCCTATTCTTGTTTTTTTCAGTAATAGATATAAAATTCTGCACAAATCAGAATTTAATTTAGTTCGACAGAACTTATTTTAATCTATTATTCCATATGAACGCGTGCAGTAACTGTGTTTCATTCCATAGCATTACTAACTATAATTTTTATTAAAATCACACAATCAACTGATTGGAAGAAAATCATATTTATTGAAATTTTATTTTTCCGACTGAGTGAAATAAATGCCTGGACCGGGAGTCGAACCCCGGATCTTTGTAATAAAAATTGTATTTCTTTCTCCCATTGTTTAATGGTGTTTTCCATTACCTGCGGCTTATTTCTGTCGAGCTATCTATATGATAGACCAGATGTTTCTGCATAAAGGTTGTCTGAGTGAATAATGCTGACCGGGGTGTCGGCCTGGATAGCTCAATTGGTAGAGCCTTGACCTTGTAAGTCAAAGATCCGGGGTTCGACTCCCGGTCCAGGCATTATTTTCACTCATTCGGAAAAATAAAATTTCAATGTTACTAACTATATCCATTTCTTAAAATTTTTTTGGTATAGCTTTTATTTAGAAGCCCCTTGGCGGCTTTTAAGTTTTTGTTGTCATTTTGATGCTGAATTGAAAATGAAATGGCTATCCCAATTGCATAAGTAAAGATCTTAGCGAGAAACGTCCAAGCCAAATTTTAAATTTCGCCAAGGGTGTGGTGATTAATTAAAACTCTTATGAATTTTTTATTTATAATCCGACCACATAATCCCATCAAAACACATTGCGTTGTTCAAATACTAAAATATCTGCAATAACCCAAATTTATTTTCAAATAAATTCCAATTATATCAATCTTACTTAACTATCAATTTATCATTATTATTCTTTTATCTTTATTCATTCATATATCTATTTTATTATTATATATCTTTTAAACATTTCAAATCTTATCCTTCAACCTAGAAAAACATTAATTCAATCTATACACATTTATCTAAATTAAAAAAAAAAATCATAGACACAAAATACAGTATTAATTATCAAATATATCATTTATTTATCAATTTTAAAAATGCTGGGATATATATATTATTACTCAATTTACCATCTATCACTTTGAAGGGGATGTTTGCCACAAAATAAAAATTGAATAATAGCCACTTACCCTTCAACAGATGCGGCACTTTCGGAAAATATTGTTCTTAGATAACCGTATAATCCATAGTATATATTAGCCCTGTCCACACATATAAGAGTTCACTTATGGAAATTAAGAAGTCCACACTCATGAAAAACTGTCAGGAAATATAATTATTACACACGAAGATTTTCGCGACCGCATACGTTATTCAAGGCAATCTACACATATGAAGATTGTTATAAAATTCTATTTTTATTGTCGACACACGAAGTTCTTTGAGTGCACTTACAATATTTATTTTATTTGAAGAATCTAATTATATCATACATAAACGAAACTCGTTGAGTCCCCACATATGGACAACTATCATAGATAAAGAACATTTCCTTTTTTCAATCACCGTTCATATTGCATAAGGTATGAGGGATCCTCCAAAACAATAGTCTCTTCAAATATATGAGGACTGTTACTATTATATTTCCAGGAGCATATTCATCAAAGGCAAAAATTATCAATTTCGACTAAATAGAGATTCATCTTTTTCTTCTTTTTTAACATTCTTCAAGACTGCTTAGCGATAGAGCATCCGGGGAATTTTTCTAATAATATTTTTCACTCATCAAAAATCTTCGAAAGGTCTTATATCCATACCTTCTTTTTTTCTTCTGGTCAATATTTTTTCTTAGACTCATTGAGAGGGGCTGAACCTTTCTTTTTTTATTTTATTTTTTTTTCTATTGGTAGCTTGCTTCACCAATAGCTAAGCATCTCATTAGAAATAACCCTCTCTCTCGCTCTTCCTTGAATTTTGCTGTCCGCACTTTCGAACGATGGTTTTACCTCATAACATCCCCTGGAGCATCATTTTCCTTCCTTCTCAGAGCTCCGTTCTCTCCATGGGGTGGTCCAAGTTTCTCTCTTTTATTCAAGTAAACAGGATAATAGAATAATAGTTTTATTGCTTTATGTTTTAAAAGCGTCCATTTTCCCATGCACATAAAATAACAGAAGGAAGAAAAGGTTTGTCACCAACCCATCTGTTTTATATATAACATCTAAAATAATTATTTATGCTGGTAAGTGGCTATCAGTGGCACTTTACATGATATGGGAATTAGGATATTTCCCATATTATTATCCCCCGTCACATAAGTATAAGAAAAATGTAATATCATAGAAGATACATCTTGATAGCATAACAAAAATTAAATGAACAAAATCTAGTATACTATAATAATATACTTTGTTTGGATAGATATACGTACATACCAAATTGCTTGAAATAAAAAAAAACATAAATCATAATACCTGTTTTATATCTACATAATTTCTAATAAAATAAACATAAAATGATAATAATACTTTGTTTACATATATGTACATAATTTAATTTACTTGAAATATAAGTGGCACTATTCAACCCGGTTTGTGGCAAACAATTATTCTCTCTTATTCTAATTTCATACTTTCTCGTTATTACCATGTTTAAAAATCGAAGAAAAGAGAAAAAGAAATGGATATGATATGATCTGATCTGATCTGATATGATATGATCATAACTAGAATTTGAGACAAAGAGGGTATTAAACTTAAATTGTCTTTTTAAATTAGTATTGCAGTCTATATTTCTATCTATTTTAATTCTTATTATTGCTCCTACCCTAAATGTAACTCCTACTGTATACTTATGCTACCGACGAAAGAGTCTGTTAGTCCGAACCATTTATATCGTCCAGCATTTTCTTGTCTAACCAAAAACGTCGCTAAGACAGGATTTTTTTTAAATTAAACAAATACATACATATTTATATCTATATATATTAATGTTTCTTTGTATCTAGTTAATCCCTTCTTAAATATCCTGTTTATTTCTACTGTGATTTTATTAATCTTTCTCTATGTATTCCCTTCATTCATCCTTTGTGGCTAATTCCCGATTCAATTAGCGAGGCCTTCCAGGGTTAGCGTATCTGCCACCATTGCCCGCAACATTGGCATTTAGAGCTTACTTGGCACTAATTGAACAAGGCTCAGCCTTTAGAACAATAAAAAAAATATCATATTAGAGGTTTTTTTTTTTTTTATGTGTAATTATCTATTGGATTATTTATTAAGATTGTAGATTACCTAATAATTCTGGTTTTGGATGACTCGTCCTTAAATAACTGCAGTAGACATTCCGTATTCTCTTTATACCTTTTATTTGGTATATATAATTTTTATTACTTCTTCCTTCATCATAGTTTAGACTGCATTGAAGTTTACCCTGTATTCTCGTTAACTTTTTTCTGCCTGAGGCGTAACCTTTGTCTCTCTCGCTGTTTTATTTATTTTTTTAAACTGAGTTTACCAGTTATTTTCCTATCCAAGGCACATTGCGCATTTTTTTTTTTTTTTTTTTTTTTTTTTGTCTCCATATCTATATTCCAATGGGTGAACAAACCCTCATTTTTTGAAAGAAAATAATCTCTATATATATGACCATATCTATTCTACATCTGTGATATGTACTAATTCATATTTACACCATTATAGCCATCTCTTAAACTTCCATTTCTTTATCTATTCTTTGTATATCTATATCAACGTGCATATTGATATTTTAATATGATCATGTCATGTAGAAACCTGTTTCATCTTAATTTTAATTACACTATGTACATCAATCCTACGTTTTAATCGTTGAGGAAGTTGTTTAAAGCAAAATACTCATTTTCTTGGAGTTACTTTGTGTGTGTGTGTGTGGGGGGGGTGTTGCTATTTAATCCTCTTTTTTTTTTTATCGTTTGTTCTATCTAACTGTGGTGCCTCTTTTAACCTAATATAGACTAGTAACTGTTTCTTTTATACCTCTATCGCTACGATTGAAAGATTCTACACTTCCTAGCGATTCTTTTCACTTCCCCATCGCGATCAACAACTCGTTTGAGCATCTCCTCTTCGCTCTAAAATTTTCTCTTGTATCTTCCGGTGTCGTGAGCCCTGGGGGTTGAGAGAGGGGTGAAAGAGTGTTTTACGTGATTGAATCTCTCCTTCTAACGTATTGTATACTTACTGAGTATTTCTCCATCAATTTTCTCTACCTAATCTCATTTTTACGTACAATCTGTATACGCGTGTTTTTATCTGTATAGATTCACGAACCCACATGCCACATCTTTACACGTATCTATTTACATTATTTTGATTATTTTGATATGCATAATATATGTATAATTATCGAAAAATATACTTTCTTGGATACATTTACAAACATTTTAACCTATAGTACAATATTTACAATTCTCATTTTCTTTCCTTTTTTTTTTTTTTTTTTTTTTTTTGGGGGGGGGGGGTGTAAATCGCCTTTTCGATTAATTTTGATTTTCTATTATTATTTTCTGCGTAAATACACTTATTTTCATTTTACACTCTTGTAATTATTGCTTATTATCTTCATTATCCCTCAATAAATTATCGCTTGGAATTTTAAACAGCTTTGTAATATGCCGTTTTATTTTTTTACCCATTGGGTTGTCTTTAGGCGTCAAAAGCATATTATTATTTCGCAGCTTTCTTGAGATCAAAAATGGTCCCGCAAATTTAGTTTGTAATGCTCCTGTTTTACCCATTAATTTTAAATACACTTCATCATTTAAATCTAGATCAACATCTTTCTTTGTAAGATTTATTTTATCATATTCGTTGAGTGTTTGTCTTGCGTTTTCTTGAGCAATTTTTCGAACTTCATTAATATTATAATTCAATTCTTTTACATACTGACTTATATTTGTCATTCGTGGTTGTTCAAAATTATTAAAGGGGTTACGTATTTCCCTTCCCAAAAATAGTAGTGCGGGGGTGTACTCTGTCGATCGATGTTGCTGTGTATTATACGCGAGTTTAAAAAAATTTAGTTGTACATCCCAGTCAAAAGACTTATTACATATCGATGCAATTGAATTTTTCATAGTTCTGTGTACACGTTCTATTAAAGCATTGCTCCTCGGTAAATATGGGCTACTGTGTCTAATTTCGATATTTAATGATGTTAAATATTCTTTAAATAATTTACTTTTGAAATATGGTCCATTGTCCATTTGTAAAGTTTGGCATAAGCCAAATCTTCCAAAATAGTTATTAAAGCACGATATAATCGATTCTGTATTCGTATTTAGCAAAGCAAAAGTTTCTAAAAAGCGTGAAAAACTATCAATTACCGTGAGGACGAATCTATTCTTTTTATATGATAATGGTAGAGGTCCTACAATGTCGCATTGTAAATAAGAACCTGGTGGGGCATTTCTTTCAATTTTGGTTAATTTAGGGTCACAAGTCGGTCTGCTTTTAAATGTATTACAATTTATGCATTTAGCTACATAATATTTAATTGTATTATACATGCCAATCCAATAAAATCTGGTTTTTATGGTATGATACGTTTTTGCGAAACCAAAATGGGGCTTATGTCCCACTTCCATAATTCTTTGCCTTAATCTATATGGTGCTATATAAATTGGATTATCATACTGGTTTTCTTTATCCTTTAATACCAATATTTCATTATCAATTAAATGATATTTCTTTTTTAATTTTGTACTCGTATCATTAATTAGCGCTTGTCTTATTTTACTAATCTGTGTGTCCTTATGCTGCTCTTTTTTTATATTTTCTCTTGTTAGACCTTTTTCCACCGTAAAAATATCTATTTCCCTGGCCTGTTGGTGGGTTAAAGTATTTATATGTCGACTCATGAAATCCGCAGGATTATTTTTTCCTTTTATAAACCTAATCGAATAATCAAAATTTTGGATATTAAAAATCCAACGATTAATTAAATCTGATTGGTGTTCCAGACTTATATTATACGTTAGTGCTTTACTATCTGTCCAAATATTTATTTTTTTTCCTAATATTAAATGTTTGAAGAACATCGAAGAATCGTGAATACTAAGCAATTCTAATTTCATCGCTGGGTATTTACATTCAGTCTGTTTTAATTTTCTGGCAAAATATTCAATTGGAATTAATTCACCTTGATCATTCTTTTGTGCTAAAATGCCGCAGAGTGCAATTTTTGAGGCATCACTTATAAGATAAAATTCTTTTTTAAAATCTGGAGGTTTTAACGTTGGATTATGTATGATCGCCTCTTGTATTTTCCTAAATGCATTTTCTTCTATCTCCGTCCATCTAAATTTCTTATATCATTCCTCGTTAATTCCGTGAGTGGGTATATGATTTCGGAATAGTTGTGAATTAGTGTTTTAAAAAAACTTGTAAAACCGATTAGGGATTGTACGCCTTTCTTGTTCTTGGGTCGTTTAAGATTTTTCGCTTTAGTTATATTATCCTCGGATGGCGAATATCCATTTTTATCAATTTTATAACCCAAAAATTCTATTTTTTCTTTCATAATTTGTGCCTTTCTTGGGTCAATCGTTAAATTATTTTCTTTTAAAGTTTGTAATACCTGTTCTAATATTTCTAGCATTTCCTCCTGTGAATTTGCCGCCAAAATAATATCGTCGATATAGTACTGAACTTTACTTTTATCAAATTTTCCCAGTACTGTGTCCATTAATTCCGAAAAGTATATAGAACTTAATTTATTCCCAAAACATAAGCGGTTGGATTCGAAAAGTCCAAACTCCGTAATAAATGCAAATTTCTGCCTGTCTTCAGGCCGTAAATTAATCTGAAAAAATGCGCTGTGGAAATCTAAAGTCGTATAATACTGTTTTCCGCTAATGGAATGTAAAATATTTCTCAATTGCGGCAAAGGATAAGGTTTATTTTCAATTATCTCATTAATTAAACGAAAATCAATGGCCGCTCTCATCCTAATTTGGCCATTATTTGTATTTGGTATAGGCTTTTTTTTAACAAAAATTACAGGAAATGCGTAATTAGAGGTGGATTTTTGAATAATACCTGCCTCTAATAATTCGTCTATCTCCTTTTTCGCAGCTTCTCGGTAGTGTTCTGATATTTTATATGGACGAGATTGTATGGGATAATGATGTAAAAATTTAAATTCCGGCGTTACTAAAGAGGTTTGATCCAGAGTAGCATAACTTTTTGAGAATGCTTCTGCATTCTCTAGCAAAATTTTTTGTACTTGTGATTTCATTGGTTCACTTAAATGATCTAATTGGAAATCTTCTTTTTTTAATTGATTTATTCTTAATTGTTTGATTTCTTGTAACGACAATGCATTAATTTGTTCAGTATTCCAATCATTATTCTCAGAAATATCTTCCTCTATTATGAAATCTGTATCAATTTTTGCAATTTTAGTGTGTTTATTAATAGTGCATTTCTTGTTCGATTTGTTAGTAACAATTACCGATATATTATTATCTTTATCAACCGTATGAATTGATAAATCCATTCTAATATTATCTGTTTCTTTGTATTTTTCTAACAGAATTGTCGTATCGGGTTCAATTTGCGATGCGCATCTCAACTTAATTATCTTTGCTTCCTTAGGCCCTAAAAATATTTTTTTTACCAATTTCGCAAAAACTGCTTTATTATCACTTTCCTTTAATTCAGTCGTTCTATTGTTTTTTATTTCCAACTGATTTATTTGTTGATTCTGTGGGATTGAATTATCTGTTTGTGTATCGTCTAAGAATGGGATTTCTCTGTCTTTTAATTTTAATTGCTTTTTTGGACAGTCTAATAAAATTCTATTTGACTTTAGAAAGTCATAACCTAATATAAGATGGTATTGTCTGTTAAACTTTTGGGTCGTCACATAAAATGTACCTGAAACATAAATTCCTTCTATTCTGAAATTAATCTTAATGCAACATTTAAAAGGGATTGTGGAGTTTGTTACCCCTATGGATTGTTACCTGTCTTGATAAATAGTGTATCTTTATAGTATCATTTTTTAATTGCTCGTATAATTCATCACTAATTAATGATATACTGGCCCCACTGTCGACGAGCCCTATAACTGGAACCTTTGCTATACTGAATTTGATTAAGGGCAAATTATTTATATTGTCTCCATGTGCACTACTGATCTGCTCTCTTTTGATACATGTATCATTTTTTTGTCTCTCATCTATTCTATATTCAATTTTTTTTCTTTTCTTTTTATCTGTTTGGAAATTATTTTTTCTCATTTGATATTTTTTTGAGGCAAATTTATAATTATCAAATTTATACTGCCCATTCTTAGGGAATTTTCTGTGGGCATTACAGTGCTTTTTGTTATTATTATACAATTGCGAAAATTCCCTTCTTAGTTTCCCTGATTATTGTTCCATTTGGAATTTTTATAATATTTTTTCTGTTGATCGAAATTTTGCTTAGGGGAGTTTCTACGACCTTCTCTATTATAATTACTGGTATTTTGCCTATAACTTCTCCCTTGTTGGTACCCAGTCTGTTTTTCAAATTTATTACCTGGTGGAAATGAATTTCGTCCCTGATAATTTTCTCTATTAAAACCTCTCTCATCGTGATAATTTATTGATCTGTACGGGTCAATATTTTGTAGAAAATCTCCAGTATTATCTTGTGAATTCGGGTTATAGTATATAGGTGGTATATAATTTGTTGTCATAGGTTGTATATTACCTCCTACTGGAAGAGACTGATATTGTGTTTCATGACTTTCTCCATGTTGCCAGTTATTTTTTGGTTTTGTTCGTGTTTTTTGTACTCTCGAATTAAACCAGCATATATCCGTGTTATGACTGGTGTTTTTACAAATGTCACACCATCGACTTTCTGCTAATTGTGTCTTACTTTCCTCATTAGTATTTTTAATTTTTAGGGAATTAATTTCCTCTTGTAACCTGTTAATCTGATCATTTTGATTTTTTGATAATTCTAATAGTGTTGAACATAATGTATTCACTTGTTCCGCATTATTAGCATCTGATTGTTTGCTTTCGAAAGCCAACTCTATTTGTTTAGCTATTTTCGTGGCCTCTTCATATGTTGCTGGAGCATTTTTTCTTACTTCAAATGCGATGTCACTACGGATTGAATCGAGAAAACGCGATAATTTTATTGTTTTTAATAAATCCAATGCGCCTTCTTTCGCATTATGCCCTGATTGTTTCAAATATTTTGCTGATATTATATCAAATTGTTTTTGAAATTCATCTATGTTTTGAATCGGAAGCTGTTTTAATTCCATAAATTTTTTTTGTGTCGTTTCAAAAGACTTTGGAGTGCTAAAACTGTCTTTTAACTTAGTTTTCAAATTTTCATAATTAGTTTCTTCTACAATTTATGTAGAATTGTTAAGTAACTCCCTATTCTTACCTTGGATTTTATTTTTAAGTAGAATAATTTTTATTGGTTCTGGCAACTCTAAACTAGTTGTTATATCATCAATTTTTTTAATTAATGAATTTATGTCAATTTGGTTTTTATCATCAAAATTAGGCACTAAATTAATTAGCGTATCCATGCTTAATGTGGGTTTGTCCCCCATATTTCTTTTTTCTTTAATTTTGTGACTAAATTCCTTTTCACAATAATTAGTCTGTTTTTTAACTTCTCTGGGAAGCTGCGTTCTTTTTGACATAAATTATTACTTAAATACTCATTGAATTTTACCCCAAAGATTTTCTTCAAACTCTTTCGTAACTTATGTATCAATTAACATGCAATATTTTGACATGAAAAACAACCTAACTCTTATCAAAAGCTTTTAAATCATACATAACATAATATATATATTACTAAAACCATGAAAATATTTAATACACATACAAAAAAAAATCATTTAACTCCTGGAATTAAAGGCAGCCAATATACTAGCTGATATTATACCCCAAAAAATTTTTTTTCTTTAACACCTGGAATTACGGCACCAAAAATACATCGATGGGGCCATGTGGTGATTAATTAAAACTCTTATGAACTTTTTATTTATAATCCGACCACATAATCCCATCAAAACACATTGCGTTGTTCAAATACTAAAATATCTGCAATAACCTAAATTTATTTTCAAATAAATTCCAATTATATCAATCTTACTTAACTATCAATTTATCATTATTATTCTTTTATCTTTATTCATTCATATATCTATTTTATTATTATATATCTTTTAAACCTTTCAAATCTTATCCTTCAACCTAGAAAAACATTAATTCAATCTATACACATTTATCTAAATTAAAAAAAAAAAATCATAGACACAAAATACAGTATTAATTATCAAATATATCATTTATTTATCAATTTTAAAAATGCTGGGATATATATATTATTATTCAATTTACCATCTATCACTTTGAAGGGGATGTTTGCCACAAAATAAAAATTGAATAATAGCCACTTACCCTTCAACAGATGCGGCACTTTCGGAAAATATTGTTCTTAGATAACCGTATAATCCATAGTATATATTAGCCCTGTCCACACATATAAGAGTTCACTTATGGAAATTAAGAAGTCCACAGTCCACACTCATGAAAAACTGTCAGGAAATATAATTATTACACACGAAGATTTTCGCGACCGCATACGTTATTCAAGGCAATCTACACATATGAAGATTGTTATAAAATTCTATTTTTTTTGTCGACACACGAAGTTCTTTGAGTGCACTTACAATATTTATTTTATTTGAAGAATCTAATTATATCATATGCAAACAAAACTCGTTGAGTCCCCACATATGGACAACTATCATAGATAAAGTACATTTCCTTTTTTCAATCACCGTTCATATTGCATAAGGTATGAGGGATCCTCCAAAACAATAGTCTCTTCAAATATATGAGGACTGTTACTATTATATTTCCAGGAGCATATTCATCAAAGGCAAAAATTATCAATTTCGACTAAATAGAGATTCATCTTTTTCTTCTTTTTTAACATTCTTCAAGACTGCTTAGCGATAGAGCATCCGGGGAATTTTTCTAATGATATTTTTTACTCATCAAAAATCTTCGAGAGATCTTATATCCATACCTTCTTTTTTTCTTCTGGTCAATATTTTTTCTTAGACTCATTGAGAGGGGCTGAACCTTTCTTTTTTTATTTATTTTTTTTTTTTCTATTGGTAGCTTGCTTCACCAATAGTTAAGCATCTCATTAGAAATAACCCTCTCTCTCGCTCTTCCTTGAATTTTGCTGTCCGCACTTTCGAACGATGGTTTTACCTCATAATATCCCCTGGAGCATCATTTTCCTTCCTTCTCAGAGCTCCGTTCTCTCCATGGGGTGGTCCAAGTTTCTCTCTTATATTCAAGTAAACAGGATAATAGAATAATAGTTTTATTGCTTTATGTTTTAAAAGCGTCCATTTTCCCATGCACATAAAATAACGGAAGGAAGAAAAGGTTTGTGACCAACCCATCTGTTTTATATATAACATCTAAAATAATTATTTATGCTGGTAAGTGGCTATCAGTGGCACTTTACATGATATGGGAATTAGGATATTTCCCATAAAGGGTATACAGTCAACTCTCAAAAATCTGCAACCCTAAAATCCACAATTTTCTAAAATCCGCATAACATTTGCAATGTAAACAAACATTGTCACAACTGATTTGTTGATTAGTGCATTGCAAAAATTCAGCTGTATTAGGAGATAAATCAATTATTAACTTGTGCAGGTGAATCACCAATCACTCAACATGTTACAGAAGAGGAAATGATAAGTGTAATGGGCTCATCCCACCTGACGTCAGAGGTCACATGATAGAGGAAAAACAAATAGCAGACAAAGTCTTGTTTATCTATAGCGATTACTGAAATAACATATTTTCTATTCTTATTTTTGATCAATCGTATTTAATCTGTGTTATTTTTTATAAATCATCATTTTTAACCCTTTTACGTTCACTACTTAATTTATTTTAAAAATTCTAAACTAATTTTAAAAATGGGAACACATAGCTGATCATAAATATTTAAAAAATAAAAAATTAGCATTGTTCCTTTTCGAGAAATTTTCGGTTTGAAACATCTGTAAGTAAACCTTATTAAATTCAAATAATGTTTAATTTAATAAATAAATCACTTTATAAGTAAACATTATCGACCACAAAAACTCGTAAAAGTTGCATAGATCCCAACATTTCAATTTATTCCAGACTATTTTAACCCTTTGCGGTGCAAGGTAATTCAGATCATTTAAATTACACCGCAACCGGAATTTACGAACATAATTAAAATAGAAGAAATTAAAAATTTTTACATTAAAAAAGGGCCTTTTCTGCTATGTTATAAATGTAAATTTTTGCAAAAAAATTTCCGGGATGAGTTTTTGCACTTGAGAATTAAAAGTAGGTGTTTCATCAGCGGGAACACTGCGACTGAAAGGATTAATCCATTTTATATCATTATTCATCATCTTTTGTTTGCTGTATACATTTACAATCATCATTTAATTTATGTTTGTTATTGATGTTCATGAAGAACATATTTAATACTCTGATTTTTGGTACTTAAATCAGTTGACAGAGCAATATCGTACGGCGTAAATCCATTTAGACCAGTAACTAAGTTAATTAACTTGTGCAACCTTTATGCAATTAAATTAAATGAAAACATTTTAAAATTTCAAATTATAATCCATAAACAAATTATAATCCATAAACATTATTGCTAGACAGTTATTGTTACAGTTACACTACAATATACAAAAATCAATTCTTATAGGTAAAAATAAACAAACACATAAAATGCTTTTTAAAAATTAATAAATTTACAAATACAATTATTCTACTGTTTACAAATGCACAATATTACTTTTATTTTATTTTATATTAAATATTAAAATTTTTGTTCTTAAGAACAATATTTAATTGAATTCGATTCTCAGAATTCGATTATTCGTTTTCCTCTATCACGTGATTGAGCAGACGACGGTGGGAAGAGCCCATTATATATATTTATCAAAAGATAAATCATATTAATTTAGAGGAAGAAGGAGAAAGAGAGTTTTCCCTCAAAGATTTTCCCTCATAAAGATAAATATTTCTTTTAGCACAAACTTATGTGATTGACCACGAATTGCTGACTTTTTTGCAGGTTATAGGAAAATAAATATGTATTCTTATTTAAACTACTATTGATCAGATCACGAATAAACTACTGCGTCAGAAACGCCAAAAGAAAAATATATTTCCGATGCATACAGCTGTTTCGGTAGCCTTAAGCATACCTTCTTCAGTGCATAAAGAATTCTGAATCTGGAGAAGTGCTCGTATATATAGGAGAGGGACCGAATTTAGTTCAACCAATAGGATTACGAGAAAGGTGGAGTGAGTGGCCAATAGGAATTTAGGAATGTTAGCTGTGTAAACAGTAGAAAAATTAAGGAAATGTGGACTGAATGTAAAATTTTCAACAATCAGACAAATAGGGAACAGCGAAATCACAATTTACAAGGTTTTTAAAATTTTTATAAATATGAAAAGCTTCAAAGAAATCGAGTTCATGAATGGATTTAGGTCTGCAAATTATTTTAGCTGAATTAAATTTAAAATTATGATTTTCCTCCCAGTAATGTTTAGAAATAGCCGATTTATTGGTTTCTTGTTTGCGGACGTAATTCATATGTTCTCTTAGACGAAATTTAAGACAGCGTTTAGTTTGGCCAATATATGATAAACCACATTGACAGGAAATACTATAAATGCCCCAAGAATTATGCATGTCAATGGGATCTTTTAACTGAGAAAAGGTGAGTTTATTGGAAGGCGAAAATATTATTTTAAAATCATATTGTTCGAGAATTTTAGCTATGGTTTGACTGGATTTAGAAAAATAGGGTAAAACAATACTGATATTACAAGAGACTGATTTAGTAGACGAAATACGAGGGATCTGTAATTTTTGGATGGCTTTGTCTATAATGGAAGGGTCATAACCTCTGTCAATTGCAATGGCTTTCAGGTATTTAATTTCAGATTTTAATAAAATAGGGTTTGAACAAATATTAAGGGCACAAATATTACAAAAGTATAGAAAGCAGCCATTTTTTGGTTAGGTGGGTGACATGAACGCGCGTGGGGAGGAAGGGAGACTGCAAAATTTTTACGATAGACTGTAGTTGAAAATCCATTTACAGTGCGAGAGACGAGGGTATCAAGAAGTGGAAGGGAGCCATTATTTTCTATTTCATATGTGAACTGGATATTACTGTCAATTGAATTTAAAGTTTCTAAGACATGGTCAATATTGTGACGAGATATGTCGATAAGCGTGAAGGTGTCGTCAACGTAACGTTTGAATTCTTTATGCACTGAAGAAGGTACGCTTAAGGCTACCGAAACAGCTGTATGCATCGGAAATATATTTTTCTTTTGGCGTTTCTGACGTAGTAATTTATTCGTAATTTTACCAATAAGTCGGCTATTTCTAAACATTGCTGGGAGGAAAATCATAATTTTAAATTTAATTCAGCTAAAATAATTTGCAGACCTAAATCCATTCATGAACTCGATTTCTTTGAAGCTTTTCATATTTATAAAAGTCTTAACAACCTTGTAAATCGTGATTTCGCTGTTCCCTATTTGTCTGATTGTTGGAAATTTTACATTCAGTCCACATTTTCTTAATTTTTCTACTGTTTACACAGCTAACATTCCTAAATTCCTATTGGCCACTCACTCCACCTTTCCCGTAATCCTATTGGTTGAACTAAATTCGGTCCCTCTCCTATATATACGAGCACTTCTCCAGATTCAGAATTCTTTATGCACTGAAGACGGTACACTTGAGGCTACCGCAACAGCTGTATGCATCGGAAATATATTTTTCTTTTGGCGTTTCTGACGTAATAGTTTATTCGTGATTTTATATATTCCAACGCCAAGTCTCCTGTTATTACTATTGATCAGACTTTTCAAAAATCTAGATAATTTGCAACTATAATATGATGTATAAAATTTGTTCTTTGAATTGAAATTTCATAAAATATTTGTACTTTTATTAGGCATACTTTAATTCAGCATTGTATGTATAACATATAAATTGTTTCTTAAAGATCTGCTACTCAAATAAGGTTCTAAGATGTAAATAAAAGAAATTATTCTAAAATCTACAAAATTCAGAAATCCGCAAAACACTTCATTTTAAGCTGTGCGAATTTTTGAGAGTGTACTGTATATTGATGTTACTCCATTTCTTTAGAAAGATTTTTTTCATTTTTATTTGAATTACTATTATTATTTTTTTTTTTCGACAAATAAGAAATTCTTTTGACATAAATTCAAGGTGTAATACAATGAATGGCGGCAATGCAAAATCACTGTCTGAAAGAAATAATCCTGTCAAACTAAAAAGAAACATTTAATTAATTTTAATTCTGTAATTAAATGAATTTTGAAATATCAAGATAAATAATAGCAAATAAGTTATTAAGTTTCAAAATTTTTAATCTTGCATTTGTAACTAAACTATCAACTTCTATTTTCTTTAGATATTCTAGCATGTTTTTAATATATTATTCTTTATTAATTTGATAGTGCAGCAAAATCTGCATATTAAAAATTATGATATTAAACTTTATAAATTCATGATACTCCGGAAAATTTCATCAAAACTAACAAACTGGTGAAAGTGATGACATTAACCATGAGATATTTTCCTCTAATCAGAAAAGAGTAATCTTATTAAAAATGTTTAAAATTTCAGAAATAAGCAATTTGAATTATGCTTAATATTTCTGAAAATTACATACTAACTCTTTACTTTACTTCTAAGCGATGCCCCATATATAAACAATTTTCTTTTTCCTGGTTGACTATTACTAATAAATATATATTAATTTGACATTAAAAGGTTAAAAATAATTTGCATTATGCACAATCATGAGCCCCCCCCCCCCCTCAACTAATTTTACCATAAACTAGTGTAGAAACATGTGGCTGGTACCGATTGATTAGCAATAATGCGTAGTTTACAATATTGTTCGATTTTTCTTAGCGGGTTATCTACATATTAAAACTGGCATAACTTCATTTTTTTTCAATAGCAATCCCAGTTTTTCACAATTTTTTGAGGTTATTTGAATAAATTTAGCTGGAAAAATGGTATAGTTTATATATTTCTCTCAATCATCCCAAATTTGTCAAAATTTGGGATGCTAATGTTAAATGAATGTGACAAACAAAAATTCATATCTTCCTGAAAAATTATATATTCTTTTTTTTTCTTTTTTTTTTTTATGTTAGAATAAAGTGACCCAAACATATTCCATGCTTAATTTTGACTAAAAAACAGTTTTTGAATTATAACATTAATTTTTGCACGAATAGAACAGGCATCATCAAAAATGGGTTTCCAAATTTACAGCTTATCCTTGTCATTATTTTTCGAGTTACAGCGACATTTCAATTTTTATTGCTTTTAAGGGGCTGTCACTTATTAGCATTTGTGTCATCTATAACTTTGTGTACGCATGATTTAAAATACTTATTTGAGTAAATTTAGATTCACACATCATTTCTCAACTAGGCATTACTTTCTTACCATGTTTTTATTAACTTCTATTCTTTTTTGCCTGGTACAAATCTTGCAATCGATTTTTAACTAACTTCCCTACTAGCTAGACATTTGAAACTTTCAGAATAGCTCAGAACCCGATACTTCAAAGCCCGATTTTCGAATTTTTGATTAGTTTTCTTTTAATTAATTAAAATATGAAAATAATAGCCTCCTAATAGCTTTTAAAATAGCCATTAAAATATTAGCTATAATTTAATTGTTGCCAAAAAAAATTTACAAGTTAAATTTTTCGACATAAAAATAATTACATAATTAAACGTGAACTTCAAAAAATTGTAAAAAGTTAAATTATGCATCTCACAAAAATTGGCATCATTATCACTCTAAAAATTTTAAACACATTTGATAAAGTATTAATGTAGTTCTATAGCTAAGATTCAACAGAAAATTTAAAAACATGTTGTATAAAAAGTTTTTTATCTTATAATTATTTTACATTTAAAATTATTATGCCTCTTTTCCAATATCTGAATGGATATAATACTTTTCTCTGAAAGATCTTAACTTTTTTAAATATTGAGATGAACCTCTAATATATTTTATTTGTAATTCTATCAAGAATTATTAAAGGTATATGAAATGTACATTTTTCCAAACCGCCTTGATCTTAGAAATTTGAATATGTAATGCAAAATAATGGTTACCATTCAAAAAAATAAAGTTAATGCAAATTTTAATATGTAAACAAACCTCTAAGCAAAATTTAACTATTGTATCAATAACTAGACATTATTACCAATCAATCAATACCAGTTGCAAGTTTCTACAATAATTTACAGCGAAATTATATTAGTCGTGAGGTGGTGTTTATTATTTTTTTTTTTAATGACTACATTCATGCTAAATTTTGTCATACATTGCCATATTAAAAAGTATGAAAAAATTGGATGATAGCACCACCTGTTTAGTGATTGTTCCCCAAATGTAATCAGTTCCATTTAAGTTAAGGTTTAACTAAATATGAAGTTTGGTCAAATTTTGTTCATAAGTTTGTGAGATACAGCATCCATGCAATTTTTTATACAGACACAGACATTTCAAAATGGTCAAATGGTATTCAGGACATCCCAAAATGCATAAATCTATTGTATACTAACTGTCACAAATTTTCACTTTCTTCTTATCTTCTTAATAATAAAAGCCTTGGTTTTATGGAGATCAAGCTCAAAACTGATGTTGTAGCTGCTAGATTAGTATATTGAAATAAAGACAATATAATTTTATACATGTTTTGAAACAAATAATTTCAGAAAAGAAAAAGTGTAATTTAACAAAAAATATGTCAAAACTACAACAATGCACTGAGAAAAAGAAGATAAAATTTTATCCAAGATTTTAGATTAATAAAATAAAAAGAAAACATAATTAAAAAAAAAAAAAAAAACTGATTTGGATGCCACATGACCTAATACACCCATTGAAATATACATAGTTATGAAAACATTGACATTTTTGTGTGTGGTAACTAGTACAAAGAACAATTTTTTTGAACTGTTTTCAAAATATTCATGAAATAAAGTGCATTTTTTGACTAGAACCTGCTCATGTCTTTACAAAGTACTTTCTACATGCAAAACGCCGGCCAAAGACCATCATGTACACTAATGGTGGCTGGTTCACGTAAAGTCTGTTGTGGCCGCAATGTCCTCCATGTTCTCATCAAAAATTATACCTCTGGGGGTTACCGAAGCAGGAGAGCCATCCCTTCTGTGGAGGATCAAAATTGTGATGGCATGTCTCCGGACCGTTGCCAATTGCCCATCTGCACAGCACTAGTGCGATGTAAAACCCAACCATCCAGCCATCCATCTACATGCAAAAATGTTGACAACTTTCACAACAATATCATTAATAGCTCTATCATTAGCTTCTGTTGACATCTCTGTGATGGTAAGTCACATAATGGCCAACATTTTCATATTTTTAGTCATTATGAATAAAAATTTTATTTTTATACATATCTCCAAAATGGAAAGGAACAGAAAAATCAAAACAGATCAAACTTATATATGAATTTGTAACATTTCACATACAACTGTTTTTGAGTTATGCAATATATACACACATACATAATTAAAAATGTCATAAAAAATCATGTAAAATTGTAAATAATCTCTAAAGGGGAGCTTGTATCAGTCACAAATATAAATTTGCAACATTCTACGACTATTCGATTTTGAGCTATGCAAGGTACAAAATTCATTTCCCAAATCTGGATTGCAATATTTCCTTATACTTTGTATCAGAAAGTAAGAAAGAAAGAGATGAGATTAAAATCATCATATTACAGTGATTTCTCACTTATAACGCATCTCTTTTATACACATTTTTCACTTATGCTCGTTTTTTTTTGTCCGGGCCAGGGATATAGGAAAACAATGATAACTCTTATTTACGGGATCCGGACATAATATCGCGGGACAAAATCTCACATCAAAAAAAATAGTATGATCTATTTGAAATTTTGGTTTTGTGTCACGTGTGATCTCTGGAGAGGGCCTTATAAATATTAATTAATTAAAATAAATAAATAATTAAATGAATCATAGAGTTGAATTTCATTATTTTATCTATGTTTATTTTTAAGTTATTTTATCTTTTGCTTTTCACTATTCAAAATATATTTTAAAAATCGTGTACATCACTGATGACATTAAAGCTGAACACTGTTCACAAACTTGAATTAAAAATTTAAAAATCGATAAGCACGATTGAATTCATTATGACTAATCTTGGCAAAAGTTAATAAACATAGTCTTTAAACTATTTTAAGTAAAATTTATAAACATTATTGTTGTAGGTTTGTCAGAATGTCAGTGCTCTGACTAAGGCATGTGTTGTCATGAAATTTTATATAACATTACTAATAATTACCAACTCATTTGTGCTTTGTAGTCATTTACATCGGCGATATTTTGTCCCCAATCCTTTATTTACGCATAGAATTAAAAAAGTACCTTTCACTTACGCATGATTATTTTCTTTTGCCAAATTTTTTTTCAGTTCAAATTGTAAGTTCCTCAAGATGAAAATTTAATCACAGCTGAATTGTGTGAAATCCGTGACTTACTGTTGAAATAAATGGTAGTGAGAAAAACAAAGACAACAATGATGAAGCAGATGTGGCAAAAGCTCCCCCTAATTCTCACATGAGCACTGGAAGCATTGGGAACTCTGCGGGACTATTTTCAGTTTAATTTCAGAACTGAAGGAGCTTTTTATGTCTTCATGAACTGGAAAAAACTCTCTTTGAAAATTTGCAAAAACAAAAATAATCCTCAATTGTAAGTTATTTTGTAAGAAATTGCATAGGAATAAAAGAAAATTATTGTAAAAGTATTTCTTTTTTTTTTTTTGTGAATGTGTATTTTATAAAAAAAAATAATTAATGGAAGTTATACATGCAACTTATACATTCTACATTTAGAAACTGCATAGTCTCATTTACATTTTTCAATAATACTATGCATACATAGCATTAATTAACAATTACTATGTATGTACATTGTGCTGATGTTTCTTTTTTAAGCTCCCTTTTATGATTTTTCACTTATATGTGTTTTTCACTTAGCACGTTTTTGTCACGGTCCCTTGTGCCTGCGCATAAATGAGAGATCACTGTACATATAACCAGACTTGACGTTGAACAGAAATATAAATAAATACACAACGTTAAAAATGCTAATGTAAAAATATTACAATTACAGATATCATGAAAAATCATGTAAAATTGTATAATAATTGTATTGTATAATAATTGCAAACTGCAGTTTAAGTAGCGTAAAGCATACTGTCATCAATGCAGATTGACAAGGTGGATTATTGCTCTTATATATTGATAGACAAGAGAATTTTAGAGTTGATATAGCAGCCAATAGGAATTTAAGAAACTGGAGATGTTAGCCAATAGGAATTTAGGACTATGTAAATATCAAGAATATGTGAATTTTATGTAATATTTCCAACAATCCAAAAGAGGGGGTGGGGTAGAGCAAAATTGCAATTAATGATATTTTTATGATTTTTATAGACAGATGTAGAAAGCTTCTAGAAAATCGAGCTCATATAAGTTTTATAATAAGCTGACAGATTATTTTAGCTGAACTGAAGTTGAAAGTATGATTATTTTCCCAACAATGCTTAACAATGGCCAATTTGTTTATTTCTTGTTTCTGAATATAACCCATGTATTCCTTAAAATGAAACCTTATGGTTTGTTTAACCAATATGATTGTCCTCATTGACTAAGAATACTATAAATATCCCAAGAGTTGTGTATATCAATAGGGCCTTTTAACTTCGAAAGGGCTAATTTGTTTTTAGGTGAGAAAATTATTTTAAAGTCACATTGTATGAGAACTTTAGCTATGGGGAAACCAGGGAAAAAAGGCAAAATAATACTGATGTTGGAAGCCTTATTGGCTTCCTTATGGTTGTTTTCATTTATTTATTTATTTATTTATTATTATTATTATTTGAAAAAATTGGAAGTCAAACTGCTAAAAATATTATTCTGGATGACTGATTTTCTAGGTAATTGCCTAGATAGCACATGACATCCCTGGGATGTTCTTTTTAAGTCTCTAATGTCCTGTTTTCATCCTATGATAAAATAGATAAAATGCGGACATCCACAGGATATCTGGACAGAAAATACAGGGAAGAAATTAGATTGGATGTCTCTGAGATATCTTAAGTTATCCCAAAATAAAACGTCCGTTTTAAGATGTCTCAAGGACATTTTTTTATGACGTCTTACTACCCATTAAAAAAATATATTCAGAATGAATGGTGTTGGTGTTGGTTTTGGAGATAAGGCTAGTTGACTGTTCTTGGGTCCTAGGCTAGAGGGAGAGCACCTTCTGTGGAGGTCTTCCTAAGGGGTCTTTTCTGAAAATTAAAGTTGAATTTGAGCGAAATGTGTGCGTTTTTTTTTTTTTTTTAATTATTTATATAAAAACTAGAATGAAGCAAAGACAAAAGAAATATATATATATATATATAAATATATATGTGTGTGTGTGTGTGTGTGTATAACTAATAAAACAAATTATTCTAAAAAATACAATTTTTTCAATGATAAAATTAAAGGACTCTTTTATTCAACTATCACCAATATTTTTAGACGTATGATTTGGTATGAATAATGGACGAGTAACCTTCGAAGCAAACAGGCAACTGTTACGAGTAAGATTTTGTGGTGGACGTAGAAATCCCTAAGTTTAGCATCGCTAATCGGGGGTGTGGATTTAAATGGGAACGGCAAAGTGTAACAGGTGAAATGCCATTGTTTAGGAAACATTCTATGATGTTCCTCAGCGGAATTCAGAATGTAATCCCTATAATGTCCTCAGGATGCCTAAAGTTTTTAAAAATAGTCATAAATGTCCTTGTATCAGTCAAATTTGGGCTTCCTAGGACGTATTTTGAACGTCCCTCGGATACAGATTCTGCAGACATTTTGTCAACCTGAGGATGAACAGAGGATGTCTGTGGAAAAGATTTGGATATCCTGAAGACAATCGGAAATCCGAAATTCATCCTCGGGCATCCTGAGGATGATTTTGTGTTGTCTGGGTGGTTTCCGAATAAAAGGTTCCGGACTGTAATATATTTCTGAAATTTATAAAATTGCAATCATTATTTTGTACTTTCTAATGTTTTATCATTATATTTTATAACCCGTAAAAGTGAAAAGAGACACACAATCAAATGAAAAAAAAAATTTATTATTCTGAAACATACCAAACATGAAAATAAGATTAAAAAAAAAAAAAAAAGGATACTTGAAAATATAAAGATTTTACAAATTCCAAAACATACAGAAAATAACATAAAAAAAATGAATAAATTCATACAAAAATTAACAAATTAAATAAAGTTCATAATAATAATTTAACACACTTTGCAATGTTTAAGAAGATTACTGTATTTATTTTATTATTATTTTTTTTTTTTTTTCAATCATGTATAAAATTGCAATTGAAATCACAATTTTGCTACTTTAACATTTTTACAGAAATAAACAATTCTACAAAGAACAAACCAATTATCACAACTCACCGTCCATATAATAAATATAATAAATATTATAAAGAGAATAAATACACTTAGAATAGAATCAGTATATCATAAGACCTTATTTATAAATAATAATCATGAATGACTTAGATGTTTTTTTTTTTTTTTTTATCACTATGACAAATATCTATTACAATAATTTTAAAAGAACAGGGTGATCAATGTACTCATTTGTTTTTTTGTGTTATCCACATGTCTAATGTATGCAAGCGAGACCTTCAATATTATAACATAATGTCTATGTTTAATGTACGAATATTGCTTATTTTACTTTCAAAAAGGGAAAATTTGTTCTTTAAACCTAAATTTGTGTGAACATTGGTGCTTATTTTTAATGTGATTTTACTCATATAATGAGTAAATCGTCTGCTTTTTTTTTTAAACACTTTATACATTTTTTTACATTTGAAACTGGAAAATCAGATTGAAAATTAAAAATGATACTAAAGTAAATCCATGTTTAAAAAAGTTAGAAAGTGAAACACATATATATTAAATAAGTTATTCAGGCCCGTGCTGGACAGGGGGACTTGTCCCCCTGCGCCCTCTGTCTGAGGCTTCTTTGACGCCCCAGTCTTTGAACAAAAAATTGTCATAAAATTGAATCATCTTGTACAAAAAATTAATGCGTTAAAAAAAAAAAAAAATAAATAAAAATAAAAAAATATTTTTTTTTTTTTAAATGCCATATCATTAATAAACTAAGGTGCCTTTATTTTATAAGATTATGGAGAAAGAAAAGATTAAATCTAACTGACAAACAATCTTGATATATGTATATATTTTTTTTAATGTAAATAAGTTCCTTATTCTTACTTTAACTTAAAAGTAAAAAAAAAAAAAAAAAAAAAAAATCATGATTATTTTTAATTCAAAAGTTTATTTTTAGAGATTAGAGTACGCGAAAGATCAGTAGGAAAAAAAATTAGCATAAAAATTGTATAATTTAAATTTTAAAGGAGATGGCTGTTCCTTTGATTACTCATCAGCTATTATAAACAATGCAAAAATATTTGTCGTATTCTGTAGAACAATACTTTTAAACATAATCAAAATTATTTGCATTCTTATAAAAAGAAAACTATCCACAGCGCCTTAAAACTAAGATTTTAAAAAACTATATAATTTCTTTAAATATTTCATCCACATTTATTGTTATCATAAAACTAAGTAGAGGAAAATTACATTTATGTTTTGATTGTAGATGGACTCAACACAAAAAAAAATTATGTACTTAATTTTCTTTTCCTTATTAAATGCTATAACAAGTCGTGACACATTAAATTAAAACTTAAAAAAAAATAGTAAATAGAAAAATAAATAAATAAATATAGCAGTCGTATTTTAAAATAAATCTAACAAAAATATTCTGTATGATGTCACAGTGAAAACATACACACACACGATATATATGTCTCAGCACAGAAGGCGCCCTTGTGACCCCTGTCCACTGCCCTCTAAGGTTCCCAGCACGGGCCTGATTATAATGTTGAAAGTCTTGCCGCATACATTAGAGATGTAAGTAATACAAAAAACAACAGGTACATTTTTAACCTGACCACCTTAGATAATATTGAGAATGTTACTTACAAACTTTGAATAAACACCATAAAATGCAATAAACTCGCAACAATTGTTTCGGGTCGAAAAAAAACACATGACCCTTCATCAGGCGAATAAAGTAAGCACGAGCGCTGCAGTCAAAGCAGCAACGCGTTGCCGCTTTGACTGCAGCACTCATGCTTACTTTATTCGCCTGATGAAGGGTTGTGTGTTTTTTTCGACCCAAAACAATTGTTGCGAGTTTATTGCATTTTATGGTGTTTATTCAAAATTTGTAAGTAATATTTTTTAGAACGCCAGTTTTGTGGTGCTTTTTTATTAAATATTGAGAATGCATTAATAAGAACAGAATCAGTCCATTAAGAGATCTTATATAAACGACTTAGACATTTTTTAGGACTATAACAAATATCTATTACAATAATTTAAAAAATATATTAAAATATATAATGCAGAGAGTCTTTCTACTCCAGAGTGATTCATATAATACAATTTGACAGTACTAAATGTTACAGAGATATGTAGATGTACAGTATGATTTTTAGATACAAATGATTGACACCAGTAAAAACGAATCTCTACAGTATCTAAGCATTAGAAAAACTTAATTTTCAGAAGGTATCAGCTGAGTTTTCCTAATTCTATTTTTTGAATAACTTTGGAAGAATGATATATTGCAGCATCTATCATACCTGCAACTGAAATACAATAAAGTGAATAAAAAAATTAATCAATGCTTCAAATTTATGTGCTATTATAATAAAATCATATTTATACCAGTGCTCAAAAATTATTTTACTCGCATTCCCGGGGCATGTATTTTTTCCCTCTTGCATGTCCAGCTGGGCATGTAAATATTTAATCAAAAATAACTTTCCAAAAATAATGTGTGTTAAAATATAGTGTCTTTGACTTAAATTACAATGAAATAAACAATGTCAATATAGATATAATGTTGTTAAATTCTTTGCATTAGGTATCTAAATAATTTTTATTAATATGCATTTGAATAAGATATTTGGGCACGTAAAAGTTTAATTTGGGCATGTATCCTCCAGACTAACATGCCCGATAGGGCATGTAAAATTTTTGTGATTTTTCAAGACCTGTTTCATACTATATGCTGGACATATAGCTCATTAATTTTTCAGTTTAAAAGAAATTAAAATCTCTTACAGTTTCATAATTATAGCCTATTTGCAAAAAGTCCTTCATGTTACAGTAAAAGCACTAAACGTAACATTTAATTGTGTGTTTTTTAAATAAAAAAAATATGTGTAGTATCATAGATTTAGTAGAGATGTTCAGGTTATTTTTCATAATAAACAGCATGAACAAACGATACATACCTGTAAAAACTCCACCAACAATTGCACAAACACTTGTAAGAAAGTGGAAAAATGATCTGAAATAAAAATTTTAAT
This sequence comes from Salticus scenicus, assembly GCA_963930645.1. Classification (NCBI taxonomy): domain Eukaryota; kingdom Metazoa; phylum Arthropoda; class Arachnida; order Araneae; family Salticidae; genus Salticus; species Salticus scenicus. The sequence goes on along the minus strand of OZ005662.1, from coordinate 204,595,640 downwards.
AGGTAAGGGAAGAATATATATATATACAAACATAATTGAACATCAATAAATTCTATTGTAAAAGTTCTAAATTCAATAGCAATTATTCTCCATCAAAAGCAAATTCTAGTTACTAGTTTAAAACCATATTTTAATCCAATATTACAGTGCTTAAGACAACTGCTTTCTGACTGCTTATTTTTACTTTCCGAACACTATAGTGAGGAAAGTATTTTAATCATGTCAAATATCCGAATTTGAGATTTTGATGTTTCTATACGTTTCGAGGTCCCCTGAGCCCGTTTCGACTATTTTTACGATGATGTATGTATGTGTGTGTGTATGTCTGTGAGTGAACACGCTAGCATCTAAACGCTTTGTTCGAATAAGCTGAAAGTTGGTACGTATATTGTAAGTCACCATAGTACGAACCCTATAGATTTTGGTGAATCTAGCACTTATAGTGTTTTTTACAGGGACACCAGGAAAAATTCCTTATCATTATGGCCTAAGGGGCCAAATTTTTAAAAGTGCGATAGCGTCTAAATGCTTTATTAATCTGAGCAAAAAATTTTTACACATGTTAAAGGTCACACTTGCACCAACTGTATAGATTTTGGTGAATTTAGCACTTACAGTTTTTTTACAGGGACACAAAGAAAAATTCTTTATCATTATGGCCTATGGGACCAAATTTTTAAAAGTGCGATAGCATCTAAACGCTTTATTCAATTGAGCTGAAAATTTATATGAATATTATAAATCACTGTTGCACTAAATATAAGCATTTTCGTGAATCTAGCATCTATAGGTTTTTACAGGGACACAACGAAAAATTCTTTATCATTATGATCTAAGGGCTCAAAGTTCAGCAGCGTTAAATAAAACTAAACATCGTGTAATATATGGAGAAAAATGCTTACACTCCATTATGGTTTTCTCTCTTTTGTTTGATAAACAACTCCTCTTTCTTTATCACAAAACTGTTAATTACTCAATGTTCGGAAAGTCGAGTGGAGTCACTCCAGATTGTTTATTTTGTGATAAAAAATTCTTTTAGCTCATTTATTTTACATAAGAAGTGTTTAACCCTTTAATTTTTGTACCCATATTTTTCCATTGCGCATAGTTAAAATAAAATGCTCCTGCAAATAAATATTAAAATATAGTTTTGTAAGTAACAAGTAACATATATCAACTTTATGATTCGAAAAGTGTTAACCTTTTCCTTCCGGCACGAATCTGAGAAAGTATAACTCCAGAATACGGCGCTTATCTTCAGAATTCCCCCCCCCCCCCTTCTAAAACGAAAGTGCATGGGAAAATGTCTCTCCTATTGTTCAAACGCGTGGACCCTCGCAAATTCTGAGGGAAGTTAGGGGTTATTATAACACCAGTTTTTGAGATAAATCTTTTTTGGCATAGTCGGTGAAAGTAAAACAATATTTATGATGTGGCTATTTTTTTTACGTAATTTAAATCATTTTAATTATATTTTTAAGAACTTCTTTTCGCCTCATATACCATTTATTCATTTGCACTTCTATCTTACGTTCATTATAAGCTGTTACATAAGATGTACTGAAAGGACAATAATTTTATATAATAACTAAACATTTAAAAATTTTTCTTCTTTCTAACAAAAAAGTTTTTTTTCCCTTATGCGGCTAAATTTATACAAGATATACATATGCTAGATATGAAGAGTATGGAGGTGAGATAATATAAATGTTGGTTAATAATGGAAAATTAAGCAACTTAAATATAAAGCAATAATAATCTTACGATCAGCTTGTATAATTCACATTTAATCTTGCACAACCCAATTTGTATTTTCGGAGTTTCTATGGATAATTAAAAATTTTAATAAAAATATTAATCATATTAATACAATATAATATCAAAGCAATCCCAAAAGCGAATATTTAATGAGAAACTTCAAGAAATTATTTAAAAAAAAAAAAAAAAAGAAGAAATAAAAAAAGAAAAAGAAATTTAAAACAAAATTCCTTAAAAATAAGGGGAAAAAAATTAAGTTGGTTTTAGGGTTATGAACGGTAGGATTCTAGTCTTGGGAATGTGTTTAGAGGGTCGTAGCCCAATTTAAGCAAGTTTAAGAGAAAACCACGAAAAAATCCGAACGGATAAGGCGACGGGCTCGACCTGAGAACTTCCGTCTATCAGCTTTGGAAGCATAACCTCTCAGCAACTGTTAACATGAAGAAAACAACTGTTAACATGAGAAAAAATAAATTTCCATATGTTAGAAATTTTGTACACAATAAAAAAATTCTCAAATTTATTATTAGGTTTATACAGACTTTCTGCAGTAAAGTGGCTTGCCTTAAAAATTACATAATCAAAATTATAATTGAATTATGAAATCTGCATATTTTAATTACAATTTTTTTATTTTATACAAGCAGGCTTTACTAGCTTCATCGACCACTATATATTATTAAATTGAAAAAAAAAAATAATGATAATAAATATAATATAATATAACAACAACAACAAAAAAAAAAAACCTTTGAAATCGTTTAGAATTTTGCTTTGTGTACCTTTAGTCTGTATCGCCTTCCACACCCTCGCTACTTTCCTACTGCCTTTAGCAACCTTTTACCCAAGCACATTATTTTAGATAGTTATCGGACAACAGGTGGTGATATCATAGCACCATTAAATATTTTAGTTTTGAAACCATAAAATATAGATTTTTTAGCCCTCATTCTGTAATAATAAAATTAGAGCTACAATGAATTTGTAATTTTATTACTATTAATTGTATTATAAAAATTACATAAATTTGTTTGTTATATTTTTTAGTTAAATTTAAAATTTAATAAATTTATAATCTTTTCTGATATATTGTAGTCTGATTTCGATAAATACAACAACGTGAAAGAAAAAAAAATCAACTTTTAACGAAATTAGCTAATTAAACAAAAATAATTAAATAAATAGTGAAACAGTCGTTGCTAAGGAACGCAGAAGATTGAAATGAAAGGAAAAAAATTAAGAAAATGAAACAGAGAAATCTATGCATAATAAATAAATAAATAATTAATTTTAAAATATTATGTGCGAAAACTGTAAAAAATCTCAATGAAGTGTACCACTCCCCCCTCTGAATAAGACCCTTAAATCTCAGAGTCATAAAAGAAATAGAATTAAAATTACTGAAAATGAATTGCAGTCAAACACGTCTAAAATCTGGAATGAATACGGAATGAGAAAGATATTTCGAACAGCACAAAACAAGGAACGCCTATATGTCGCCAATAAATAAACCAAGAGTTCCAAACAATGCGAAGCGAAAAAATTTCGTTATCATCGCGAAAGAGAGTAGGCGTTGCGACACTCCTGCAGGAATAATAGAGAATGCTTTGTCCATCTCGAGTGATTGACGCACCGTTTCTCTAAGAGGGAAGAGAAATCTAGGGTACAACTGCTGTAACATAGCCGGGCTTTGGCCTACGTGAAGTTTGGGGTCCAACTGTCGGACCCGCCGTAAGGAAAAGGTTAATCATGAAATAGGTATAAAAGAATTAGAAAAGGAAAATTAAACATGTAGATTAATATTATTAGTTAGTATGGAAAGTTAAATAATTATACATATATAAGAAAAAGTGATAATTACTTCTGTTTTTCTATATATTCCACCATAAGTGGAGCTAATTCATAAAATATAAATACACCAGGAGGACCTTGCTCACCAAACAAAGAAGAAACTTGTTTTTGATGGCGAGTAACAGCAAACTGGTTGGTATGTAGAGTCTGAAATAAAAACAACCATATTATTTATTGATTAATTTTTTGCAGTAAAAAATAAAATAAATAAATATGCATTTTGACTTAGCTTCTTTTTTCTTTTTTTTTTTCATTAATGTAAAATAATAATAATAAGACAATTCTCTTATATTCTAAGTGTTATTATGCAAATTCAATTATTACTGAATGAAGGGCCTAACGTTCATTAAAAAATGTAAAGCAGTTCAATAATCATAGATATTAAATTACACTCTAAGCCAGTTCTGTTAATTGGGATTAACGGCCCTCTCCACTTACCGTCGCCGAAAGCTTAAGTCAATGTTATTCTGCGGGAAATTTTCTTTACGTATAATTTATTAACTAATACATATTTTTAAATTCTGTTTTCACATTCAGAAAACTCCCAATTGTTAAACTGACGGACCTTTTTTAAAAACGTTTTTTTTTTTTTTTTTTTTTTTTTTTTTTACTTTAAATATTTTATTTTGAGGCTGTAAAATATGAATTTTCAGTATGTGAAATTTTTCATTTTACAGTTTCAAAATAAAATATTTTAAAAATCCGTTTTTAAAAAAGGTGTGTCAATTCAACAGTTGGAAAAAATTTCTGAATGTGAAAATAGAATCCAAAAACATGCATTAGTCAATCAGTTATAAGTAAAGAAACTTTCCCATAGAATAACATTGTCTTGGGCTTCGGGTGACGGTAGGTGAAGCAGACCTTTAATTGGGAAAGAGCTTACATTTTTTCACATTGAATTTTTACTTATCATATGAAGAAATGTGGGGGGAGGGAAGAAGGAAATACGAAATTTTTTTTTTTTTTATGTAGTCCAATTTTGACAAGTTTTTAAGTAGTAATAAAAGGAGATTGGGCGCCAGATAAAAAAACACAGAAAAATCATTAATGTCTTGATCATCAAAGGAAATAATAAAATAGCAGATAGCTGTTTTGGTACCATTTAGCATATTGTGATCAGTGCATAAAGAAACAAAACAAAAGTGCTTCTATCTATATAAAAGGAATCTGATTTTACAACTGTTTAATCAACCAATAGAATTAGGCGTAATGTGGAGGATTAGTCAATAGGAAAAATTGTGCAAAATGATAGTCATGAAAAATGTAGAAAAAATTAAGAAAGTGTAGATTGAATGCAAAATTTCTAATAATCAGATTTATTTTAAGGTACGGCGAAATGACAATTAACCATGTTTTTAGATTCTTATAAATGTTAAAAGCTCCAAAGAAACCAAGTTCAAGTGTAGATTTCAGCCTGATAATTATTTTAGCTGTATCAAATTTAAAATTAAAAACCATAATTTTTAATTTGATCCCTCACATTATGTCTAATTCTATTGGTTATTTAAACAGTCATAAACTTTATTTCTTTCTTATACATAGAAGCCACTTTTGTTTAGTTTTCTTTATGCATTCATGATGGTATGCTAGATGTTAATGCTACTGAAAAAAATGCTATTTTGCTGTTTGCTATTTTATTATTCCTTAAAAAGTTCTAGATTTTGATGATATTTTCTGTGTTTATTTTTTAAGTAGTATTGATTCTTTTACATAAACAAAAAAGTACTTTATTCGAGCTAAACAAAACCAAATACATACCTGACCATCTGCTCTAGCATACATAGTAGGAACGATTTTGACATAATACTGAAACATCATAGCTCCTAAAAATAAAAAGGGTGAAATATTATAAACTTTTTAAAAATGCACAATTAAAAAAAAAAATAATAATAAATAAATAAAATAACAATTTTTCAACATTTTTTTTTTTTTTTTAAATCAAATTTACATAAATCAACAGCATTCAATGCTGTTAATTATTAAACCTCAACTAATAAATATAACTTCCGATGCCTGTTTCATTAAAATTGTTTGCCAGTGTAGTTTACATTTATTACATTCTATAGTTTATCTTAAGTCAAAATAGCTGGATTGAAACTCAGAAAGTATTGCTGTAACAGATTTTGCCCTAAAGATATTACAGAATATACATCAAGTCAAGAAAAATTCCCTTTAGCAGACATAAAAAAAAAAAAACTTAAAAATTCATCATATTGTATGTCAAAAGCGAAAAAAAAAAAAAAAAAGATAACAGAAAAAAAAAGTGTCATATTTTTGAACATGTGATGTCACAAAGGAATATTGTCAAAAGTAATGTGCATGAATGGAATCAGTTCTTAGTTAAAAAAGCAGCAAACTATTTTAATTCAACCTAGTACATTAACATAAATACATCCTGACAAAAGTACATTTATACTTATCATTATAGTCTGATTTTATATATTTATTTTTATTAAATAATCTAACCTATTTTAAATGTTATTTGTTACAGGTGTATTATTTGATTATTTGATAGGATATTTGCGTGAATGCAAACACATAATATTTATACGTCATCTTGAAGTAAACAGTATTTATTTATTTATTTATTTTTTTTTTTTTTTTTAGAAAAGTAAAAAGTAAAGAATTTTATTTATTGTCAAAGTTGTTGTTATTAAGGCCAAATGACTAAAAACAGGTCCTAGGCTGGGTAGTGTGCCCTCCATGGGGGTCTTTCCAATGGGCCCAAGCCATTACTTATGCAAGTTTTGGAGAAAAACACGGAAAACTCCAAACTGCTAAATTGACGAGCCTGGCCTGGGATCGAACCCGGCACTTCCCGCCTACCAGCTACGAGAGTAGAACCTTTCAGCCAATGATAAGAGGGAGGAGGACTTCATTATCTAAGCATCTTATGAAACGAATTATGGCAAAAATATGAATTTCAGCAATATAAAGTGTAAAATTTTTTTGAAATTTCTTTTGATTTAATAAAACTATTAAGCACCATTAAATGATGTTTAGTCCAAAGACCAGAAGTCAAAAAATATTTTTTTTTACTTTGTGTATTAAATTTTGCAATTAGTAATTTTGAGATTAGTAATATTTTTGTCAAATAAGCCCATATACCTCAAATACTCAGATCATTCACATTTTATAGAAATGAAAAGAGTTTACAATCATATTTGCTTTCTGCTGTTATTTTATTGATGGCTTGAAAGTAATTTTATGGTATTTGAAAAAAAAAAAAAAAAAAAAAAAAAAAATCTGTAAAAATCATAGTATGGTATATCAAAAACAGAGATCATACATTTAGTTGCAAAAATAAAGTTTAAATAAACGTCAAAATAAAACAAAATTTGTCATACCTTACCTTAAAATTGTTGTTAAACGGAAATTATTAACTTCTGAAACTCTTTTTAATGATCCCCCCCCCCCAAAAAAAAATAAATAAATAAATAAATAAAATAAAATAAAATAAAAATAAATAATAATAAAATATAATAATAATAATAATAAATAAATAAAATAACAATAATAAAATAAAAAAAAAGTTTAGACGATTTTTTATTTAGATACTTTAACATAAAATGGAACCCCCCCCCCCCCATTTTTTTCCTCGGGAAGGGGAGAAAAAAAGTATTGAATTTAGCATTTTGAGCAATTATCATTTCAATGGGCCTTTTTTTTTTTTTAAATATATATTTGAATACTTTAAAATAATCGGAGGTTCTTCTACCCCGAGAGATTTTTGTGCACTTAGCTATTATGGTAACTAGAAAAACATTATTAAGGAAAATTGAAATAATTTTAGAAGACTGGTGATATAAAACTGACCGAATACATTAAAATTTGGGCCCCCCCTTTTTGTTTGGCGTCACTGTGATCATTTTTTGCATACCAAAACTAAGTAGACTGGGACCTTTGGTTTGAAATGGATACCAAACCATTATGAACACCTATGCATGAATTGTGAGCTGCACTCAACAAAAATCAATTGAAGGCCACAGCGCTATGCGTTACCTATTCAACCACCAGATTGGCTGAATATATTAACAAAACAGTAGAACAGGGTGGCTACAGAAATTCAGAAAAAAAGTTCCTGATTTCTCTGACTAATTTTGACAGATTTCCATGATTTCTACTACCTATTATATACATTCTGAAATTTTGTGTAACATGCTCGCTAAACCACTGCAATTCAAAAAATATATACTGATTTGCAAAAGTATCTAAATCTTTTTATTTTTTTTCTTTGTTCACTTACAAAAAAGAAAATAAAAAGTTCAAAATTTGGGAGAAATTAACAAAATTGTATAAATATGAATCCTTTTAATTACACCACATTAACACCAGAACATAAAATTATTTCTCAAGCTGTTGCACTAAAAATATTTAATTAAATATATAAATATATGTTAACTTTCTAGTTGAATCTAACTTGAGAGCAGCCAATCCAGTGTAATCCTAAGATAAACTTTTTTTGCGATCTTTAATCATGTTTGCAGGGTAAAAATGAAAATTTCCATGATTTTGGGGTGTTTTTAATAAATTCTCTGATTTTTCCAGATTGGTAAAATACCCTGATTTTTCCATGATTTCCCTGATTGTCGCCACCCTGTATTTAAGCTATAAGCATAACTACCAACATCGAACAATCAAAATATGGAAGATTCTATAAGCGGTATTTTCAGGCAAGACAACATTGACAGCCTTTCAACATTTGCCAGTTTTTAATAGTTTAATCCATGGCTTAAATTGTTAAAAATCTGCATGGATCAGTAAAATTTAATTAATAAATAAAAATCTTGTTTAAAAAAAAATGAAATTTTGTTAAATTATATATATACCTCTAAAATGATCAGAAAAATAGAGAAATCTATGAGAATAAGGGAGAGTGGTACATAGGGAGTTTCCCTTGAAATAAAGGAGAGTTGGCAAGTATATATTAGTGCACATGCGATCAGGGTTGCCAGATTTGGCCTTTTTTTATTCAATAGTCACCAATAATTTTTATTTGTAACGTTTGGCTAATCACTTCGAAGACTGATAGTCTATTATGTATATCAAATATCAATTCTCAAAATTATTGGTGACTATTGAATAAAAATCTGATGTGGGCACCACATGACTTCCTTATACACTTTGAGAAATATACATAATGTTAAAAAATATTGTCACTGGACCCGAAACAGTTGGCTAAAAATATTTTTAAAAAAATGCATGCATACGTAAAAAAAAAAAATAAATAAATAAATAAAATTGTGCCTTGAGGGGACTCATTTTAAAATCCTTGGGGGGGGGGGGGACTCATGTCAAAGTTTTGCCTTGGGGGGACTCATGTCAAAGTTGGGCCTTGGGGGCCTTATTTCAAAGTTGCACCTTGGGGGGACTCATGTCAAAGTTATGCCTTGGGGGGGACTCATGTCAAAGTTGTACCTTGGGGGGGACTCATGTGCCTTGGGGGGGGGGGACTTCGGATCCGAAACAATTGGATAAAAGTGTTAAAAAATGCATTTTCACCGTGTTTCTGAACTATTCCGGAAGTTTCAAATCTCTAACTAGTCGGGAAGTTAGTTAAATAGATTTTCTGTTGAATCATATAAACGCTGCTAAAGGCAGCAGTGACACGAAGCAATTGGCTAAAAATATTTAAAAAATGCATTGTCACCGTGTTCTGAGCTTTTCTGGAAGTTTTAAATGTCTAGCTAGTCGGGAAGTTAGTTAAAAATCGATTGCAAGATTTGTACTGGTAACGCTGCCGAAGGCAGCAGGTATCGGAAACAGTTGGCCAAAAATATTAAAAAAGCGCATTGTCAACGTGTTCTGAGCTTTTCTGAAAGTTTCAAATGTCTAGCTAGTCGGGAAGTCAGTTAAATTGCAAGATTTGTCCAAACCGTTTTTGAGTTATTACCGTTTTTTGATACATTATGGCCAAAACCAATGTATTTTTGGTCATTATGAACCTAATTTTCCAAAATATCTCCAAAATGGAAAATCATACAAAGTCCAAAAAGGAAGGTGCAGAACTATATGTTATAACAAACCTATGTACCAATTCGCAACTTTCTACGTTCAACCGTTTTTGAGTTATTACCGTTTTTTGATACATTATGGCCAAAACCTATGTATTTTTGTCATTATGAACCTAATTTTCCTAAATATCTCCATAACGGAAAATCATAGAAAGTCCAAAAAGGGAGGTGCACAACTAGATGTTATAACAAACCTATGTACCAATTCGCAACTTTCTACGTCCAACCGCTTTTGAGTTATGCGACATACACACACACACACACACAGACACACACACACACATACAGACGTCACGAAAAATCGTGTAAAATCCCTTATATCTCTATAACGAGAGCTCGTGTTTAAGACGACACTTGCAGGTGTGCAACTAGATATCATGACAGTCACACGTATAAATTGTCAACATTCGGCGATCATTCGTTTTCGAGCAATGTGAAATACAAAATCCATTTCGCAAATCGGGATTACTATACTTCCTTATACTTTGTATAAGGAAGTAAAAAAAAGGCCACATCTGGCAACGCTGTATGTGATCTACACAGTTTAGCATCTTTATTTAATCAATTAGGTACTAGATGGCGCCACTAAAGCGAATAAAACGTACAAACTACATTTCAATAATACTATATGTATATATAAAAATAAACATATGGAATATTTTAAGAATTAAATGCTACAATTAATGCTAATTCCATGCCGCGCGACATTTGTAATGTACAAGACTGAACGACTAATAAAAACGGTCTTTTTTAAAGTCACTTTTGCTTTTTTGTTTTGTAAGATTGGGTGGAATACAAATGTAATGGTTATTTGATTTAAAAATATTATTTCTATTTAGTCTTGTTTGTATTTCCATATTTAAATATATCGTTATTAACATGTATAAAATTAAAATATCTTGATAAAAAAATTATTTTGATTTATCCAAATTTATTTATATTTGTGTTTAATTATAGAAATAAATTATTTTCTTTTATTCTCAGCAATGAATGCAATTATTCCATTATAGTATATGTATTTATTTTCCCATTTAATTACAGCATATAAAATTACTCATGTTTATCTTTAAGAAATCCAATTTATCAAATCACACTTCAGTGGCGCTATCTAGTAACAACTCAACAAATAAAAACGTACTAGAATAAATAGACATCAGGCCCATCAGGCATTGTTCAGCTTTGCTTTATCATGTCATATTTTTGTAAATCTGAAACCTAATATTTATTTATTTATTTATTTTTTAAGTGTAAAATGAAGCTGTTTAATTACATCAATGTGAATCTCTAATGTATATTAGAATATACCTCCTTAGTCGGATTTTTCGCCACTTATTGATAAAAGTGTTTTCCATCATCGGTTGCTAAAGGTGTTTTTTTAAGTCCAAATTCTAAAATATACACGATATCTTTGCTGCCGATAACCGAAATGTGGGGTTAATTCGCTATTAATTAACGTTTAATCACAGCTAATTGCTTTTTTTTACTTTCTTCTATATGTAATATAGAGAAAGTATTGGATTCGCGAAAATTTTCGACCTCCGTTTTTTGACGGATCTACACGTTTTGGGATGTCCTGAACACGAATTGATAGTTTTTAAAAAATGTCTGTCTGTGCGTCTGTCTGTCTGTATCATTTTTTTTTGTGGACGCTGTATCTCACGAACCAATGAATGAAATTTAACCAAACTTGGTATTTAGTTGCACCCTGACATGAACTGGTGCCCATTAGATTTGGGGATCAATAGCTAAACAGGTGGCGCTGTGATCGCATTTTATAGGACAAAATTCCGTATAAATGGGCATAATGAGAGTTATTTTAAACTTGTGATTGTAAAATTAATATGAATTATTGATAATAGTAGTACTTAACTAGGGAAAAAAATTTGTGCATGGGGGGGCATCGGTTCCCCCCCCCTGGGGGGTTAAATTTTGAAGATGGGTATCATTCGAAAGATCTCGTCAATACCTTTAAAACGAATGGTTGAACCATAAATCTGTGATAATTTAAAACAAAGTTATCGATTTTTTTTACTTTTAACAAAAAAAAACTTTTTTTTTTTTTTTTAACGAAATTTTACCAAACTTGGTATTTAGTTGGTCCCCGACATAAACTGGTGCTGATTATATTTGCGGATCAATAGCTCAACAGGAGGCGCTGTGATAGCATTTTATCTAAATTTTTAACATGGCAGCATAAGACAAAAATTCGTATAAATGTGCATAATAAGAGTTATTTTACACTTGTGATTGTAAAATTAATATGAATTATTGATAATAGTAGTATGTAACTAGGAAAAAATTTTTGTGCATGGGGGGGCATCGCTACCCCCCCTGGGGGGAAGTACCCTTAAAAAAAAAAACAAGTACCCTCCCCCCCCCCCCAAAAAAAAAAAAAAAAAAAAAAAAAACCCTTAGAAAAAAAAAAATCGTATATTTTTTTTTTTTTTTTAATATTGTTACTGATTGAATATGTATAGGAAAATATATAAGAAAGTCTTGTGGTGGCCAGAACATACTAGTTTTTTTTGCTTTGCCAGTGCTGATTTTGTTTAGATGCGTTAATGCTACACTGGCTCGTATTTACTCGCGTAAATACGGGCTAGCACTTTTTAAAAAGACCCCCACGAAGGGCATTCCATCCATGTCTAATTCCACGTGCAGTCAATTTACTTTAACGCCTACACTTATTTATCTAAAATCCAAAATTCTTGAAACTAAATTGAAAATGACAATATGCTTTAAATTTTAGGCTACATGCGTAAAGCTGAAAATATTAAAAGAGAAGCAATAAAAAATTAGTGTTTTACGAATCTCTTTTTATTCTATTAAAACTACTAAAAATTTATCTCGTTAATAAAAATTTTGGAAATTTTTTTTCTTAAAAATCGCGATTTCAATATGTAGGTCTTTTTTGTAAATTGAAAAACATTAAAAAATATATATATTGCTGAAATGTTTATACAGCCAAGCCAAGCCAAGATACAACTATTGATAGGGTCCGTTGTCGATAAGAAGAATTTCGTTTTTTCCGATCCACCCTTCCTTCCATATAAAACAATAAATCTTTATTCATTTTTCTAAGCCACATTTGTTGAAAATTTTATTTATTTATTTATTATTTTGTGAAGTATCAACTTGGGAATCTCCCACCTTTCCCTTTTCTTTTTATTTAATTATTTATTTAAACAAACCCATGAACAACATAGAAAAATCGTCTTCAAAAGTAAGAATAATCTTCTGTAATGCTGTAAGTAAGACAATGCTGCAAACACAAAAATTGTTTTCTACGAATACGAAAACAGTTTATAACTCCTTAAAAACTTTTTCTATATGTTGCAAATCGAAGGCAATTTTCATAAAACATGTTATTAAAATATTTTAATTTTTATTATTATTGTTATTATCGCTTTATATAAGAGATTCCTATTTTTTATTTTATTTTAATAAGCCAATTTTTTATAACACAAACAAAAGATAATCACAATAAAGAATTTCACGTTTTATTAACTGATGTCAAGGAAAATTAGTCTTTTATTAGTCTGATCTACGGTCTGATTGTCAACGGCTTCGGTTTATTGTGATTTAAAATCACGCAAGTCATGCGATAGTTCACGATAGTTAAATGAATATATTCTAATCTCTTGCAACAGAGGGCAGCACAGGCAAATCGAACTCAAAAAGTAAGCGAATGCGGATATACAATGCGAAAATCGCAGGAAAAAAAAAAAAAATGAAATTTTTGTTCACAAAATGCAATGAAAATCTAACCGAGTACCTTTAATTCATTACAATCATACGATCGCTTAGTAATTTTAAACTGCTATTCTCGCCGATATTTTCAACAAAAATTATTGAAGCCTAATTTACTTCAAAATAAAATACGGTTGATTAAAATAACACCTAATTGCATAAATAATAAAAAACAGAGAGAAATATTTTGCAAAAGCAATATAACATAAATGAGTTATAGGGGTGCAGAGAGTTATAGTTGATTTACATCAAATAAACAGCTGTATATAACATCTTCTTTGATATTTTAGTTATTCTGAAGTAAAATAATTTTCGTAATAAGAATCGAACGTTTTATTTGAAACGGTTTAATAGTCAACATAATCACATTTTCTATGAGAAAATGTTACAACGAAACAAATAAAATGATAAATTAAAAAAGAGAAATATGGGGCTCAGCCGGGATTTGAACCCGGGACCTCTCGCACCCGAAGCGAGAATCATACCCCTAGACCACTGAGCCTACAATAGTGAAGGAAAATTTTAAAGTAGTATCTGCAAACAGGTACATTTACATATTTTTTATTATTTTAATCGTTATTGAGAATTGAAGTATTATTTGTTAAACAACCAACATTAGAATAAATAATAAAACATAGAGATTAGAGAGGTTTTATTTATTTGTTTATTTATTATTATTATTATTTTTAATTGAAACTATGGCATCTACAGCCAAAAAAAAAAAAAAAAAAAAAAATGCAAATTTTAAATTAATTTACCTATTTAACAACTGATATACTCATTAAAAACTGAAGGTAATGCATGAGAAATGAAAAAAAAAATAAATAAATAAAAATAAATAAATTTGCATTGATTCAATCTTTAGTTGTCTGATTTCATAAAAAAAAAAAAAAAAAAAAAAAAAAAAAATTTCTTTGTGAAATGTTCTTTACTAAATTTAACATACGTAATAATTACACAAAGCAAAAGAAATTTAAGAAGTAATTATATCAAACTCAAATACCCCCCCCCCCCCCTTTTTTTTTTTTTTTTTATTGAAAAAATAAATAAATTAATAAAAATAAAATATGTTACCAGCATGAAGTTGTAAGTTATATTTGCTTTATCACTGGACTAGTGTGCATAACTAGTGCTTTGAGCATTATACATTTTTGGCTACCCACCCAATCAAAAATGTATAGTAATATGGAAAAAATTATAAGGACATGTTGAAAAATGAGTATTATATATTAAAGTAATCATCAACTGAAAACAAAATCAAACATAATTTACTACTTGTAATTAGGAAACATTAGAAACCTGTTAGTATGAAATTAAATTACAATAAAATTGTTAAATCACATATTAAGACAAATGTATTATGTGAAATAAGGAAAAAAACATAAGGACATTATCAAATATGTCCCGAAATAAATTAATATTCTACAAAATCACCTTTTATTTCAATTACCCTTATTAATCGTCCAGTCATTGACTCAGAAAGTCCAGTTAAAATTTGTTTAGAATTTTTTTTCCACGCCAATTCAATGGGTGATGTCAGTTTGTCTTTATTTGCATATTGTGTGCCATTCTTATACACTTCTCTAGCTAAAATGCCCTACAGATTCTCTATGGGGTTTAAATAAGGGCTTCTTGCCGGCCAGTCCAGAAGTTTCACAGAATTGGCCCAAACCATGAACATGATGCACAAAACAACAGGCAACTTGCATTGTCTATTGAAACAAATAATCACCACCTGTGATAAGGGGTGCTTCAGGTAATAAATTTTCAGCTAGCATATCAAGATATGATTTTCATTCTACCACAAATGGGCACTATTGGTGTTGTTCCATTTTCTGCAAAACCTGCTCACACCATCACAGAACCTCCTCCGAATTGTCATTTGGAAAAAAAAAAGGTTTGTCTTTTCGCAAGTCATACCAATAATGATGAAAACCATCTGGTCCGTCCAAATCAAATTTTTTTTCATCAGAAAATACATCTTTTCATCGAGACCCAAAAGAAACGTGTTTCTTGGTGAATTCCAATCTAAACTTCTTTTAAAGTTTTGTAAGTGGTGGTCGTGACTGTAGTTTAGCATATCTAACATTGGAATTCTTTTGCAGAACATTATGCACTGTTCAGCTAGTGCATGCTCTGTTTTAATTTGAGTAGAACTCTGTTCTTTTCAGGAAGCTCAACAGGCAATTCCATGTTTCTGGCGCATAGTAAGAGTGGGATGCCTACCTGTATGCTTTTTCTTGCCATATTCTTTTGGATTCTTCAAAAAATTATAAATTACTGTTTTAGATCTGTTTATCTTCCTTGCAATTTCACGTCCACTCATTCCACATTTTCTGCAAGCAATAATTTGTCCCTTTTAAAATTCAGAGAGTTGTGTGCTGTTCGGCATGATGAAGAACGAGATAAAGTGAACAATCTTACTGCGTAATAGTTTTGGGTTATTGTAAACAATCATATGATACGACTAAATATGCAAATTTTTGTTTGCGATTTCAAAAGAAATGTGTGTCCTTATAATTTTTTTCAAGTAGCAAACTATTAAAACCTTAAAAATTCATGCATTTTAATGATTTTCAAAATTTTCAAAGAATAGTTTGTTTAAAAATGTTTCGTTTCACATATTTTTATCATAAAAATATTTCCATAATTTTCAAGCCAAGCGGCTCCTAGAATTGGCGACTTTTCGCTTGTCCTTATAATTTTTTCCATGGCTGTAGAATGAAATTGGAAACCATTTTGCACCCCTCCATAAGTGGCACCCAAGGCATGATAGACTCCCTTGTCCCCAACCCCACTCCTCTCCCACTCTGGTTTTTATTACATTTTGCACACTAAATTAAAATTTTTGGAGGGAGGAAGGAGAAAAACTAAAACTGTACTAGAAACCATATACATATTTCTTTTTAAAAATGACTATATCCAGTAGTGGAATCAGAAATTCCCCGATGGGGGGACACCACCTCCCCGACAGGTGGGGGGGGGGCACTATATATAGAGAGTTTATCTTACAACTATTTATCACTCACTGCAATATTGTTATTATTAATATTTGTACCATTTGTTAGTACTCCTTGCGGTTTTGGAGATCACAGTACCCTTCTCCGAGTGTACAATATTATTTTCTTTCTATAGATTGTACAGTGTCCATGAAGGAAAGTTCTTAAACAATTTATTTTCGTATCCATTGATCACAGATATATACAGTCAAACTTCCCTAAGAGAGCCACCCATTGTGCCATAGAAAATTGGCTCTTCAGAGAGGTGGCCTTTCAATAGAAGTTGCTAAGAAAAAATCTTAATTTAAGCAACAAATTCTATAAATTAAATGATTTTAAATGTTTTGACTTACATTATTTATCTATATAATTTATGAATAATCATTAATATTAGTTTGTTTAAATTCTGAATTTGTTTTCCACGATTTTATTTTTACATACTAGAAGAAATTTTTCAGCTTAGCATTATTTCTGAGTAGAAAGAAAGAGGTCTCTAATAATCTATAGGTAATCACTTAAGTTTCTTGAAAGGAAATACTAATTTTAGCTTTTAATTTATAATCTTAGTTAAGTTTAATATTTTTAATTTGTCATATAAAAAGACGACATAGCTCATTTAGAAGCCATTGAGATGAACTTTTTAACTATATAATGTGGCAACACAAAATTGCTTTTCCAAAAAATTTGAATAATTAAAACATAAAATATTTTCTAAATTTAAAACAGGGGTTATATAGTGGTCAAAGAGAGAGTTGCGAAATTAGAATTTATGATTCCTAAATACCAAACTCCTAACTTCTTCAGTTATGTTTTCCTGGGTTATATAACACTAAACATCCCTCCCAAAAAAGTCAATTTTATTCTCAATATTACATAAAAAAAAATAATAATAAAAAATCGATAACTTTATTTTAAATCATCGCAGATTGACGGTTCAACCGTTCGTTTTAAAGGTATTGGCAAGCTCTTTTGAAAGATACCCATCATGAAAATTTACTCCCCTCAAGAGGGGACTTTCCCCCCAAGGGAGGAGGCGAGGCTCTTACATACACATTTTTTTTTTTTTCCCTAGTTGACCATCTCTTTTACAAATAATTCTTTTAAATTTCATAATGATTATTAAAAAATAATTCTCTTTATGTACATTTATAGAAAATTTTGTCGTATACCCCCATGTTAAAAATTTAGAAAAAGTGGGATGGCAACACAAGCTGTTGGACAATGTGTAACTGCATATCAATTTGTATGAAATTCTGTGCAGTAGTACCTGAGATACAGTCGTCACAAAATTTTGTCACACACACACACAGACAGACATTTTCTAAAAATGGTCAAATCGTGCTCTACAGCTCTCAAAACGTGTAAATCCATCAAAAACTCGAGGTTGAAAATTTTTACGAATCCAATATTTCCGTCTATTAAATATAGAAGAAAGTAATAAAAAATAAAGTTTTATAGTTCTACAACTAATGGTTCTAATTAATGTAAGATACTTATGTATATATGTATACGTACACACAGGTATATCACTACAAAACTCAGAAATCTCGAAGGTGGGCAGTCAAGTTGAGAAAAATTGATAATGAATAATGGAATGTCACATAATTTTAACATCCTATGGCTAGTTGTTTTTAAGTTATACATATACAGAATACATTTCCTACATAGGGATTATAGTATTTCCTTTATTTCGTATAAAAAATTAAAAATTCTATGAAAAAATAGTATGTTGTAACCACCACAAAACTTTTTTCCATATCATCCTGTAAAAAAGTGCATTTTAAACATGCACAAAATTGTTCATGCACAAAAGTTTAATATAGCTCAGATTCAGAATAAAGATTTTAGAAATGGAGATTGTTGCAATTTTAATCAACAGATGCTGAAACGTAGCCATGTGGAAAGTCAATTAAGATGAGTAACAGCAGCGCCACTTGTCGGCTGATATACTACAAAACAAAGTAAGTCAGCACTGGTTTTTGTAATTAGATATTAAGTTTTGTGCAGTTATATGCCACAGAAGCTTAATCTTCCTATTCAAGGGGTAAATTGCAGTACAGCAGCGCTATCTATTGGTCCCTATGCACCCAAGTTGAATCAGTCTATTGCTTGAAAATAGCCGTCTCATACACCAAGTTTTATGCAATTATGTACAACTAGAAAAGCCCCAGTTTGAGAATGAATTGAATTCTGAATGTGAGAAAAATTTTAAAATCAAACTCGAAATGCACAAAACTCGGCCAGATGCTGCTTGCGTGCCAACAGATCCAATTTTGTTGATGAAATCATTTTTAAATTTATGAAATCAATGAAGGTAATGAATCAATGAAGGCTTTGCCCTCTTTGTTGGTCACTATATGTAAAGGGAACTTTTTTCTATATTGCTTTAAAAAATAATAATAATAAATAAATACAGTACACTCTCAAAAATCCGCACAGTTTAAACCAAAGTGTTTTGCGGATTTCTGAATTTTGCAGATTTTAGAATAATTTCTTTCATTTACATCTTAGAACCTCATTTGAGTAACAAATCTTTAAGAAACAATTTATATGTTATACATACAATGCTGAAATAAAGTGTGCCTAATATAAAAGTACAAATATTACATGAAATTTTAATTTAAATAACAATTTTTATACATCATGTCATAGTTGCAAATTATCTACTTTTTTGAAAAGTTTGATCAATAGTATAAGTAAGAACATATTTATTTTCCTATAGCCTGCAAAAAAGCCAGCAATTTTTGGTCAATCACATAAGTTTATGCTATGAGAAAGTTTGAATATTCTAGAATATTCAAGATATTCTTCATGAGAGAAAATCTTTCATGAAAACTGTCTTCTTCTTCCTCTATGATTTATTTTTTGATAATTATATATAATTACACTTATCATTTCCTCCTCAATAACATGCTGAGTGCTTGGTGACTCACCAGCACATGTTTATATATAATTGATTTATATTCTAATACAGCTGAATTTTTGCAATCCACTAATCAATAAATCAGTTGTGACAATGTTTGTTTACATTGCAAATGATATGTGGATTTCAGAGAATTGCCGATTTTAGGGTTGCGGATTTTTGAGAGATGACTGTAAATAAAACATGAAATTGCTCTAAAGCCCACTTTGGTTCCCCACTCATTCGTAGACTCTCGGGTGCCTGTGTCTATTGTCTGTGACATAGCTTACCAGTGGGCTTTCATTTGGGTGCTTATCAGATGACACTTTCGAAATGGACAGTATCAAAAAAACTGAAGTAGCAATTTTATATTTGAATCCCAGTTACATATGAACAACACTATATGTGGTGTACATAATATTTTCTTTCACGTTATTTTCTATATTTATTTAATCAACCATAAAATGACAATTTCGTGCCAAATATAATATTACAATGTGCTATGATCGGTTACGTCTATCGCATGAGACAATTTTTAGGGTTATAATAGTAGTTGGTATATACAGAAATAAATAATGAAATATGTAAACCTGATCGTGGTACAGCTTTAATATAGCACCCTTGATGACTTTTGAAATTTTATCGCCACTTTAGACAAAAATACATACTTTATGTGATTATTTTTTCTGTTTCTTTCTTTTCTTTTTCCTTACCTGTTCTTTCTTTTCTGTTTTTCAATATTTTATAATTTATTTATATTTTTGATGCACTACTTGGCTTAAAGTGGCTTTTGTGAAAGTGGAGTCCTTGGCGAAAAACGTCCGATCTACTTCAGCATCAAAATAAAAAAAAAATTACCCAGGATAGCTCTTTAACCCGGGAGAACGTGCGCCGAACAAACAAACGCGAGCAGGCGCGCCGGGTATGTGATACCCGACAACTATATGTCGCATTAAAGGGTTATACAAGCAGATATTTACTAGTATCATAAATAAAACTAAATTAAGAGACAAATTTAATTATATGAACACATTTTAAATAAAATTAAAATATTTTATTCACATATTTTTTTTCCATTTTTTTCGAATTTTTTTACTCACATATTTTCTTTAATAAGGTCTCGGGTATGAGATACCCGGCACGCATTCTCGCGGGTTAATATAATGCCGAATTAGTTTTCATGCCAAGTGCGATTCATCCATGCCAAAAACATACTATTTAAACAAAAGGAAAAAAAAAAAAAAAAAAAAAAAAAATTCTAAAATTTAGGTATATTAATTTTTTTAAATATTAATTTTTTTAAAGTTGAAAATTCTTAGAAATCGAATACTTTCATCTATTGAATATAGAAAGTAAAAATTGGAATGCTCCAAATTTGTAAAACAGAAAAAAAATTGCTGCTAAATGTCGGTATGTTAAATGCTACCAAATCAGCTGTCTGCTTTCCAGTTTTTTCTCTTTTGCAAATATTTTTATAATTTAAATTTTTACCTAATGCTGATGATTTGGTGATACCTGAATTTGGTCTTAATAAAAGAAAAGTATCACAGTGCTACTGACCATGATAATTTTTTTCAACAGAAAATGTTTTAAAGTAAAGCACATATCACCAAGATATGTCTATAGAAATAAATGGAACAAGTATTTGTAGTTTATTATTATTATTATTATTTTTGTTGTTGTTGTTGTTGTTGTTGTTCAATACTAAAGTTTATATATATATATATAATATTTAATGCTGATTTAACTATTTTATCTGATGATTTAAATTTTTTTTGTAGAATATATGAAATTCCTTCATGGCATATTGATGTGTCTTAACATAGTGGACAATTATTATGGTAGAATCCTTATTATATGAAAATCGGTTTAACCAAAATGCTTTATCCCGGTTTCAGAAAATGAGTTTAGCAGAAAGGCTATGATGTATTTTTATGTCTTTTATTAAAAGACCTTTTGTATTTTAATAGTGAAAACATCATTTTAGAAATATTGAAATTATACTTACATGATAAAATATATAATTTTAAATGACCTAACTTGAAACATATGTAATTCATCACCAAACTGAAAATTTAATACAAAGTATATCAAAATATATGATATATATATATATATATATTAAAAAAAAAAAAAAAAAAAAAAAAAAAAAAGCTTATAAAATATTTCGGTTATTTAAACAAAATGGGCAATAATTTTTCTTTTTGTTCATCTTGAGATTGTTTCAAAACAGCCTTGCCACACTTATATTTCAAAACAAAAGAACATCTAAAATGATACCTTAAATTTTATCTAACATTTTCTTTAGCTTAAGTATACAAAATACAGAAAATTTCTGTCTTTTCAGGCAGATCTTCATCAATAGCATTACCTTTATTGATTGCTGTAACTATTTTTTCATCAGTAAGGTCTTGTTTGTCAATGTTTGGACAAAACCAGACATTGTCTTCAGCCTCAGATGTTTTTGCAAAAAGCAATTTGAAAATTTCCAAGAGCACTTTTTCATTTAGATCAGAATTGCTACATATCGATTCATCAGAGTCAACTCCTCCAAAAACAAGTGAGTCAAATTTAAGCCACAATTTTCTCTAAGATTTCACTAATGATTTGTCATAATGACGTTTCCAGTGGCAATTGTGAATTCATGAAAAGATATCAGAAATTTAATAGTGCTGACTCTAGAATAAAAAGACTGCCGGAGGAACTGAATAAAAAAGGCAACCTATTTTCAAAGAGGGCATTATTTGCAAAATTTGCAGTCTTCTACGTTGAAATTTTTGTACATGACAAAAGTAAATTACTAATTTTATGTGTATAGGCTATACTTGTTTGTTCTTCCAGGAATGCTGTAAAACTATTGCTAGAATGTTACACATCAAGAAGAAAGTATCTAAAGATCTCTGAACCCTTAAAATCTTAGAAAAAGTCACTTGGTACTAAAATGAGTTGAAAAAGGACCTTTGGGTGCTAAAGCAGGTTAAAAGAGGACTGCCAGCAGTGGCGGCTCGTGAACTGAAAATAGGTGAAGAGGCACACTATACTTTACACTGTATTCATTTATAGAATATAAATTTACATTAAAATAAGTATTTTTAGTTAATTTTAGTAAGACATTGCTTAATAAAGATTATGCATTAAAAATACTTAAATATTATTTTTGAGCTCTTCACTTATTTTCGGTTAATGAACCAACCGCCACTGACTGCCAGATGCTAAAATGTGTTTAAAAGGGCCGCCGGGTGAAGCACCCTGCTACATTAGCCTAGAGTCAGCACTAATTTAAACAAGAAAAAAAAATCTGGAGTGACTCCACTCGACTTTCCCAACATTGAGTAATTAACAGTTTTGTAGATAAAGTAAAGAAAGAGTAGTTGTTAAACAAACAAAAGAGAGAAAACCATAATAGAGTGTTTGAGTATTTTTCTCCATCTATTACACGATGTTTTATTTAACGCTACTGAACTTTGAGCCCATAGATCATAATGACAAAGAAATTTTCGTTGTGTCCCTGTAAAAACCTATAAATGTTAGATTCACCAAAATGCTTATAGTTAGTGCAACAGTGATTTATAATACTCATATAAATTTTCAGCTGAATTCAATAAGGCATTTAGATGCTATCGTACTTTTAAAAATTTAGTCCCATAGGCCATAAAGAATTTTTCTTTGTGTCCCTGTAAAAAAACTGTAAGTGCTAGATTCACCAAAATCTATACAGTTAGTTCAACTGTGATATATAACATGTGTACAATTTTTTTGCTCGGATTAATAAGGCGTTTAGACACTATCACATTTTTAAAAATTTGGCCCCATAGGCATAATGATAAAGAATTTTTCTTTGTGTCCCTGTAAAAAAACTATAAGTGCTAGATTCTCCAAAATCTATACAGATTGAGTATTTGTGATCTATAATATGTGTATAAAATTTTTGCTCAATTGAATAAGGCGTTTAGATGCTATCGCACTTTTAAGATTTTGCTCCCATAGGCCATAATGATAAAGAATTTTTCTTTGTGTTCCTGTAAAAAAACTATAAGTGCTAGATTCACCAAAATCTATAGGGTTCGTACTATGGTGACTTACAATATGCGTACCAACTTTCAGGTTAATCGAACGAAGCGTTTAGACGCTAGCGTGTTCACCCACAGACATACACACATACATACATACATCATCGTAAAAATAGTGAAAACGGACTCAGGGGACCTCAAAACGTATAGAAACATCAAAATCTCGAATTCGGATTTTTGACATGATTACAATACTTTCCTCATATAGTGTTCGGAAAGTAAAAATTTCATATGGGGAAAGAACATATAATTTATTGCAGGGAGTTCTAATACTCTCATTATGAACAGCATTAATTTCAGTCTGGTTTACAAACATATGAAATCGATTTTTCAGTCTTTTTTTATGAATTTAATTATTATAAAAACTATAATTCCAGTATTAAAAATAAAACAAACACCTAAAATCAGGTAAATTACCTAATCACTATCACCCCTATGCTTCTACTTTGTGTGTTTCTCTTTGCACAAAATGATCATTTCCTGGTTAAATGAAATTTTCTTTAGAATCTCAAAAACTGAAAATACTTTAGTCTTGAACTTTTTAGATAACCAGACTTTATTGCATACACTAATTGATAAAACAGTGAAAATCGATGAAGATTTTTCAATAAAGTTTTGAAAAAAGTTAAAAAAGTTTATTTCAGAAATTAAATTGGCAGATGAATTAAATGTGAAAAAATAAATTACATATTTTACTACTTGTAACTAAATAAATTTTCAGATGGATACATTAATGGATGTAAGAAAATAAAATAAAGATCCTTTTTGCTTTGTATGAATGATGATGATTCAATACTAAATAATAATAATACACTTAAAGTTTAGGAAGATTTATATTAAAAAAAAAAAAAAAAATCAGTTTATAAATTGCAATAAGTGTATATAAATGGTTTAACAAAGAAAGAAAAAGGAACAAAAAACATAATTTGTTAGTCAAATACAAAGGTAAATTAATTATAAATTTTATTTCAAGATCCGTTGATAAATTTTAACACTCAATTGAAAAAGAAAATTATCACATTTTATTGAAATTAGATAATGAACCTTACCACAAAACACTTTCAGTCCGCAATACTTGCATAAGATTTTTAATACTTCTTAGGCTTTCATTATTAAAACAAGGCCTGGATTACAATCACATTTAAATTATTTACATGGCCTGAATTATAATCACGTTTAAATTATTTACATATAATTTGTTGTTGCCATATTTTCACAATTGCTTTTAAAGAAATTTAATTCTTTTAATCACAATATTTAAATTATTTTTTTTTTACAGTTGGCCCATGCTTAGCTACTATTTTTAAAGTAATTGGCATTTTATCATGAGAGGGGAAGGGGTGAAAAGAAGGAAATATCAAATTTTTATCTTCTTAAAGTACTGTGGCTTGATTTTATAACTTTTATATATGGAATTATAAATTCTTTTAAAATGCATTATCAGAAATATAATTTCTCTGACAGATTATAGATCATATTAGTTATTTTTTCTTAAAAGAGTAGCTTTACATGATGAAAAGAGCATGAGATGAAGTTTTTGAGGATTATACTTAGCTGTTAGAAGCATGCTAGTTTAATTCTTTAAATTCACTTTATTTTCAAAATCGCTAAACTAAGAGTAATTTAAACTAGTATGTTGTGGCCACCACAAGACTTTCTTCTATATTTTCCTATACAAATTCACACAGTAACAATAAAAAAATAAAAATACGATTTTTTTTTCTGCTTTTTTTTTTTTTTTTTTTGTTAAAAGTAAAAAAAAATAGATAACTTTGTTTTAAATTATCACAGATTTATAGTTCAACCCTTCCTTTTAAAGGTATTGATGAGACCTTACAAAAAATACCCATCTTGAAACTTTACCCCCCCCCCCTCTGGTGGGGTTCTTCTCCCCCAGGGGGGAACCGATGCCCCCACATGCACAATTTTTTTTTTCTAGTAAACTACTACTATTATCAATAATTCATATTAATTTTGCAATCACGAGTTTAAAATAACTCTCATTATGCACATTTATACGAAATTTTGTCCTATACTGCCATGTTAAAAGTTTATAAAAAAGGCGATCACAGCACCACCTGTTGAGCGATTGATCCCCAAATCTAATCAGCACCAGTTTATGTCAGGGTGCAACTAAATACTAAGTTTGGTTAAATTTCATTCATTGGTTAGTGAGCTACAGTGTCCACAAAAATCGTGATACAGACAGACAGACATTTTCTAAAAACTATCAATCTGTGTTCAGGACATCTCAAAATGTGTAAATCCATCAGAAAACGGAGGTAAAAAATTTTCACGAATCCAATACTTTCTCTATATTACATATAGAAGAAAGTAAAAATGAGGTGATATACATAGGTGATAACATTTTTAATTTTCATGAAATTTTTTGTTTGAAACATTTATATGTTAACTTGATTGAATTCAAATAATCATTAATTTAATATAACTGACTTTGCAAGTAAACATCATAAACTTTAAAAAAAAAAAAAAAAAAAAAAAAAAAAAAAACTTACAATAGTTTTTTCAGGCCAAAATAATAGCATGGCCTTTCATCAGGTGAAAAAACTAGACACAAGCACTTCAAAAGCAGCAGCCACACACTACCCAAGACCATAGCTAGAAAAAAATTTCAGAGGATGCTCAAACTTTGTTAAATTTGAATCACAACTGACAAATTTTGACAAATTTGCAAATTTCAAAGGAGGTTTGAACTCCTAATCCCCCTTCCCTTGCATACGGCTTTGGTCACACCTACTAAGAAATTTAAAGGGTTACACAGGTTTCAAAAGCTATATAAAAGCATATTCTTTCAATTTTTTTTTTTTTTTTTTTTTTTTTTTATTTAATAGATAAAATTTATTTTCATTAAAGAATTTGGAAAATTCAGTCATTGTGTCCTAGTTTTCAGAGACCTTTTAGAAAAGCAGTGGATTTGATTTCTCAAAAATTAATGTAATCTTATTGAAATTTTGGCACACTTCTTCGAAATAGAATTGGCTAGTGCTTGAACAGAGGATTTTTCTTTTTTGATTACAAGTAATTTAACGAGGCTATACATGGGGTAAAATGTACTGAAAATTATACTGTTTTCATAAAACTCTGCCAAAATTTCAAATTCCAATTATTTTTTCTTTTAATTCGTTGTTCAATTACTAATCAATTCCATTTTGAAGAAGTGCACAAAATTTCAATAGGATCAGTGTATTTGTTTTTGCGAAATCCTGTTTGACGTCTTTCTGTAGGGTCTCTGGAAATCAGGACCGACCGGATGAATTTTCCAAACATTTTTAATGAAAATTTTATAAAATATTGTTTAAATGTTGCTCTTTTATATGCTCAAAATTTTGAATAAAAATTTTTATTATATTAAAAAAATAGAGAGAGAGAGAGAAAAAAAAAACGTGTGGCACTCGAGGACTGCCGCGGTAAAGCTATTGCATAGCATTTTTTATCAACTTATGCAATTATAATTATTTATTTATTTTATTTATGCAGTATTTTTTTTTCTTTGATATTAATTCAAGTTTTTTCTTTGATATTAATTCAAGTTACACTTTTTGAGCGTGGTGACCGATAAGAAAACAAATTTTTTTCTTTTATTGAATAAATGAGAATATATCCGCAATGAGAATATATCAAAAATATCTGCAATCGATTTGTAGGTATCGAAAACCTCGATGTACCAAATTTGAATGATCTAACTCTATTTTTTGAGAAAAGGTATTTTAATAGGTTTTTAAAGGCCTGCAAGTCGAATGGGGATATTCAAGTTTTTTCTTTGATATAATTTCAAGTTACACTTTTTGAGCGTGATGACAGATAAGAAAACAAATTTTAATAGAGAAAATGTATTTAATAGGTTTTAAAAGCCTGCAAGTCGAATGGGGATATTCAAGTTTTTTTCTTTGATATTAATTCAAGTTACACTTTTTGAGCGGGGTGACCGATAAGAAAACAAATTTTAATAGAGAAAAGGTATTTAATAGGTTTTAAAGGCCTGCAAGTCGAATGGGGATATTCAAGTTTTTTCTTTGATATTAATGAATAAGATAACAATAATGATAAGAAAACAAATTTTAATAGAGAAAAGGTAGTTAATAGGTTTTAAAGGCCTGCAAGTCGAATGGGGATATTCAAGTTTTTTCTTTGATATTAATTCAAGTTACACTTTTTGAGCGTGGTGACCGATAAGAAAACGAATTTTAATAGAGAAAAGGTATTTAATAGGTTTTAAAGGCCTGCAAGTCGAATGGGGATATTCAAGGATTTTCTTTGATATTAATGAATAAGATAACAATAATGATAAGAAAACAAATTTTAATAGAGAAAAGGTATTTTAATAGGTTTTAAAGGACTGCAAGTCGAATGGGGATATTCAAGTTTTTTCTTTGATATTAATTCAAGTTACACTTTTTGAGCGTGGTGACCGATAAGAAAACGAAGTTTAATAGAGAAAAGGTATTTAATAGGTTTTAAAGGCCTGCAAGTCGAATGGGGATATTCAAGTTTTTTCTTTGATATTAATTCAAGTTACACTTTTTGAGCGTGGTGACCGATAAGAAAACAAATTTTAATAGAGAAAAGGTATTTAATAGGTTTTAAAGGCCTGCAAGTCGAATGAGGATATTCAAGTTTTTTATTTGATATTAATTCAAGTTACACTTTTTGAGCGTGGTGACCGATAAGAAAACGAATTTTAATAGAGAAAAGGTATTTAATAGGTTTTAAAGGCCTGCAAGTCGAATGGGGATATTCAAGTTTTTTCTTTGATATTAATGAATAAGATAACAATAATGATAAGAAAACAAATTTTAATAGAGAAAAGGTATTTTAATAGGTTTTAAAGGCCTGCAAGTCGAATGGGGATATTCAAGTTTTTTCTTTGATATTAATTCAAGTTGCACTTTTTGAGCGTGGTGACCGATAAGAAAACGAATTTTAATAGAGAAAAGGTATTTAATAGGTTTTAAAGGCCTGCAAGTCGAATGGGGATATTCAAGGATTTTCTTTGATATTAATGAATAAGATAACAATAATGATAAGAAAACAAATTTTAATAGAGAAAAGGTATTTTAATAGGTTTTAAAGGCCTGCAAGTCGAATGGGAATATTCAAGTTTTTTCTTTGATCTTAATTCAAGTTACACTTTTTGAGCGTGGTGACCGATAAGAAAACGAAGTTTAATAGAGAAAAGGTATTTAATAGGTTTTAAAGGCCTGCAAGTCGAATGGGGATATTCAAGTTTTTTCTTTGATATTAATTCAAGTTACACTTTTTGAGCGTGGTGACCGATAAGAAAACAAATTTTAATAGAGAAAAGGTATTTAATAGGTTTTAAAGGCCTGCAAGTCGAATGAGGATATTCAAGTTTTTTATTTGATATTAATTCAAGTTACACTTTTTGAGCGTGGTGACCGATAAGAAAACGAATTTTAATAGAGAAAAGGTATTTAATAGGTTTTAAAGGCCTGCAAGTCGAATGGGGATATTCAAGTTTTTTCTTTGATATTAATTCAAGTTACACTTTTTGAGCGTGGTGACCGATAAGAAAACAAATTTTAATAGAGGAAACGTATTTAATAGGTTTTAAAGGCCTGCAAGTCGAATGGGGATATTCAAGTTTTTTCTTTGATATTAATAAATAAGATAACAATAATGATAAGATAACAATAATGATAAGAAAACAAATTTTAATAGAGAAAAGGTATTTTAATAGGTTTTAAAGGCCTGCAAGTCGAATGGGGATATTCAAGTTTTTTCTTTGATATTAATTCAAGTTACACATTTTGAGCGTGGTGACCGATAAGAAAACAAATTTTAATAGAGAAAAGGTATTTAATAGGTTTTAAAGGCCTGCAAGTCGAAGGGGGATATTCAAGGTTTTTCTTTGATATTAATGAATAAGATAACAATAATGGTAAGATAACAATAATGGTAAGATAACAATAATGATAAGAAAACAAATTTTAATAGAGAAAAGGTATTTAATAGGTTTTAAAGGCCTGTAAGTCGAATGGGTATATTCAAGTTTTTTCTTTGATATTAATTCAAGTTACACTTTTTGAGCGTGGTGACCGATAAGAAAACAAATTTTAATAGAGAAAAGGTATTTTAATAGGTTTTAAATGCCTGCAAGTCGAATGGGGATATTCAAGTTTTTTCTTTGATATTAATTCAAGTTGCCCTTTTTGAGCGTGGTGACCGATAAGAAAACAAATTTTAATAGAGAAAAGGTATTTAATAGGTTTTTAAGGCCTGCAAGTCGAATGGGGATATTCAAGTTTTATCTGATCTACTTTATACACAAATTTTACGCGTACAGCTATTCACTGTTGTACATAGATGATAGATACCTATACACCTATATACTTTCTCACAAACAGCTGCTTACGTATTCGTCCGATTTCGGAGCAGCTCGTCTCGATCTGTGCGAGCTTCGTTCAGCCGAAGTCTACCGAAGTCTGCCGAACTGTGTTAGGTTTTTTTTTCGTTACGGAATTTTTTGATTCGGTCGCCGCGCTCAAAGCCCGCGATAAAAGCTATACAATAGCTTAAAAATGCTGCATTTGAAACCCATATAACCCTTTAAAGTGATTTTGCGAAATTAATTTTCATTTTTTTTTTTTTTCAATAATAGACAATGGTATTGCAAAATTCAATCCATATTTTTTGGCTGCAATACTTCTTTGAAAATCCTTATTATATGCTTCACAGCAATGCTCAAATCGCAACAGTTTTTTAAGTTCATCTGACACTGTGAGCATGTATAAAATTTAAACAGCAACTGTAATGAACAACCGGCTAAATTTTCCAAAAATTCTTAATGAAAATTTTATAAAATATTGTTTAAATGCTGCTCTTTTATATGCTCAAAATTTTATTACATTAAAAAAATAGAGAGAGAGAGAGAGAAAATATGCTGCCTTTGAAACCCATATAATCCTTTAAAGCGACTTCGCGAAATTAGTTTTGAAATTATAATTTTTTTTTCAATAATAGACAATAGTATTGCAAAATTCAATCCATATTTTTGGCTGCAGTACTTCTTTGAAAATCCTTATTATATGCTTCACAGCAATGTTCAAATCACAACAGTTTTTGAAGTTCATCTGACACTGTTAGAGCATGTATAAAATTTAAACAGCAACTGTAATTTTTACAAAATTATACAATACATGTGAGCTGTTATGGATCTGCTTGGACTGCCTATACATATTTTTGTTGAAATTTCAATTTTAAAGAGTAGTATGCTGGAAAGGGTTATCCAATATTAATTGAAATTTAATATAACTAAAAAATAGAATCTTAATAGGGAACAGGGCTCAAGCCAGTACTATAAATCATATCTTACAACTGGCCACACCTCTTTATGGTCATTCATTCTTGAAATAATGCCAACATAGACTGACAAATAAATAAACTAACAAACTAAGTGACCTACAGGTGGAGATAATAAGTAAAAATCTTTGAATAAACATCATAAAATGCAGAAATCTTGCAGTAACTGTTTTGGGCTGAAATAAAACACAACCCTTCATTAGGCAAAATGGCATAGACACGAGTGCTGGAAAACAAAATGTGTTGCCACTCTGTTTTGACTGATGAGGAATGTGTTTTATTTTAACCTGAAACATCAGTTGAGCTTTTGTATTTTATGGTATTTATATTCAGGTACATTATGAAATATATCACTTACAACATACTTGGCTCCAAATACATCACAGTTCACAGATACATTGCACATTCCCATCCACATACTGTTACATTGCGTTGTAAATAGCACCTCCCAGTGACATTTGCGATATGTTTACAACTTCTATATGCAGTAAAATTTGGACTGTGAAAAGCGTATGTCCCTGAAATAGCTATATTATTACAATGTTCCACACATGCACTTATGGAATATCTCTGTTGTCACATTTCATATCACATATAGAGGACATTTCCACATGTGTACAACATCCCTCAGATGTTCTATCAGCATCTTCGCACAGAAGCTATAACAACATAAATAAAATTTCGTGGCTTTTAGATATATCTGGTGACATTATAGAAAAATATATTTTTCTGAAATTCATATTTTAGGGAGCTAATAATATAAGGTCCATATGTATGGATCTTAATTTACTAAATTCTACCAAAGCATTTTCAGTTTTGCTGTAAAAGTAAAAATTTTATGGCCTTAAATACGTTAATAATCCACATTGCTACAAATTTTCATCCTTTAAAGCATTTAAGCATTTCAAGCAATTATGAAAATGATTTACTTTTTTGGTCATGCTGTTTTGAAACTATCTAGAAAATAAAACAATTTATTTCATAAGCAAACTTAGTTTTGTGATGCAATAATATACAGGGGGTCTGTCCAGATTTTTCGGACAGGGTCCTGTTTTTATGAAATTGTAAAAAACTCTACATGTATTTTGTGAATTTAAATTTTACTAGCAGGCTTTGCCCGCTTCGCTGGTCACTAAATTTAAAGAAAACTCTTTTCTATATAGCTTTATAAAAATAAAATAAAACAAATTACTGAAATTGTTCAAAAGCTCGCTTCAGGTCCCTGCTGCCTTCGGCAGCGATTTGGTCATCCACTGCAACTCGGGCACTTGTCCCTATTACCTGCGACAATGGTTTACCAATGAGCTTCCATTTAGGTACTTATTATATAACAGTTTTGAAATAGATAGTATAAAAAAAAATTGCGAGTTTCCCTTTTATATTTGAATCACAGTTACATGTGAACAACACTATACGTGGTGCACATAATATTTGCTTTTACGTTATTTCCTATGTTTATTTTGTTTATCCAATCAACCATAAAATGACAGCAATTTCACGCCAAATATTACAATATGCTGTGACCGGCTACGTCTGTCGCATGAGACAATTAATTTTTTGCGTTTATATATAATTCATGGTTTGTAAGCATGATAGTACAGCCTTAATATAGTTCTCTTTGGCGATTTTTGAATTTTCGTCACCATTTTAGACTTAATCCATTGTAACAATAAGACTTAATCTCTTGTGACAATATGCTATGAGCGCTATTTCTGCCATATTTTAGACAACTAATCTTTTTATTTTTATATTTATTTCCCATTAAACATATTTTTATTTTTATTTATTTATTTAAATATTAATTTGAATTATTCCAATATTTCTGTTCGACAGCGTGCAAGTGCAGTAACACACAGAGGCTCATTTGTTTGTATGATAAATTAGCATAGTGATTATTATATATAAAAAAATAAATAAATAGGTAAACATTATCGTACTACACAACTTTATTATGTCTCTCCATTGGCGGCTTTTGAATTTTTGTCGCCATATTAGCAATGTATTTTTTTTTTTTTTTGGATGAAAAGGGGAAGACTATTTTGCTAATAATTTTATCAGACTCTTTTTTGTTTATGCATAAGAATCCTTCATATTCTGCTTATATTTTTAATGGTTTTTAGGTTTAAAATAGAGCTTGTTGAAATAAATTTCCTATCTTTAAAACTGTATTTTTTCTGTAAATTTTGTGTAAAAATAAATAATTTATGTTTTTATATATTTGATGCGCTACTTAGATTAAAATGGCTGTTGCTATATTAAACTTCTTGTCGAAAAACGTTCGGTGTACTTCAACACCAAAATTTAAAAAATTGCCCAGCAGGATCTGTTAATGAAACTGATAAAAAAAAAATATGGTTCATAGAGTTTAAATAATCTATTAAAAAAAAAAAAACTTTTAAAACCCAAATTCTTAATATATCGTATCACATACATAGATATAGTAATAATATATAGATTGATCATTGGGGAGAAAAAAGTGATTCCTTTTCACTCAGGAAAAGACTGCGATTTTACCAAAATATGGCAGTCTTTCCCTGAGTGAATACACACTGGAATACACATGAATATTTTAGCAAATAAAATTCATGAATAATTTATTTACTAAAGGTGAATGAAAAACTACAGATATAGTTTCAAATTCATTTTTCTTTTTTTCCTTTTTTTTTCAATACCACTTAATGGCTGATTCCAAAGCTTTTTCTTCGGCATCAAAAATCTTTGCACGATAATATGGGGATGATAGATCTATATATATTATTATATCTATGATCACATAAATATTTTCAAAGTTAGAATAAAACTTAATTTGGAAAAAAAAAAGTAACTTTTTTGTTTATTAACTAAAAAATTGATGAAATTTGAAATGCAAGTTGGTCTTGTGGGGTACAGGCTGTATATTATATTTTTGTGGTCGTGCGAGAAAATTTAAAAGAATTTGAAAACTGCAATTTTTAATCCCACTTCAAAAACATGTGACTTAATGTGAAGCAGATTTTTTTTTTTTTTTTTTTCTCCTAATGGTTTCCATACAATCTTCTGCTGTTGCCACCTAAAATTCATACTTTAGTTAATTTTAAAACATCTAATATTCCGATTGATAAGCTGTTTAATGAATCGGATTCACAAAAATTTTCCCTTTCATTTGGTATCTTATTTGTAACGATACGACTGATATTTCTAATTTATTTTCTAATCTTTCTGATTTATTTTCCTCATTTTAAATAAATGCACGTTTTTTTTTATTTTTTTTTTTTTATTATTATTATTATTATTCTGTTGAATAAAAAAATTGGCAACAATTAAATTATGGATAAAATTTAAATGGCTTATTTATCAGAAATTAGAAGGTTATTTTCACATTTTAATTAATTAAGAAAAAACTAATCAAAAATTCGAAAATCTGACTTTGATGTGCACAATGACCCTTCGGGGGGCACCTTTGTGTTAAATCTCGTGACTGTCTGAGCTACCGTTTTCGAGAACAGTGAAATATATATACAAATATTGCTCACTTAATAGTATAAGATGTGAAAATAAAGTATTTCCGAACTTTTCGGCTAAGGCCCTCTTTTTGTTAAATTGTGAAAAATGTAATTTTTCAAAATAACATTATAATTAAAGATTCATTTTAGACAATGACAGTTCATTTTTATAGAACTAAACTTAAATATATGCATAGAAGCCCTTAATAAATTAGAAATTGAATATCAGCTTTTTGGAGGAAATACAGTGAAACATGTTTTAGGATAAATAATTTTGTGAAGGGTCCCTGTTTTAGGATAAATAATTTTGTGAAAGGTCCTTTAACAGACCCAGATTTGCTTTTGGACAGATCCCTGATATATTAATGTCTTTTTAAAGCAACAACATTCAGTTTATCAGAGTAGTATAATCAAAATCCAAGAATATTAAATGGTTTAGATTTTACAAAGTAAAGAAGAGAGATCGAAACATGTGGACCTCAGAACTGAAGAGGAGAGTATGCGATATGTCGGTGATACCATCAATGTCTCACTGTTAAGCACTTTCTACAATGTAGGAATGTACTGTATGGGATAAGGATTGGTTGGCTTTTTTTTTGGGGGGTGGGGTGGGGGGCACAAGATCCACAATGGAACATGCTGCGCCAAACAAATATTCAAAAAATGAAAAGTAGCTTCTGGATGGGTTTCACACATTGGATGTGGAACAAGAATTTCCAACTGTGTTAGAAGATTTCTACCTCCATAATTAAAAACAAAATAAGACGTTATTTACAGAAGTAAAATATAATGAAAATAAAATAATGTAACAGGTAAGTATAACTGTAATGTGTTTTATAATTTATGCAAACCACATGAATTTTTCTTCCTTTCTATACCATAATTAAACTTACAACTTTACTCATTTTACCATTAACAAAAAAATAAATACGTGTTTTGCAAGAAAAATTCCCTAATATTTTATGATATTTATTTAATTATTGAATTGTTTTCTGATTTCTTTCTTTCTTTCTTTTTTTTTTTTTTAAGTTTTTTTAAATGCTTTTACAGCCAACAACTTTTAATAGTTAATTTCAATGCTAAGGTAGAAAATATGATTTAGAATTTTAACTCCACATTCTTACTTCATTAATCCTATAATGATCATGAACATGTTTTTGCAATTGTTTATACCCAATAAACATATATTTAAAATGTGCATAATTATAGATTTTAAGCATGTTTCTTTAATTATGAAAGGTCATATAAGGTTTATCTTTAAATGCATACTGAAAAAATCATTGTTTTAGTATGTAATAAAGATCTTACAGTGAAAATAATATTAAATTTTTCCCCCTCATATGCTGAGAAGGTTAATCTTTTCTCTACCATTTTACACACAAGAACAATTCGTAATAGTCAACAAGATAAGTAAATGGCAATCATTTTATATATCAAGTTCAAACATTCCCTATAAAAGAAGTCAAGGTACATGATTCAGTAATTCATAGTTATAATAGCTTTATTTTCCTAATGCAATGAAACTTTAAACTATAGGTCCCAGTGTTATGACCATAGAACAATATCCCAAACCCAGGCCTCACAACAAAATTTTACCTCAAATATATAGACCTTTATAGACTAAAATTGGAAATTTATAGACTTAATAGATGAAATAACTGTAACGATGATATGCAAATTAAGATTTTTATGTAACAAAACTTGTTATACATAAAATGCTTAACTAATTTTTGAACATACATTAAAAAAAGGTGAGAGAAAATGCCAACCTTACAACCACCCTCTTGCATTCTCTCTTATTATTTATTTTAGTAACTGGATGACTGAGTTCACATGGTCACATTGTAAAAATCATTCATTGTGTAGGTACAGTGATTTGTTTAAAGTTAATTATATTTATTATTTGTTTGCCCAGGGCACAGCACGATTTACCACTGAAAGATAATTTTTCTGGAAATAAGGAAAGTTAAAATTGAATCATCATATGAAATCACTAACTATAATTTCCTATCAAAATCATTCAAGCAGTTTCCTAGAAGACAAGATTTCTACTATACATTATTCTAGCACCGCGACAGCTAATTTTTATGAAAAATAAGGCAAGTGAGACCGTTTTTATCTATAAAAAAAAAAGTATGGTAATTGCAAAAGACTAATTTTAATATTTTGCATTTGCCAATTTTAAGGTTATATAAATATGACAAATATATTAAGATATAGAAAAAAAATGAGTTATTAAAAAAAAAGTTTTCAGATATTATTATACAGTAAACATAAAACATTGAATAAACAGCATAAAATCCAAGAACTCGCAACTTGTTTCAGTCAAAAGAAAACACAACCTTTTGGCAGGCGAACAAAATAGGAATGAGTGCTGCAATGCAAACAAAGCGGTAATGCATATATTAACCCTGCAGGGAAAATAATCTTTTAAAAATTTCATAAAGTTATAAAAAATTTTTAAATAACGGGAAGTTTTAAAAGTATATTCTGAAGTTTAAATAATTATCTGCTTGTGAAACAAAACAGTTTATATTATCTTAAATTTTCTATCAGAGCATACTTTAATTACATTTTAAAGCATTTATCTTATTTAAAGCTCTGTTGGCTAGAGTACTTTCTGGGCGGATCTGCCCTTTCATCAGTAACCTCTTTGTGGTCCACTACATTCGAAACTGATTTGATTTCTTCCTTCAGTTGACTCTCATTTCTGTGTTCTTTAATTCTAGTTGCTATTTTTCTCTTAGTGACTCCAATCAAATCAGTTTCGAACGTAGCAGACCACAAAGAGGTTACGGATGAAAGGGCGGATCCGCCCAGAAAGTACTTTAGCCAACAGAGCTTTAAATAAGGTAAATGTTTTAAAATGTAGTTTATATTATGTTTATTGAAAATAAAAGTATACCATTTGTCTATTCTTAAATAAATAAAAATATTAATTGATCATAATGCTTTTGTTGCCACTAATTAAAAAAAAAAAAAAATGTACGCTTCATGTCCCTTATCTAAAAAAATTGCACCCTTATTGCATCCTTGTATCAGATTACAAATTTAGGACAAAACAACCTACAAACTGAAGAATAATGATACGCTGAAGATAAATACACACACACACACACACACACATATATATAAGTAAAACTATTGTGCATGACCTGTAACACTTATTTATTTATTAGTAACAAACAAAAGTAAAGAAAGTTAAAATTAAAAAAGTAGTTATTATACTGTGCGTACTTATAATAGAATTTTGAAATGAGTGTGGATTTTAAATGTTAAATATGGCCTTAAGAATACCAATCTACCCTTAAAATCTTTAAAAAGTGCCCTTCTCTTACTAACAACACCCTCCCTATTTTAAACCCAGGGGAAACTCTGCATAAATACAGTGAAACCACTATTCAAAGAATATCTCCCTTAAAAGCCAGTTTTTCTCAGTCCCAATTTTCCCCCCATAGGATTTAGATGAAGCTAATCAGTGTAAGTTCATAAAAGCTAATCAGTGTAGCAGGGTTGCCACTCAAATAGGAGAATGAAATTCCCTGACTTTTCCCGGTTTTCCAGACATATTCTAAGAAAATTCCAGTCTAGCCATATATTGTGCATTGATTATGTTGAGGGCAAAATAATTATGGTACCACCTGAAAACACACAAGTTACATATCACTTTGACCTAAGGAGAAATTACCCCCGAAGGAGTCTTTGTAAGAGATTTTGTTTTAAAAAAAATGGCGGATGCCACAAAAAAAAAAAAAAAAAAAAAAAAAAAAAAAAAAACAAGAAAAATTACTCTACGTTGAAGGAATTTTTTTTTCGCAATCATCGTAGAAAATTCCCTGACTTTTCCAGATTCTGGCTAAAATATTCAAATTCCCTGTCTTTTCCCTGATTTTCATGGTCAATTTTTAAATTCCCTGACTATTCCAGATTTTCCAGGTAGCGTGGCAACCCTGTGTAAGTAAAAAAAAAATTGAAACTGAGAAATTTATTATGGAATTACAATACAAAGTTAGTATTTAAGCGAGCATTCATAGTACTGCTATTGAGCATAACTTAAATATTCATGCTTAAATATTCATAAATAACTTAAATATTCATGATATTTAAAATCAGATATTCAAGTAGAGTTCGAACTAATCGTTTTAATATGTATGTGCATGCACGTTTATATTATAAGCACAAATCTGAGACTCAGCAAACTATTTTGTTTATAAGTTTGGCTCAATGTGGGAAAAGGTTGGCCATCCGTATTACAAAGGGTCATCAATTTAAAAGAGTACTAGTTTTGTTTTTTGTATTACCTATATCTTTAATGTATGCAATATAACTTCATACCATATTTAATAAGTCTACATTTAATGTGTGGATATCAATTATTTTTCTCTTTGCATGCAAAAATTTGTTTTTTCATCATAAATTAGCATGTACATCTATATTATTATCAGGGGTCTGTCCAGACTTTTCAGACAGAGTCCTGTTTTTGTGAAATTGGGAAAAATTCTACACATAATTTTATAAATCTAAATTCAATGTGAAAATAAAGTTCTTTTGAACTTTGTGGCAAAGGTCCTTCTTTTGTGAAATTGTGAAAAATTTAATTTTGCAAAGTAAAATTACAATTAAAGTTTCATTTTAGACAATGACGGCTCATTTTTATAGAGCTAAACTCACACATATGCGTAGAAACCTTTTACAAATTAGAAATTGAATAGCAGCTTTTCGGGAAGCACGCCCGATTATTCAGGTGGCCTGTTCATTCCATGGAAGATTAGTTTTTGAAATGAAAAAGATTTATCAAAGGTCTATTTTTAACAGGAAAAATTATGTGAAGGGTCCTTTTTCAGGATATAAAATTTTGTGAAGGGTCCTTTTTCCAGATAAGTAATTTTGTGAAGGGTCTTCTAATGGACCCAGAATTACCTCTGGACAAACCCCTGATTGTTCAATCAAATTCTCTAATTTTAAATGCTAAAAAAAAAAAAAAAAAAATTAAAATGGTGAAAGAAGCAGATGATTTACTCAAATTATATGAGCAAAATTGGATTAAAAATTAATAATGATGTCCATGTAAACGTACATTCAAAAAATGAGTTTTTACATTTAGAATTTAAAACTAGTATGTTGTGGCCACCACACAACTTTCTTCTATATATCCCTATACAAATTCCCAAAGTGCCCTATACAAGTTCCCAAAAGCTAAAAGGTATCATATTTTGCTAAAACATGTTGGTCAGAATTTCGCTAAAAAGCTAAAACTGGATAACTGTATAAAATATCTCTATAATAACTCGGATTTTTTTTTTTTTTTCTGTAATATTTGCAGGCAAAAACTACGAAAGGACTGAAGTTTTTGGGAATGATTATTTATGTAGTAATTTGGATTTATTTTTAATTTTTAATAATTGAATTTAAATGCAAAAATATTTAAAAGTATGTCAGAATTCAGAATTTGATTCATAGAAGCATTCTTAGCACTAGTATTTCACGATTATCTACCACTACACTTTCATATGATATGAGTACCTCTTTTTCTATTGTTAAAATCAAAACATAGTTTCCCTGATTCATATTTTTAAAGTCCCAAATATGGATGCTTGATTAAAATCATCAATGAACAAAAGAATAGAAAATAAAACTGAGGATAACAAAGCTAAGTAAAAGAAATCAATGGTATCCAAAGAATTAACTTTCAAAAAAGCTAAAATAGTGCTTGCCTATTTTCGCTAAAATGCTAAAGTAATTTTTTTGCCAGGTTAAACACTGCCTGCATAGTAAATAAGTTATTGCATTGAAAGTTTTCCTATATAAGTTATGCAAAAGAAATTTTGTTAACATTTGAGAAAGAGTAGTTAAAAATTTAGTAAAAATGCTCATATTTTTAGAGATGGGGGTAATATGAAAAATCAAAGGGTACTTTTTTGAATCGATCACCCTGTATATGTCACTTCAAAGCAAGGAAATTTTCATATCAAAATGTAGGGCATAATCTAAGTTATATCCACTCCTGTTCAAAAAAAAAATTTCTTAATTACATTTAATTACATATAAATACGTAATATGCTAGGAAAAAAAAAAAAAGTAATAATTGAAGCATTGCAGTAAAACTGATAACAGAAGGAACTTCTATCTCTAACGAAATGATTTATTATGTTATATATTTCAGGCAATTTCAATAAATTCATTTTGCAACAATTAATTATAATTTTCTGCTATGTAAGAATTTAAAAAGTTTTCATATATATTATACAGGGGCAGACCGAGGTTTTAGTTTTTGAGGCCCACTTTTGTAAAAAAAAAAAAAAAAAATCTGGTGTGAAACAACCACACGACTTCCATTACCCACTATTACACATATTATATGCACAGAGATTATGTTATCAGAAGAGAGAATTCACCTAATGAAATAGACACCAAAAAAATTTTCTGGTAAGAGAAAGTTAATACACGTGTAAAAACATAAAACAGAATTTACACAGCGATTTTTTTTTTTTTTTTAAGAAACAGAAATGAAAAGAAAATTATAAAGTTTTTTATTTATTTATTTAAACACCAAATTCTGAGATCTAAAACTGATCTATCAGATTAGGATGACTATATTTTTTCCTACGATAACCAAGTGAAGCATGAGAAAGGATATCTAAAGTGGGTTTATATAACAATTTTCAAGAAAATAGTTAGAGCCGTTTTTGAGATACCGACTTTCACCAAAGCTTGGCATAATTAATTGTTGACCATAAAACAACAATTACATGCAAAACGATATTTAAAAGAGGGATAATAAAGCAAGTTTGAAAAAAATCCATACAGCTGTTTTGAAAGGAATGCATTTGCAGGACCTGAAATTCAGCTATTTATACAGGACGCCTATCAATTTTCCTGAACTAACCAACTATATCATTCGAAAGGATATCTAATAGACTGCGTATACAGCAATTTTGAAGAAAATCGTTAGAGCCGTTTGTGAGATATAGACTTATGGCCCCACTTCCGGAAGTCCCACTTCTGGTTATCCAATTTTCACCAAAATTTGGAAAATTCATCGGTACACCAGACCTGTTTCATTTATAAAGTTTCGTAATTCAATCTTTATTAGTTTCTGAGATATAATAGCCAGAAGATTCCCCATATACATACAAACAAACACACACATACACACAGACCAATTGCCAAAAACCACTTTTTTGAAGTCCATGTAAATCAGGTGAAATCTCGATATCAAATTTTTGGACCGAATA
The DNA here is from genome assembly GCA_963930645.1 of Salticus scenicus. Classification (NCBI taxonomy): domain Eukaryota; kingdom Metazoa; phylum Arthropoda; class Arachnida; order Araneae; family Salticidae; genus Salticus; species Salticus scenicus. The sequence continues at coordinate 204,554,238 of OZ005662.1, read as the reverse complement.
CAGTACTTCTATTACCTATGGTAATCGGGTAATGGAAGTAAAAATATATTGTGCAAAACCTTTTATATTAGCAATCACTCTATATTATGTTTAATATATAGTTGTGTTCTTTTGAATGAAGTATAAGCAAATCATTTGAAATAAAACTGAAAACATAGAAAAATTGCTCAAAAAAACATTTTTATAAAATGAAATTCTCTGAAAGAATTGTTTTGATGAATTTGAATTTTGTGAAGTGGCCCATTTTATAAAGTTGAATTACGTGAAAGCATCCATATAATGGATTTTAATCTTGCAAAGAGGCTCTTTTTATGAAATGAAATTTTGTGAAGGGGTAACTAAAGAATATCGTTTTTTTTTTTTTTTTTTTGCTTGTATTGACCCTGATATATAGAGGTACATTTAGACAAATTATTACATATGAAAATAAATTTGATAAATTAAATAATAATATTTATGCATGCTGTCATTAAGTATAAAAAATTAGTATTATTTACATGTTTGGGAAAAAATAAAAAAAGTAACAGTGCTAATTTTATTATTATAAAAACGAGGTAACACTAATAGGGATATCATATATAGGTGCTAACTATTGATGAAATTTTTTATTATTAATAGAATCAAAATATGATGCAGTGGTAGTCAACTTGGTCCTTACTATCCACTACTAGGCGTTTCAACTTTTATGGAAGGCATTGGGGCTTTGGCCAATAGTATTACAGCACTTCAGGTTTTTTTTTTTTTTAATTAATTGACTTTTTAAAAACATAGAAATGGAAATGTGCTTTATCATTATATATTTTAACTCTGCTACATACATGTAATGTATTAATTACTGGATAAGAGAGAGATGACAGGCATAGCACACAATGACGACTAGGCTTTCTTTCAGGAAACATCTTTATTGCTTCAGTATTTCTAAGTCGAGACAGGGTAAGGCAAATGGAGTCTTAATCTGACACTCCACTGATCCACGGGCGGCTCAAGCGGCGCCCCGGGCCGCAGAATCTGTTGGGGAGGCCTGTAGCGCCTACATAATTTCAGAGGAAGACTGCAGCGTGGAATTGTTTAACAAGTCAAAATCGTGGCAAGAGACTCCGTTTGTTTAATGTTTGGGCTTTTATACCTAATTTTCTGAGCTGCTGATTGGTTCTTTAAATTGTCTGGGCTCTTAAAAGGAATTTCTGGGATTAATTAATATGCAGCTCAATGCCGACACATTTGCAAATTGCATTAACGTCAGCGAATTTCGACTTATAATTTCGTTCCTTTTCTGATTTCTGAGTTATAAAGTCAACTGCTGGAAACAGACTTTACAGGGGCAAGTACGAATTATTCACGATTATAATTTCGACTAGCGATTTTTACACTTTCAATTAGAGTTTTTCAGTAATTTAAAACTATTTATTTTTATCCCTTTCATACATTTTATAAAGTACAGTTACTTGCCTACTTCATAAATCATCATTACTGTGTAACTGGTGGGCAATTAGAAAATTTTACTAGTAACAGAGATACAAAAGTGGATGATAGGTAAAAAAGGGTTGATTGCCCCTGATATAATGCAACTAAAAATCAATATAAATTAGCAATATTTTCATTAAAAAAACATACCTTTTTCAGCTACTATTTCAGTTCCATCTAATGGATTTGTCTTTCCTGGTATATTTCGTCCAAACGATAAATGCCTTATTTTATGAGTTAAATTAAACTAAAGAAAAAAGAAAGAAATACAGGACAGGTAAGTAATAGAAGAACAAATTTTAACAATATGTAAAGTGTACATAAATAAGTGCACATTTTAATATGCATGAGTTTATTTTTTTTTTACTATTTTATTTATTTATTTATTTTACCAACCAAAAGCAAAATTTTCAAAAGGAAATTTTATGATTAAATTCAGTATCTTGAATAACCATGCATCTATTCAATTGATAACCCAATCCATATTTCTCCTACTCTTCAATATTCTTTACTTTAGTGTTTTCAGCTTAAGTTCTTTCTAATTATTTCTGTGCATGACTTCCAGCCATGATTTATTTATTTTTAAATTCTTTGATTGGTTCATAATATATTCTTTACTTTTGTGTTTTCAGCTGAAGTTTTTTCCAATTCTTTCTGTGCATGACTTCCAGCCATGATTTATTTATTTTTAAATTGGTTGATTGGTTCATAATAATTAAAAAATAAAAAAGAATGCAAACCTTTGAAAAGAGTAGTTTATAAAAATAAAGTGCATACAAAAAATATAAATGCATTAAGGTTTATAAACAAATAAAGGTTATCAAGAATTGAGTGAATGATTTAATATAAATTAATGAAATATTCGTGTTAAGTAGCAACTTGATTTTCTTAACTAAAATAAAATAATCTTTTTATTTATAAATTGTCAATTTATTTTTATTTGTTAAAAATATCCTTAAAAACTGATGATTTTGCGATAACAGTTTGTTACACTGGTGAAGATTAAAGTCTGACTTCATTTTTTCAATTAAATTTTGTTTTATGTAAATTGATTTAGTTTCCTAAGCTTATTCTCTCCTGAACACTTTCTTATAAAAATAATACTGTCCAGTCTATTAATCCGCTAATATATGAAATAAATTATATAAAACTTGTATAAATAAAACAAACAAACTTAGAATTACTATTGATTAATTTTTTTGAGAAATAGTGCAGGTTTTAATTATATTCATATGGGAGGCCATCTTATTAAAAATTTTGATTACTTAAAATCTTTTTTTTTTTTTTTTTTTTTTTTAATTATACTTGACAGCAGAATGAATGATGAGGGAAGATTAATTATTGATATTAAAAATTATTGTTAAAAAGATATTTATAACTATAAGTGATATTTAGAGTTCTCAATACAATCTAAAACAAATTAGACATTCAAAATGAAAAGTTTCTATAAAAAGAAAATAATATAAAGGTAAAAGAGTTTGCTGAAAATTGAACCAAAATTGGCTTTTTAACTTGATTTATCCCATATTTAACAAACTTTATTCAAAAAGTCATGAAAAATAGTAGGTGTTTTCAGAGACCAGGAAATCTAACAGTGTTTCATATTTTTAGTTTTCTAAAAACATTAATTAAAAAAAAATCATATCAAAGTAGGCATCTTAACGGCCCTCTTCACTTACCGTTGCCGGAAGCCCGAGCCAATGTTATTCTATGGGGACATTTTCTTTACAAATAATTTATTAACTAATACATATTTTTAAATTCTGTTTTCACATTCAGAAAATTCCCAACTGTTAAATTGATAGACCTTTTTTAAAAATAATTTTATTTTTTTATTTTTAATATTTTATTTTGAAATTGCAAAATCAAAGAATTTCACATATTGAAAATTCATATTTTGCAGATTCAGAATAAAATGTAAAAAATTAAAAAAATAATTTTTTTTTAAAAAAAAAAGGTCCGTCAATTTAACAGCTGGGAATTTTCAGAATGTGAAAACAGAATTTAAAAATATGTATTAGTTAATAAGTTATTATTAAAGAAAAATTTCTCATGGAATAACACTAGCTTCGGCTTCTGGCAGCGGTGAGTGAAGAGGGCCCTTAACTCAGTTTTAACAATTCTATAGTGTAGAAGGCAGAAGAGACAACTCATTCTAACTTAATATGTAACACATTTAAACTGTGTCGACTTAATAATTTCGGTAGATATGCTTGTAAATTTCACAGATTTCCATCTACACATTACTATGTGAACGAGTCAATTGTGAGTATTATGGTTGAGTCAATAAATATCATGTAGCGAAGTTAAAAAAAAGTAATGCCAGCCTTTTTTTAGAAATTTCAAGAACATCAACAAAAAATATGAATATTTCTAGGGTTATTTAAGAATAATAAGATAAGCTTATCAAGTTCCATTTCAATTACACCCCGCAACAAAAAGATAGGTGCAAAGGGTTTTTTCTTTGATTTTTAATAAAATAACATTATCTAAATTGTGCTCATCATTTATTATTATCATAAAATAACGCTATTCCCGGACTAATTTTTGTTTTAAGACTAATTTAGAAAAGTTTTAAGACTAAATTTTTTCTAATTTAAGACTACACTCCGCGACAGAAAGATAGGAACAAAGGTTTTTTTTTTTTAATTTTTCATAAAATAACATTATCTAAATTGTGCTGATCATTTATTATCATAACAAAATATTATCATATCAAAAACATATTAAATATTACTTAAATAAATTACCTTAAATAAAATCCCTTTTAAAAAACTTAGCATATAATTATTTCGGGTACTCGATTGTATATATCAAAATATCTAAATATTTGAATCATATTCAAAAATTTAAAAAAAAACCTTTGTTCCTATATTTTTGTCGTGGTGTGTAATTTTAAATTAGAAACATTTTAGTCTTAAAATTTTTCTAAATTAGTCTTCAAACAAAAATTAGTCTGGGAATAGTGTTATTTTATGATAATAATAAATGATAAGCACAATTTAGATAATGTTATTTTATGAAAAATCAAAGAAAAAATCCTTTGTACCTATCTTTTTGTCATGGGGTGTATCTATAAAGGTTTTTATAATAAAAATTACATAACAAAATATTTATTAGCTCAACAAGAAATATTTATTACATATTTTTTCAATAATTACATGGTACTTCCTTATTATTACTTTTATTCACTTCAGCTACCAAAAAAAAAAAAAAAACTTATTTAGATAAGCAAAAAATAAAAAAGACCAAATTGGACGAGAAAGATCAATTTTTATGTCCAAAAAAAAAAAAAAAAAAAAAAAAAAAAAAAAAAACAGTTCCTTTAATTAAACAGCTTTCTTGATTTCTGCCCAAAAATATCTATTTTCAATATTTCTAATAAGAAAAAGTTTTATAAATTACATGTTGCAATAAGTATTCAAGAAAAGTCAAGGATTACCATAAACCTGGAGGTTTTTCTTTTATTTCTTTTTTATATTTTATTTACTTTTTTAAAAATATAGCTTTAAAGAACAAAGAATGTTTATATATATCCTCTCTCTCTCTACAGAAATTGCATTAATTGAGCAAACTACATATTTATAAAATAAACCTTAAATTTCATTTTGTAAAAGAAAGTACATATCTAAGCTTAATAGATGAAATAATTAAACCAGGAGGTCATACGTTGGGCCTATTAAGTCCATTTCCAATAAGCGTTTCATATTACAGAAAATAGTGCATGTCCTTCCCAGGTTAACCATTAACAGTAACAACAAGAAGCATATTGCAAACAAATATCGTATGTTTTACAGTAAATATTTTATAATTTTAAATGTAAAAACAAAACTAATTACTCACTTGAGTAGCTCCAGCCGGTTGTAAATCATGGACTAGAAAGAATAATATAGATATATAAATATATATATACACACATTTTATGCATACCTATATTTGTATAACAATTCAAATTACAAAAGTTAGAATAGTAATACATAAAATAAATTATATTTTGACATAAATTGTAATGATAAAATATATCAAATCATGATAAAGTATAGCAAATATAAAGAATTGTGATTAAAAGTCAACTATATAGAAATATTGAACTAATACCAAATTCCAATTTATCAAATAAATAAGCAAATAAAATATTCTTCTAACTATTTGAAAATATGTGCATATAGAATATAGTATATAAGGGGTACTTTTAAAAAAGGTTCATTTGTAAATGATGCATAATTGCTGTAGTGCATTTGCACTTCTGTTCCCAGCATGCTTTGTGCGTGTTTAAACATCATTTGCAACCATATCATCCGTCTGTGCTGGGCTGTAGAAATTTATAATAATGTTTAAGAAAATTGAGTTGTGCACTGACTGTGAGATATAATCTACTTATAATTTGATTATTGAGTAAAAAACCTGAGAGTAGCAGAAATTCACTGTCAGATTTGTGAAGTTGTTCCACTGTGATGTTACTCCATGACAATGCAAGGCCACATGTTTTTGTACAAACAAAAGGTCTAATCAGGTCTTTTGGATGGGAACTATATCATCCACCTTACGGTCCAGACTTGGAACACATTGATTTTTACTTGTTCTAGTACATAATGGAGTTCTTTAGTGGTTGACTGTTTTACCACGATGAAAAACTAAAAACAGCATTGGGCTTCTTCTCATGCAGCAGGTTTCTTTGATGTTGAAATTCAGGAAATTGTTGAGGGGTATGACAATGTTTGAACAAAAATTGAAATTATGTAGAAAAGTAAATAAAATTACATAGAATGCCAAAAAAATATAGTTTAATTACATTTACAGTATTTTTTTTTTCCTCATTAAAAAAATAACCCTTATTTAAAAAATACCCCTCACATATAAGTTCATTCCATGGTGAAGAATATAACATTTACAATATGTTTAGCCAATTATTTCACTTATAATCACATTAAAAGCTGCATATTGATATTTCAGTTGCTAAAGGAAATGTATTTTACATGTTTCTGTACAGCTGAATGAAAACTAAAAAATTTCCTACTATCCTACTCCCTTTTATGAGTTTATTACTTTTTGTTATGTTGGTCATGTTATGTTAGTCATGTAAATTTATATTATTACTTTCATCTAATTTCAATTTGGGATATAATTAGCATTTACAGGATATGAAAAATTAATCTTCACATTCTTAAATTTGAAAATATATAATTATAAGACTGCAGGCTAGTAAGTTTCAAAGAAATAATTTTGATCATTAAGTTACTATTTTATGAGGTTGAAAAAAAAATTACGTTATATACAAGTTTTTATTTTGGCAAAAACAATAAGAAATTATATAATAAATATAAATACCTTAAAATTTTACTTCGTATATGGCAGAAGAGCTCTTTTCGGAAGGGGGGCCCCCTCCTTCATCGGTGCCGTCTGCACTCTGTGGCTGGTGGTCTTGTGTTTGATGTTCTTCTCCTTTAAGTAGGTGACGCCATATCTCTCCTATCTCAGCCGACTCGTGGTCATTGATTGCGTCATTATTTTGATGCGCGATTTCGATGCTCTCACGGATATATGCGTAGGTTGGGTTATTGTAATTAGCTATTTTCGCGACGTTTTCAAAGTCAATTTCCATATTGTTTTCAAAATAATTTCTGGCAAGCGCGGTTGTGCTACGGTTAAATTTAATGTCATTTTTATGTTCTTTTATTCTGGTTTTAATCTTCCTTTTTGTAACGCCTATATATTTAAATTCTTTGTTTTCCTGTTTTTTCATGGGAATTTCGTAGATACCTGCAGTTTCGGTGGGGGGGATCGGATCTTTATCACTTCTTATTAGTTGGAATATATTAGGATTGGGTTTAATAGGAATGTTTACGTTAAATTTACTGGCGGTGTTTTTTATTTTGTTTGATGTGCCTTGGTTACAGGGAATGGAAAAAGTGTATTTGTTGGAGGTTTTTTGGGCATCTGGAATATTGTTTAGTTGTTTTATTCGTTTTCTGTATAACTGGTTTACTAATGTTTTGGGGTAGCCTGCATCAATTGTTAATTTATTAATGAAATTTAACTCTTTTTTTAATTCGTATTCATCAGAACAAATCAGGATGGTGCGATTAATATAACTACGTATGGTATTGATTTTGTACCTGTAGGGTGTTTTACTTTTATTACTAATGATTTCATCGCTTGCTGTGGGCTTCCGGTATACAGTGGTTTTGAAATTATTATTGTCTTTAATGATTTTAACGTCTAGGTAGTTAATTTCGTTATTGTTTTCGTGATCTGCAGTGAATTTAATATTGTTGTCTATTTGGTTTAAGATTTCGTTGCTATTATGATTATCTTTAATGACTGCAAACACGTCGTCCACGTATCGGACCCAAAACTTAATTTTATTTCCTAGTTGTTTGGTAATTTGATTTTCTATGAGTCTTAACTTATATTCTGCTATGATGCCTGATATGGGGGATCCCATGGGAACGCCCATATTTTGTTTATAGATAGTGTTATTAAATTGGAAGTAGCTTTCTTTTAGAAGTAAATTACTGGTCCCTATAACCAAGGCACATCAAACAAAATAAAAAATACCGCTAGTAAATTTAACGTAAACATTCCTATTAAACCCAATCCTAATATATTCCAACTAATAAGAAGTGATAAAGATCCGATCCCCCCCACCGAAACTGCAGGTATCTACGAAATTCCCATGAAAAACCAGGAAAACAAAGAATTTAAATATATAGGCGTTACAAAAAGGAAGATTAAAACCAGAATAAAAGAACATAAAAATGACATTAAATTTAACCGTAACACAACCGCGCTTGCCAGAAATTATTTTGAAAACAATATGGAAATTGACTTTGAAAACGTCGCGAAAATAGCTAATTACAATAACCCAACCTATGCATATATCCGTGAGAGCATCGAAATCGCGCATCAAAATAATGACGCAATCAATGACCACGAGTCGGCTGAGATAGGAGAGATATGGCGTCACCTACTTAAAGGAGAAGAACATCAAACACAAGACCGCCAGCCACGGAGTGCAGACGGCACCGATGAAGGAGAGGGCCCCCCTTACGAAAAGAGCTCTTCTGCCATATACAAAGTAAAATTTTAAGGTATTTATATTTATATATGTTTATTAACTTCGTTAAAATTGTAAAATTATAATAAGAAATTAATTTAAAATTTAATATTCAAGATACATTTATGATTTTTAATACTATAATAAGTAAGACACTTGAATCCCATATTTCATTTTAGTAGCACTGTAATATTTTAGATACCTAATTATTATACTATTTTAAACTATAATTAGATAATTGCAGTATTGCCATTTTTTAAAAGTACTGTATATGCTTAGTTAAAAAACTGATACCTTGTGAAATTGACTTAATTTGAAACCCAATTAGACACTGATAACTGTAATCTGTACTGATATTGCGTAAAAGAAATAACAAGGAATATAAAACTCAACAAAGTTTATTATAAACTGCAGTAAAAGGAGGGATGACTACCCTACGATACTAAATATTGAATAATTGAATACATGTCAGGAAGAAGTATGCAAAACATGCATAGTCATATACGTTGTTGACAACAAGCGAAATAGTTGAATAGCGAAAATGTTGACAACAAACAAAATTTAAATATACAAATAATGCACTTCTTTGCTTGAAGTAACTTGCTTGTTGAAAAGTGCTTATCAATACAGCAAATCAGCAATAAGAAAGCTCTACTCAACTGTCTGGAGTGGAACTTTTTGGAACTCTACTCTAAACTGCAATCACTGGAACTGAACTCTCCTTTCTTAAAAAAATTTTTGCCTTTAAATAGGTCATTACTGGAATGTCACTTTAAATATCTGCTGTAACAAACTTCCTTAAAATTGTGTTTGGATTCAACTATATACGAAAACTTCGCCAAAAGCTGCACTGTTAAAAATTTCAACTGAAAACTGTGTGTAATCTATTATTTTAAGTCTTCTTAGAATTACAGAGAAAAATAAACGGAGATGTTCAAAAACTTATTTTATACATTCGTTTTAATAACTAATATTAATTTATTTAATTATTGTTGAGAATATATTTCAGACTAAGAATGCTTTTTCTAAAGTAGAAACAGTCATTTTTAATTTTAATTAAAAAATTAAATAATAAAGTTAGGTAAAAATACAGAATAAAGACTGAGAACCTCGATTATTCACTTTTAACTAAGAATTGCTGTAAATTTACAGAGACTCCGGATAAATATTTACATTAAATTTACAGAAAATTTTAACAGTGTGGACTCTGCAACTCCCACAGTAATTAACATCACAACCTTATCCAATACCAACCAATGCCAGGGGCCGGCATTGGCTAGAGCCAGGGCCGGCTCTAGGCGGTAGGTAAGGTAGGTAATTGCCTACGGCGGCAAAATTTAGGGGCGGCAAAACCAGCTGAACTACAAAAAATAAATAAATAAAATACTTCGATTATTGAATGTAGAAAATAAATAAATAAAAAAAAAGGAAATAAAAAAACAAGTAAATAAGTACAACAAGAATTTACAGGCTTCTCTGCCCATTCCTATAATTGGAAATGCAAACAAGCATAGACAAACTTGTAAGTTCTGTACAGTATGTACAGTTATTGAAATTTAATTCAGTTATTATTTATGCAGCTGCGACGTGAAGGGAAAAATGCACACTCGCTGATTTAACAAGCTCTTTTTGTTCTCTAATTAAAGAAAGTCAAGAGTTTGCCAACTGTAGGGACTTTTAGCAGTGTTCTTCAGCATGTAGGAACTATTTGGAGGTACCCTTTCTCCCCAGGACATTATCAGTATATCATAAGTATGAAAGAACGTCCTAAGACATCCTCAGCCATAAGGTAGGGACATTTTGAGTTGTCCTTATAAACACGGCAAAATTTCAGTTTAAACTGGCAACAGTGATGTCACATTTAAAACAATGCTTTATTTATGCAATAACGTCCATCAAATTCATTGGATGGGGGGGAGCGATACATTTTTGATTAAGGTATGTTTCCATTGGCCAATCAGAATTTCAATGCAAATTCAATGAACATTTTTAAGGCTTTCTTCCTGTTGAAAGATCTACTGGTAAGGAACTGCCTAAAGTTTTATTAAAAGAGTTGAAAAAAAATGGGTTAAAATTATTAAATAGGAGAGGTCTCGGTTATGAAAATTGCACTGATATGAGAGGCGACAAATTCGGAGTACAATCAAGGATTAAAACTTTAAATTCCAGAGCATTTTATGTACATTGCAGCAGCCATTTATCAAACTTAGTAGTTAATGAATGACTGCGAAGTTGGAAAAGTTGTATAGGTTCCATAATATCTTTATTTCTTAAAATAGAAAATATTCATGATGCTTTATTAAGCATTTATAAAAATGTAGAGATAGATAATATGATTCAAAATGAGGCAGTTGTTTATTGATTACAGTCATCAGCAAAATTATTGAAACACTAGCAATAATTCCTACTTAAAAGATGCGCACATAATACTGTTTTATTAAGTAAATATTTGTCGAGTGATAATATTAGTCTTATACTTTTTATAAAAAAGTAATCTGATGATAAAAAGAAGCGATCAAACTAATATATATATATATATATTATAATATATGAAAAATATGGATGTGTGCTTCAATAACATTGCTGTCGACTGTCTAATAAAACAATTAAAGTTTATTTATGTTTGATCATCATTTGATGCAAAATTTTGAATCATATTAATCCGATTAAGTAAGCTACGTGAAACAAAAGTTTTTGATTTATACCAAGCCACTGACTTATTAAATAGCTCATTATTATTATTTTTTTTTTTTTAAGAATTAAGATCAGTTGAATCCTTTGAAAACTTTATCTTAGAAGCTGAAAAATTAGCTAATGTAATAGACGTAGAAAAAAATAACTTTGAATTGACTACATCACGCCATCATGTTCAATCTTAAAAATGAAATTTTTCTTATGAAAGTGTAGACGAACCTATAGAAAATTCAAAAGAGAAATATAAAACAGATTTTTTTTTTCTTTTCAGCAATCAGGCAATCAGTGCACTGAAGCTGAGATTAAATTTATTGAATAATCATAATCATTCTTTTGAATTTTTATGCAATGTCCACAAATTTAAAGACACGTGCAAAAATGAATTACTACCACACTGTAAAGATCTGGGAAACGACTTAACAGATGACGATTCCTCTGATCTTAACATTTTAAAATTGGCTGATAAAATATACTTTATTTTCTTCACTTTTGAAAAAAAAAAGAATGTCCAGTTGACGTCCTTAAATTCATTACCTTCCTTAACATTGGGCTGAATTTAAGCATTGCTTTAAAAATTCGTTAACCTTGCCCATAACTTTTGACAACAGAGAAAGATCTTTTTCTAAACTAAAAATGATAAAAAAAAAAAATACTTTAAAACCATGGCTAGTCAAAATCGACTCAATGGGTTAGCAATGTTGGCCATTGAACATGAACTGAGTAACAAATTAGATATACAAGAAGTTATTCAAGATTTGCAGAAAAAAAGGTTCGAAAGATATTGTTTTATTCAGGTTTAAATTTTGTATATTGTACTAGCATTCTTTATTCTTTGCTGTTTAGAAAATATTGTCCGTACTAGTATTAGTTCCAAAGATTTTGTGTTTTTAACTTAAAAAGAAAAGAAAAGAAAAGAAAAAAGAAATAGTAGTAAATATTATATGAGTACTATTTACTTAGCTCAATTCTATTAGACCGTTTTTACGATTTATTTTTTTCTTTTTATATATAAATATATATATTTTTAATTTGAAAGTTCTTAAAGCTTGTGGGGGGGGGGGGGCACTTTTGAGGTTTGCCTACGGCGGCAAAAACATTAGAGCCGGCCCTGCCAATGCTTTGCTTCAGCTGCTAAAACCATCTGAACTAGGTAACACATTTTTAAAACTTTGCAATATTTGACATTTCTGAGAAACAGTGATCTGAGCACTCACACCTCTTACAGTTTATACGAATTTTATGTTGTACCTCAAATGGAATTTCCATGGAATAACCTATACATAATTTTAATCAAATTATTTGTAACTTACCGTGAATATGATTTTGAGTGAATGTTCTTCCAGGAGCTATATGAAAATTTCCAGCAACCTGAAATATAAATTAAAAAATATATAATGGATAGAAGAAAATAATATATTAGTATAAACTAAAGGAAAATATTACAAAAAGAAGAATAAAATTGTAATCAAAAAGAAAGTCTCAAATAAGACGTGATAGCAATTTATATTGATGTTACTACAAACCTAAACTGGAAGTGCTACAGTTTATTTTTACCTGCATTAATCTTTGCACATGGCCTAATAGCTTAACTCTCAACATTATGTTCCAAATTTTGAACCCTCTCCGGAAAAAATTTGTAGTGATGACCTTGATAACAAAACCAGAAGTTTAAAAGTAAAAAAGCATATAAGACTTACTCTATTAACATCTAGATAACCAAATACTTGACAGCCCTCTTTATCAACTGGTTCAGATAATTTTGTCCATCCTTCTCTCCTACATTGTTCAAAAGTGTCTAAATCTGGAACAAGCCAACTTTTCATGCGATATGCATTCTGAACTTCAGCACATGTATTGCAACAACTAAAACAGATTACGTTAAAATTTTATTCAAATAAAAATTAGAACATGCATTCTGAACTTAAGTACATAATATGCCCAGTGGCTGAAAGTTTTGAAGCTGTCTGTGACAGGCTTTTAAAATTTCATAACCTGTCTGCAAAATTTGTGTGTAATCAGGGGGTGAAAATGGCTTACACTCAAAACGACTGAAAACTGATGGGGACGGGGAGGGGGTTTAACAACAGTGGTGATCTCGTGCAACAATACACGAATACAATTTTACTACAAAACAATATAGTATAAACAATTGTATTCATTCAATTCATCTCATTCAATTAAATATTTTATAGCAATGTTTGACACAACACAAAATAAATAATTATAAATAATAAAAGTATTAGTTTTAGTTTTGATACAGAAATTTTTATAAGTGAATTGTTATCCGAAAATTGTGGACAAATTTTTTTCTCAGTGCAGATAAAAATTGTCCGCAAGCTGTTTTTCTGTGTCCGCGACTATGTCGCCATGTCACGGTGTTTCTGCCACTGGGATAATATGCATTGCAATAACTAAAATAAATTATATTATATCCATCTAAATAAAAATTCACATATGTATTCTGAACTCAGTATATGTATTATCACAACTAAAATAGATATTATATTATATTAACTAGAATAAAAATTCGAATATGCATTCTCAACTTCGGTACATGCATTGCAACAACTGAAACAGATTATACGACAGTTGAAGATCTTTAATTCGCACACCTTGGTTCTAGAACTTGTGCGGATTATAGATTTTTGCAAATAATAGAGATCAATGATGCCATTTCCTCGCTGTATGAATTACTATAAGGTACATAAAACAATAAACTTTATTTAATGAAGCTAGAATTATAATTGTTTGTTTTTATATAATGTAAGGAAGGTAATACTAATAAATATATAACAATAAAATTTATTTAATGAAGTAGAAGCAATGTATAATTTAAACCTTAAATAAGTAATTCATTAAAAAACTGTACTTCTACTTCCGGACTGCGATTAACAGTATGCAGCTAGGTACTTGCAGTGTGATTAGTTTGATGCAGTTTTTAATGACTGCATTGTAGATCTTATCTTCAAAAGAAATGCTGGTATGAATTTTTCTTTAGTTTTGTGTATTTTTGAAATACCACCCTAAAAAGAACATTTACACTAATAGTCCTTAAACATCTGTGCAAATACACAATCCCACCAACGCATATGATGTCATTTTTTTCAACCAATGAGCAATGCGGCTGTTACTGGCAAGAGTTAGAAAACTGTACTTGCATGTGTTTTGTTTGATCACTAATTGAATATTATTCAGACTATGTTCAGATTCGCTAAAACAGTATAATGGCAATAAAGTGTAATTATTTTTTTTTTTCATTTTAGTATGTGAATTAACATCATATTTTCTCATATACATCAAAATATCGGATTTTCGTTACTGCAAAATCTTTTGTTTACATTTGCAAAGGGAGTGTGGATTATAGAAAATTGCGAATTATGGGTATGCGGATTATAGATCCTCAACTGTATTTTGATTTTTAGATACAAATTTGGATACACTTTCTAAACTTTAGTACAAGGTGGTCATAATTAAACTAGCAATGTTCACAGTGCTTAAAAGGCGATTTAATTGTGAGAATGGTGGCGAATTTTGTAGGAAGATTAAACAAAACATGGCAAGAAGGATTTCGCCCCCCCCCCCCCCCCCAAAAAAAAAAAGAGTACAGTAAACTCCCGATTATCCGCGGTGAACGGGGAATAAACAACTGCGGATAATCGAATCAGCGGATAATCCACAAAATGGTCAAAAAAGGGATATAAATCAACACATAAAGCCTTTTGAGCAATATTATTTAATTAACAGCTAAGCATGGCCTACATATTCAATTTAACATACTAATAAAAATTTCTACTTACATTTTGCTCTATTTTTTAACAAAAAAATTGGTGAAGCATTTTTGTTTTTTTGTACTAAAACACTTTTTCTTAATTTGCGATTGCAGTTTCTTTATCAGCATTTTGTCACAAAGTGATACATCGTCCTGTTCCTCAAGATATTTTATGAGTCCATCTGCATGTGCTAGGGCTGCGTCGTGGCTCATCCTCTTCTGAGTTTTATCTCATTCTTCCTCTTCTTCTTCACTATCTTCTGAAACTGGGTCTAATGCTTAGCCCACAATTTGTTCATCTGTAAGGTGTTCAATACCTGGATCATTGGTGTCACAATTAATCCACTCTTCAATGTTTCCTTCATTGACTTTTTCTCCTCCAGTAACAGATTTAGCTAAATTTGCCAAATCATGAGCAGAAATTTCTTCCTTCTCTATAAACTCTACCAAAGTATTTTCCACATTCGGTAAAATTTTTCTCCAAGACCTTACCAAAGTAGACTGCTTAACTGTCTCCTAAGCAGTGTGTATGCCATAAATGCTGTCAAGAATCGTGTAATATCTCCAAAAGCCTTGAAAGTTATTACTCTCTTTGAACTTTTTTTTTGTAATAAGTTTGTTCTGTATTTTTAAATTCCCTTTTAAATTCAGGACCTTGAGGACCGTGGATAATCCGGCCGCTGATAATCGGGAGTCTACTGTATATTAAATAATTAAAACCTACTTCAGCTTCATTTTGTGACTTGTAGTGGTGACGTACTTTCTGTAGCGGGATCCCCATCATCATCGACACCCGTCACATCGGCAGCGGTGTTCTCTCGTGAAATTTCTTCTGAAGTGTGATTCTTTTTTACACCACTGCCGATGTGACGGGTGTCGATAATACAGGGGATCCTCCTACAGAAAGTACTTCACCACTACAAGTCACAAAGTGAAGCTGAAGTAGGTTTTAATTATTTAATATATGATTTATAGCTTCACTTTTGAGAGAACTCAGAAAAAAAATGAGTGTTTTAAAAAATAGAAAGGTGAGAACAAATTAACAAGGTGTGTCCAATTTAAAAATAAGAAATGAGAACAAAAGCAGTACTTAAAAAAATTGCATAATCATCAATTTTCTATGTATATAAAAGAGCAGAGTCTGTGTGTGTGTGTGTGTGTGTGTGTGTCTGTCCGCTATAGAATCCTAGGCCGTTTCACCGACCGGGACAAAAATTGGCACGGTTAATGTTTACGACCCGAGAAATACAACGCTGCAAGCGATTTTACAAAATTCGCCCCCCCCCCCCCCAGGGAGGTAGGGAGGCAAAACATAATTTCACAGAATCCTTCATATCTCAAACAAAAAAACAGATATCCGTAAAATTTTTGCTTTAAAATATAGCTAATACAAATGTCTAAAAATCAGTTTCTGGAATTTTTGAAATTCGGTCCCCAAGGGGGCGGGGGGAGGGGGGGCAAAACGTGATTTCACATGCGTAAAACGTGATTTCGCATAATCCTATATATCTCAAACAAAAAATAGATATACGTGAAATTTTTGCTCTAAAATATATCTAATGCAACTATCTAAAAACCAATTTCTGGAATTTTAGAAATTCAGCCCCCAGGTGGGGCAGCAAGGGGGGGGGCTATGGAGCAAAAACAAATAGAAATACAGCTAGGCCGTTCAAAATTGGTACAGATAGGTTTTAAAGGCCTGCAAGTCGAATGGGGATATTTTCGATTGTGTAAAGTTATTACGAGGGGCAAGAAGGGGGGGGGAGGGGCGGGCAAAAAAATAAAAATAGATTCAGATCGTTCAAAATTGGTATATAGAGGTTTTCGATACTTACAAATCGATTGGGGATATTTTCGAATTTGTAAAATTATTAGGAGGGGCCAGAAAGGGGAGAGGGAGGGCATAAAAAAAAAATAGAGTTAGATCGTTCAAAATTGGTATATAGAGGTTTTCGATACTTACAAATTGATAGGGGATATTTTCGAATTTGTCAAATTATTAGGAGGGGCGGTAAGGGGGAGCTATGGGCAAAAACAAACAGAAATACAGTTAGGCCGTTCAAAATTGGTACAGATAGGTTTTAGAGGCCAGCAAGTCAAATGGGGATATTTTTGAAAGTGTAAAGTTATTAGAAGGGCCGGGAAGGGAGGGGGGGGGCAGAGGGGCAAAAAAAAAAAAAAAAATAGAGTTAGATCATTCAAAATTGGTACACAGAGGTTTTCGATACCTACAAATTGATTGAGAATATTTTTGAATTTTTAAAATTATTGGGAGGGGCAAAAAAATAAAATAGCAAAACTGGTGCATAGAGGATTTTGATACTTACAAATCGATTGCGTATATTTTCGAATTTGTAAAATTATTAGGATAGACGGGAGGGGGGGCGAAGGGGGAAAATAATAGAAATAAGAGATTCCGAAGACAGTGAGAACCCGGTGAGACATTTTTCCTAATCAGATTTTGTTTCTCTTTTTTTTTCACGTGATAAAAATTAATGCAATTCTGAGAATTCAGTAATTATAGTGATTCATTTAAAAATAGGGACCAGCGAAGCGGGCGTCACCTGCTAGGAAATTATAAATTGCAACAAAAGCTTCATGTAGAAAAGCAGCACCACATATTCTCCTAGCAGTGAATTTTGAAACTTTTTTTTTGTTGTAATTCTTTGTCTTCTGTCCTGTTTAATCTTCCTACAAAATTTGGTGCCATTCTCGCAATTAGATCACTCTACAGAACACTAATTATGGCCACCTTGTACATGTATTGTAACAACTGAAACAGATTATTTAAATTTTAATAAAAATTCCTCAAAAATAGTCAAACAACATCTTATATTTAACGTACACAAACATCAAACCGTCTCAATTATATATATTAAAAACAAAAACTATTTTATTTACGAGACAAAACTTAAGTTAAAATACATTTAAAAACAAAATATACATATAAAAATAATTAAAATCTAGACATTTCGAAACCCGTCCGGGTTTCCTCATCAGTATCAATTACAACATAATATACAAGCATTACATGAATACCCAAGGAATTTAAAGAAGCACCGAATATTGAGGAGCCAGTGTGCATGCTAATCAGTTCTAAATTCTGGTTTTGATAATTATAAATCACATATTTTCCTTGAGAGCTGGCACACTGCCAGGCATCTACACACTATCAATGAAGCATATTCTTTGAAATAATAACAACAGAAAAATGTTTTTTTTGTTTTGTTTTGTTTGAATTAAAATGGAAAATATTTATAAATATAGTAATATTTTCATCATATATTATGAAATATCCACTAGAAACAAAACAATATTTACTTAACAATATCTAACATTGCACTAACAATATCATAGACATTATAATATTAATAAGCAATATTTCTAATTTATTCAATTATTTCACCAGTCTTGGCTGAGCATTTCAGAAAAAATATTTCTTAAATTTCTTGAATTTAATTGATAATCATTAATAAACCAAATTGGTTACGTATTTTTAACACGCTTTTATTAGCTTCACCTGTATGTATGTTTGTTTGTATGTTTGTAACCGCTCTGGGAACAAACAAAAATCTATATTGTAAAAAAAAGAATTTTCCTATGTGAACGCTGTAGCCGTGAGGTAAGGTACCGTGCTACGAACCTAATGGTCTAGTGTTCGAGCCCAGTCAGGGGAGATTTTTTAAAAATGGTTTTTGTTTAATTCTAAATTATTTTAATAAAAGATTTAAATGTATGTAAATATTATGGTGTGTCACTCACACGATTTTCTCTTATCCTGCATTTTAATACTAAGATAGATATTTTGTGCTTTTCAGTTCACATTTCTATAAAAGTGTGTTCTTTAAAACTATAATATTATATTAGCTTCTTTAGCTTAAAAGCTTTATTCTTCTTTAGCTTAAAAGCGTGTTCTTTAAAACTATAATATTATATTAGCTTCACCTGTATGTATGTTTGTATGTATGTTTGCATGTTTGTAACCGCTCTGGGAGCAAACAAAAAATCTATATTGTAAAAAAAGATTTACCCTACGTGAACGCTGTGGCTGTGAGGTAAAACGCCACGATATGAATCTAAAGGTCTAGCGTTCGAGCCCAGTCAGTAGAGATTTTTTTAAAAATGGTTTTTGTTAAATTCTAAATTATTTTAATTAAAGATTTAAATGTATGTAAATATTATGGTGTGTCACTCACACGATTTTCTCTTACCCTACATTTTAATACTAAGATAGATATTTTGTGCTTTTTAGTTCACATTTCTATAAAAGCGTGTTCTTTAATTTTTTAAAACTATAATATTATTAAAATGAAACACCACAACATTAATGTGACACTGTAAATACTGAACTAAAATTATATCAATATTCAGTAAGTATGGCAATGATATTAATTTGGGAGCTAGAAAATTAAAGATTAAAAAAAAAAAAAAATTCTGCAGTGATTCTACTTGTTTTTCTGAACATTTAGTAATTAACAGTAGTTTAAATAAATTTTAAGAAAAAAGAAGTCATAAAAGAAAAAAAATCAAAGAAATCAAAATAGGGAGTTTAAGTATTTCTCCTGAAGTTGCATGTTGTTTAATGGATTATAATGTATCTAAATTCTTTTGTGCATTCCTGTAAAAGAATTATAAATCGTAAGCTCACAATATCAAATATTTATTTACTTTTTTTTTTTACGTTTTAAACAACTTAACGTTACTAAAGTTAAATAGTTTGATCCCATAGACCACAAAAGTATAAAAATCCTACTTTGTATCACAGTAAAATAAAATAAAATAATACAAGTCCTACATTTTGGCACGTTTCTTGTAATGATACCCTATAACAAACCTACCAATTTATATCTTAATTGAATATAGAGTTTAGACTTCCAGTCTACATTCTGTAATAATAGGTTTTTTTTTTTTTTTTTTTTTGTGTGTGTGTGTGTGTGTGTGTCTTTAAAAAAACTTAAATCTTACAATAATCAAAATTTTTACAAATTGTATGCTGGTGATCTACATAAACAGGGATTCAGGTACTTGAAAAAAACTGGTAGCCAGTAAAAAATATCCCTCTACCTTTTAGCACCAGGTTGCTAAACATGCACAAACAAGAACAGTGTAAACCGATTCCCTAAAACGGTGCACTGATTTAACATCAAGTTGTGAAAAATGCATGAAAAAAAGTGGTGTAAATCTAATGGTGTATTCATTCAACACAGTGTCTCAAAACGTAATGAGAGGAGCGGAAATCAAAATGGCACGAGTTAGACTACATCAAGTGTAGAAAAAGAGCCGATTTTGGGATAAACTTTTTCACCCAAATATTAAAAGGGAAAAAAAAAATGTTGAGTTTTCTTAAAGTTGAAACATAGTTGCCAGCGGCAACCAGACGACTGTATTTCATGAGCCCCATACATACCTATCAATTTTCAGCTGAACTGAAAAAACATTTATTACTATGTTCACTCACATACTCATACATCATCATAAAAATAGCATATGAACTCAGAAGACTTCAAAACCTATAGATACACCGAAATGTCATAATCAAATTTTTTCATAATTACAATAAATTCCTTACATAATGTGTGTTCGGAAAGTAAAAAATTAGCTCATTCAGATGTGAAATAAAGAAGAGATCTGGGATACATGCTAAACACAATCTGCTATATATGTACAGCAAAGGAATACAAAATAATCTTACAATTTCAATATAAAAGATAATATTTTTGAAATTTTGTACCAAAATTGTGATTCTTTAGTTAAAAGTGTTAAATTAGGCAAATTTTATCCTAAAATAAAAGTATTTGCATAAGATTTTAAATTTGCTTTCTCAAAAAGAAACAAAAACAATTAATTTTTTCAAAAAAAAAAAAAAAAAAAAAAAATAAATAAAAAAAACACCAATAACCACTAAGATTATTATTATTATTATTATTATTTTTTTTTTTTTTTTAAATCAGTGGATGAAATACACTAATGTAAAGAAACCAGATTTATTAATTAACAGCCTGCAAAACAAACGAATCAATAAAGTAACACAACAAATCTTAACTTAAAACCATAAACTTTATAAAAATTTATGAAAAAATAATTTAAGAAACTTAAGATAGGAAGGAAGGAGGCAGGCGGCAAGACTTGTGACTTGCCTGTGGGGTTAAACTAGTTTCACGCCGGCAACACTCACTCAGCCTGCCACGACCAGAATAGGAGTCATATGGATTTAAAAAAGCAAAATTTCAAAGCAGATGAATAACAATGAAACCACGAAGCAACAATGAAATTCACTGATTGATTACATTGTGTTTAATAGTATGATTAGAATTTTAAGAATAGTTGGCAACTCAAAAAGGAAGAAACTGAAATTTTATTGGAAAAAGAAAGTTTGCATAGTAATACAAAGTAAATGCAACAAGCCTTCTGCTTTTTTTTTTTTTTTTTTTTTTTTACAAACCCACCCAACCATCCAACCTTACACCACCACCCCACCTCCGATATATATATATATAATTGTGCTGTTTTTGTTTTATTATTATTATTTTGTACAATACAGTATGATGCTGTGTAATTCAGTGCATAAATTAGCTTGAAGAGTGCACCCTGGCTTCATCATAATGCCACTTTTTTATAAAAAAGCACCATAGAACTGGCATTTAAAATTAATAAGTGTAAAACTTTGAATAAAAACCATTAAGCGCAAGAACTTGCAACAATTCCTTCAGGTCAAAAGAAAACACAACCCTTTATCAGGGAAAAAAAGTAGGCACAAGTGCTGCAAACAAAGAGGCAACACACAAAACTGAGTTTAGTGAAAAGAGCAAAAGCAGTTAACACCGAATGTAAATATAAATACTGGTGTGGCCAGTACTATAAAATGAAAGAAGAAAAAAATAAAATAAAATAAAATCGAAAAAGAATGTAAAAAAAAAAAAAAAAAAAAAAAAAAAAATAGTTATGTGATTAATTTTTAAGCATCAGATGAGAATAGAGTCAAAGGAAATATCATTAACAAGATTTTTTGAATTTTTAAATGTTAAAAACTTTGAGCGAAAAAATGTGATGTTTACATACAGACTTAGTTGGCAAAGGTGGACTCTGCTCTGTTTCCCATCAGATATATGTTCTCATAAATTTCTAGTACAGGACATTTTATAATTATGTTAAGAGAAATTAATTTGACCAAACGCTTGACACAGTGACAGAATAAAATCCCTGCCTAATAGGCTATCCAGTGTTCACTTCGATATATGTATCGTATTCTAATCTATTAATTTATTTTACTAAGGTCAATTTTGTAGTTTAGTTTTCATGCTACTATTTCCAATGCAACAGTCCTCAAAAAGTATATTTATATGGCATATCGCCCAATTTTGCTATGTTGATAAAATCTCAAATTACAAATAACTTACAAAATTTTCTTATTAGACTATTTGTAGTTAATCCTGTTCAAACAAGTATCATAAAATAAATAAGCACCACAAAACTGGCGTTGTAAAAATTATTACTTACAAACTTTGAATAAACACCATAAAATGCAATAAACACGCAACAATTGTTTCGGGTCGAAAAAACACACGACCCTTCATCAGGCGAAAAAAGTAAGCACAAGTGCTGCAGTCAAAGCGGCAACGCACAAAATCGTTTAAAATGAAAAGAAGAACTTTATAAACTAGAAAGTCAAAGTTTGTAAGTAATAAGTATCATAAATGTTATTTTGAAGTTGTCTGATATATTTATGATCCTCAAAATGTACATTTATGCTCAATTTTGCAATATTCTGCCATGTTAAGTAAATCATAAATTCCAAATAACTTACAAAATTTGTAAATTAAAAAATTCGCAGTCAAGGATGTTTATGCCTGTATCCTAAATGATATTTTAAAACTATTCTGGCATCTTTACAATGAAAATATCCTTCAAAATGGACGTTTATGTAAAATTTTGCCCTATTTTGCTATATTAAGTAAATTGTAAATTTCCAATGACTTACGAAATTTTTAAATTGGAAAATTAATAGTCAAGGATGTTTATGCTAGTATCTTATATAATATTTTGAAAGAAGTCTGACATCTTTTCAATGAAAATATTCCTCAAAACCAGGGTTGTTACATTTAAAACATTTTGTTTTAAACAGTTTAAAACACTACATCTAAGCCATTGGCATTGTTTAAAACAATTTTATTATATAGCAATTTATTCTTCCATAAACAGATGGTGCCACAACATTACATTTCTGTTTGTTAATATTTTTTATTTTTTTCTCTTCTTTATTAAAATTATAATTCAATTGAACTGATTTTAATGTATTTTGGCTGAATAAACTTAAAATTATGATTTTTTAAATTTCTAGTTTGCTTATTATTTTCTTTTTTAATATTGTGAAAATGAACTACAGATGAAAATGTGATGCAGTTCATTATCCAATTACATACAGCTGTTTGTTCAACTACTGGTTTTGAAAGAATCTTTTCGACTTTTGGCTTTGTACAAAGCAAAACAAGAAACCAATTGGGTGTTGATAAAGCTTCCAAACTTGTTACCATTTTTAAAGCTCTTAATAATAATTAAATGTCTTTGTGTACAATAAATAATTAATTTTTGTCATTTGTTATTTTATTTTTATTTTCTTCATTTTCCTTCTTTGTTTAATTGATTGATTTGTTTATTTTTGCCCACTTTAATTGAAATTGTTTTGTGCAGGGGAGAAAAAAAATGTTTTAAACAAAAAAAAAAAAAAAAAAAAGTGCTTTTTCCCAACTCTGCTCAAAACCAACATTTATGTGAAATTTTGCCGTATTCTGCCAATTCGTAAATTTCGAATAATTTGAAAAATTTTCAAAGTAGCATATTTATATCTTTATTTTTATTAAAAACACTTTAAAAACACGTAAAATTAATTTTCATTTAAAAAAATTATCCTAATCTTTTCGCTTTGAAATTCCAAAGCATCATCAGGGATTTTTATTACTGAATTAAATGAGCAGTTTGATAATACAATGAGCAAAAAACTGCTCATTTAATTCAGTAATAAAAATCCCTGATGATGCTTTGGAATTTTAAAGCGAAAAGCTTAGGATAATATTTTTAAAATTTTTTAAATAAAAATCAATTTTATGTGTTTTTAATAAAAATAACAAATGACACATGTTTAATTAACTCTTTTTAGAGATATTGTTTAGCATGTTTATAGTTACTGATGTTCATCCCGGCATCAAAACTGATATTTTAAAACTGGTCTGACATTTTAACAGTAAAAAGTTTCCCTTTAATGCACGTTTAAGTGAATTTTCATCCTATTCTCCCATGCTAAGAAAATCGTAAATTTTGTATAAATTCTGATGTTCTTTAATTAGAATGTTGCAAATGAATAGGGTTCTTGCCAGTGTCATAAATAATATTTTAAAACTGGTTCGACCTCTCTGCGATCATTTGTTTGTGAGATATCGTGTACACAGACTAACACACTAATGGACTATAAGACACCCTACATACAGACATCATAACCATTTTGGTATTTTCGGATTCCTCACACCTGAAAACGTGTAAAAAAAAAAAAAAAAACTGAGGTCAAAAATTTTTACGATTACCTAAGTTCCCCATACCTATACTATGATGGGGATATAAAAAGCAAATTTATTAATTTATTAATATGTTTTGGAAGCTATAATAGTTTTATCTTTGCACTTTTAAGTAACACAGCATTGCACTTCCAGTGAATGGTAACAATGAAGTTGGTGTTGTTTAACATTAAAGTTAAATGATATTTTCTTAAACTATTTTGCCACAATTTTTAAAATTTTAAATGAAAATAAAGTACTTTTACACAAATGCAATTTGTCCTAATATGTTTTTTGATCATAAATTTCGAATTCTCTCAACAAAACTCTATAAATCTTTACTATCAAAACAGATTTATATTGCAGGAAAGATGGATTTTTCGAATACTAATATATTTTGGAATAGTACTTAGTGGCAAATTTTAATTTATTTTAAAGGAAAATTTAGTAAACTTTGCAAATATGATTTGATTGTATCCTTTTTTACTACTGTAATAATATCTCTCAATCTTTCCAATAAAATTTCTACATATTTTAATACTCCAATATTGAAACAAAGAACATGACAAGCTTTTTGAAAAAGTAGAAAGTAGCATACTTTTTAGGTGGAATTTCTGCCCCATAGCAACTTTCACAACGATTAGGATCAAGGGTAGGTGCTGCAGTCTAGAAAAAAAAAAAAAAGAAAATTCTTAAGATATTGAGAAAAATACACATCTGTTGCAAATGGGTTTATTATAATATAAATTGCATATTGAAATACAAATTTCTTAATAAACCAATTCCATCCAACTATTAAAATTTGTTGTGAGAAAAAGGTCCCATTTGCAAATGGAACAAGAAAGTTTGCATATTCATTTTAACATAAAAAATGTAATAAATCAATTTGTTCTCAGTCCAAAAACTAAACAGCTTTCAATTTATTTATTTATTTATTTTGAAAGAGGAAAAGTCTAAATCAATAGTAGGACTCTGGATCTAAACTAAATTCTATTAAGATTTTTTTTTTTCTTTTAATTTTCTCTTGTTTATAAAACATTATTATTTTTTTTTAATGCAATGTTTAGGAAAGTAAATATTTATAGCAAATAATGTTTCCAAGCAACTACAGTCATATTTTAATCCTTATACTGTTATTTCCTTTAGACCAAAAAGAAACAAAAAAAAAAAAAAAAAAGCAAATTTCAGTTACATTTTATGTTTTAGTGTTAAGTCCAACGAAAATAACAGTTGTTTTAATGTTGGCTTGTAAAAATTTTGTTTGTAAGGAAGCAAATACTGCTACAGACAAGGAAAGAATGATATATTAAAAGAGTTTTTATCGAAGAATAGTATTTATAATTTAGGAATAATAAATTGTCATATGTTCTTTTTTTCCCCCAAAAATATAAGACTGACATGAAAACACAAACTACAATAAGATGTCTTACATGTTTTCTTGAAATAGGAATTAATAAAACATTTTTTATTTCTTCTAGAAAAACTGATATTTTAAAAATTTCATTTGAAATGCATAGTACAATAATTTAGTTGAAATAATTTTTCTTTCTTTCTTCTTTTTTTTTTTTTTTTTTTTTTTTTCTGTCAATAAATAAATCTTTTATCACCCAACTAAATACTAGTATACTTTTACAAGGAATTCTATTACTTCAGTAGAAAACCTTAAGACTCCCTACCAGAGAACAAGTACAGGGATGGGAAGTTGGAGCAGAACTCATACAGGTATTGTGACAAATTCAGTAACAGATTCAGAAGGCATCACTTGAATTGCAACTTTAGTTAAAATTCAAACTTATTATTTTAGTGAAACTAAAAAAAATACTCTTGTTAAATAACATAACAAAGTTTTAATAATAAGAAGAAATAGTACAAAACAATTCTATTTAATATCCTGTTCATACAGGACAATCAAAAAAACATGCATCACATATATATGTGATTCTTAGCATGTGTAAAAATTACAGAGAAGTTCAGGAGAACGACTTCTCTCTACACAGAGCATTATCCAAGTCTCTAGAGTTTTTTCTGATTTTTCAGTCCTCCAAAATTTTGATGAGATGCAAAGGGGGGGGGGGGGCTATTTTCCCACAAGATGACTACAAATCAGAAAGTTTTTGGTCACGTGAGATACATAAGTCTACACCTAGTTTAATAGTTCATTGGTGTTTGCTAGGCGTCAAAATGTCTGGGTACACCTTTCACCTGGGAGCGCAAGATGGCATTATCAAAGTGGAGCGTGAAATTGGTGTGCCTTAGAAACTGAGAGTGTGAATGGGTGCACGGAATGTCCGTTTCCATGAGCCTGCAGACAGAGAGGCACCTCAGACCTCACACTGGCAGTCGAGTACAAAAGAAGAATGTTGACGATTTCACAGTATTTATTTAAAACTTTTCTGAATAATAATTTTTTTTTTTTTTTAAATACCGGTATGAGTTCTGCACCAAGTTACCATCCCTGCATATATCAAGGTTAGCAAAATGCCATGTTAACATATGGAGAAATATGCCACAGTATTATTCATTACCTAATAAATATTTCTAAATTTGGTTTTTGTATCTAGAAAATTTATAACCATTAAATTACTCCTTATTTTCAAACAAATTATTTTGAAAATTTTCCACTAGTTTATTGTAAAATGAATAAAGCTTAAAAAGATCTGGAGTGACTCCAATTGACTTTCTGAACATTAACCTAAGTAATTAACAGGCATATAAATCAATTAAAGAGAGAGAAGTCATAAACAAAAGAGAAAATTATAATAGGGTGTTTGAGTAATTTTCTCTGTATAGTATGTTATTTAATTTAATTCACTTCAAATAATTTGAGCCCATAGATCATAATCATGAAGAATTTTTTGCTGTACTTATCCCGGTAAAAATCTAGTGCTAGATTCACGAAAATCTATACAGTTTTTGTGACTGTGACCTATAACATGTATATAAATTTCCAGCCCAATTGCATAAGGTACTTAGATGCCATTGCACTTTAAATAGTTTGGGCCCATAGGCCATAATGATAAAGAATTTTTTGCTGTACCTATTCCTGTAAAAATCTAGTGCTAGATTTACCAAAATCTATACAGTTTGTGTGACTGTGACCTATAACATGTATATAAATTTCCAGCTCAATTGCATAAGGTATTTAGATGCTATTGCACTTTAAATAGTTTGAGCCCATAGGCCATAATGATAAAGATTTTTTCTTTATATCACTACAAAAAAATTATAAGGGCTAGATTCACCACAATCAATAGGATTTGTGATACAGTGATCTATAATATATGTACCAACTTTCAGCTCATTTGAACAAAGCATTTAGACGTTATCTTGTTCACTCACATACACATACATACATCACCATAAAAATAGCTAAAAAAACTAAAAACGTATAAATATGACAAAATCTCAAAGAATTTTTTTTTTAAATGATTACAATACTTTCTTTATATAAATATGTTTGGAAAGTAAAAAATTAATATTTGGAAGAAAAAAATTGACAGATTTTAACTGTTTAATCATAGCATTTCTCTCTCTCTCTCTCTCTTTTATTTTTAATGCATTTTATATTTTCAAAAAAAGAAAGAAAAAAAGAGCTGTTCAATGGTCATGAATTTTTTGAATGTGAAACTCAATTAAAAAAAAAAAAAAAAAAAAAAAAAACATGTATTATTAATGAATAGTAATGGGATATATTTCCCCATAAGTTAACCGGGGCTTTGGCTGACCTAAATACTCTCTGATAGGTAGACATAAAATTTTTTTGAAACACTTTATATAATGTCTCATTCTAAATCAAATAATATAATAAATTCTGATATTGTATTGCAGGTCACAAAAAATAGGAGACAATTGGTGTTAATAATATAGGAGAGAAAGGGGCTAATTTTTAAATATGAAAACAAAATAGCCCTATATCAAAATATATTATTCATCATTTAAATTTTAAAAGAATCTATAAGGTAATTTTTGAGTTACTTACACCATTGACAACTTTATCAGTACCAACATCTGCAAAAGAAAATATTTTTGTCAATGCTTTAATTACAGTACATTTAATTATAAAAACACACTCAGTTAAAGACATGAATTAAAAATGCTTTTTAAACTTTTAAATTAATATGCAGAAATCTCCAATCAACATTGCATTCAGATTTAATTGCCAAAATATTGATCTTACAAGGAGAGGTCACGGCATGGAAAATACAGATCAGGACGAAATTGTGCAGGATTGTAGTATACTATGGAGGTAACAACACATTAAAGCAGTAGCACCTACTAGCCACAGAATTTCGAGAAAATAGCATTTAAAGTTACAGTAATCTTTAAATACAAGTTATTTCGCAGTTCAGGCAACGTTCCAGTGGTGTGATCAGTAGTGTAAATAGTTGCCATGCGAAGGGCCCGAGTTCAAGGCTACCGATGGGGATGTATTTTTCCCTTTTTATTTATTTAAACTAGGGTTGTGCCGATTAATCCGGTTCGGTTAATCAATCAATTTTTTTAATTGAGTTAATCGGATCGATTAATTCGATTAAAAATTTTCAAAATCCGATTAAAAATTTCAAACTATGAATTAAAGTAAAAAATTGTTCTGCCTACAAAATATTTTTTCACATATTTTGCTAACAAACATTCTAGGAAACATCCATCAAATAATGAAAAATAAAAATAAAATAAAATAAATAAATAAAAATAAAACCTCTCAAAAGAAGTTGTTGCACTTTTGTTAATAGAGAAAAGGGGGAGGACAGTTATTAAACAAAATACCGCTTCATGTGCATTCTGGAGCAACACCACCTGTCTGTAGCTTTCTACAGAAAGTGTTGGCAGGGTAATAATATTCTCAGAAAGAAGAAGCTTTCAAAAAATAGAAATGTTAAAGATTTAAAAAAAAAAAAAAGAGATTGAGATTCCCACTATCCCTCTGATGGGGGAAATGCCAACATAGTTTCACAGTATCTTCAAGCGTTTATTGTCTGTTTAGAATTGCTGATAGTAACTATTGAAGTAGAAACAGAAAATAACATTCTGTGACAAAGAAGAACTAAAATATAAGAATTTGAGATTTTTAGGATAATGATATGGAATTTTGATAATTCATTTAAAAATAGTGACAAGCGAGATGGACAAGGCCTGCAAATATAAAACTAAAATATGCGTAAATTCACTTAATGTTTTTTCAAAATGAATCGGAAAATTAATTTATTAAAAAAAATAAATAAATAAAATTGAATAAGTGAGATTATTTATATAAAATTAACACTTAAAGTCACCAATTATTACTCTGAAAATTAATTTAAATTTCAGTTATGAAACAGATATAATTGATTAGACAAAAAAAAAAATCAGTCAAACTTATGAATAATATATACATATGTACACAATATGAGAGTTTTATTCATCATTGAAATAAAATTATATAAAGAAAAATGAAAACTGATTAAAATTCTGATTAATCGATTAATGAACTACGATTAACCCAATTAAAACTCTTAATCGATTCCCACCCCTAATTTAAACTAAACATTTTATTTTACTGTTACTTTCTTTTACAATTCAATTCAAGATTTGAAATTTTCAATAAATAATAATTACATTTTTTACTTGAATTTAAAAGAAAAAAATAAAATGTAGGTTTTAAAATTGTAACTTAAAAATAAATTTTAGCTTTCTTTTAATTATAATTAAAACAAGCTAAAATTTATTTTTTTAAGTTATAGAAAATAATAAATATTACATACATAAAATAACTATACCACCTACATATTTTTTAAACCACAAAAATTCAATAATTATTGTTCATTAAATTTTTAAAATTTCAGGTTTAATTAATCAAAAGATTAAATTTTACAATCATTTGTTTTTACGATCATTTAAATGCAGCTTTAATAGCAAAAAAAGTAAATGATTGAAGTAATCAAACAAAAATAAATAAGATAAATATACAAAAAAAAAAAAAAAAAAAAAAAAACTGAATAACAAATATAAAAATAAAGAAAAAATAGACAAAAAATTAAAAAATAAACAGAAGTGTAAAACAGCAGGTGTGTTTAAACCTTGGTTTAAACTTCCTGATATGGTTTTAATTTGTATGAATTACTTAACCGTTTGGAGATTGTTAATATTAGAGAGCAACTGAAATTTTATTTCATGCACAAAAGAATAAAAAACAGATTATCGAAGAAAAACGTACGTTGATTAATATTTAAAATCTACATTTAAAGATTATGTATATTTTGCCTGCAATATAATTTAATATAATCGGAATCCCGTAATATAATTTTTCAAGAAGTTGTAGTGATTGGAGAAGTAATTAGTTAATTTGTTTGGGCCGTAATTATATGTACAATTAAAATCATTACTTCTCTGTAATATATTTTTTTTATTTTCTGAAATTTAAAAAACAAAGTTTAGCACACGTAAAATGAAATAAAATGTTTAGATTTTAAAAAAAGTCTGCTTTATTTTTACTTCATTTTATAGTTAAAATAATACAGTTGAATTTCTTTCTTTCTTTTTCTTTTCTTTTTTTTTTTTTTTTTTTTTTTTTTTTTAGAAAACTATAAATATAAAAAATAGAATATTTTAAAACATACATGTTTCTTTTTTTAAGTTCAAGAAATTTAAATAATTTATTAAAATTTTCAAATTTTGAATTGAATTATAAGAGAAAATAATAGTAAAATAAAATGTTTAGATTAAATAAATAAAAGGAGAAAAAAATATTTCCGTCGGTAGATTTTAACCCAGGCCCTCCGCGTGGCAACCATTTACTTTACTGACCAAGCCACTGGCCTGTTGTCTGAATTGTGAAATAACTTTTATTTAAAGATTACTGAAACTTTAAATGGTTGTTTTCTCAAAATTCTGAGGCTAGTGGGTGCTACTGCTTTAATATGTTGTGTTGTTACCTTCATAGTATACTACAATCCTGCACAATTTCGTCCCGATCTGAATATTCCATGTCGTGACCTCTCCTTGTTAGGCACAAACAGGGTGAACCCTCTCCCACTCCCCACACCCAACTTGAAAAGATTATAAAACACAGACATTACAGAAAGAAACTTGTTTATTGAAAAACATACAATGATTATTATAACAGTTTGTAATGACTGTGTTTTAAAAATCAGCCAATCAAAACATTAGAGGTTTTATTGGGTAGCATGGGTTTTTACTGATGAAAATTGTATAGTCAATAAAGTCATTGCTACACATTAGCACAGAATAGTAATTAAACTTATAAACGTACTTATTTTACAAATTGTTTTCAGTACCATTTTGTATTTTTGAATAAGTTGCTATAATATCTCTCTTTTTCTTTCATTCACCTACCAAATATGGGAGTATTTTGTTGGGTTACCCTGTAAATTATTAAATTGCATAAATAAAGACATGGGATTCTATAAAACCAATTAAAAATTTCAGAGGATTAAATTTTAAGAATTTAATTTTTTTTTTACAGTAGCATGCAAAAATATTTTTGTCGTTCTCTCTTTATTTAATTTAAGATATGATAATCAAAAGATTCCCTACATATATACACACATTAACCATTTCTTAAAATAAATAAATAAATAAATAAAACAAAAAACACTTTTGGGGGGCTTGGGAGACCTTAAAACATGTAAATCAGGTAAAAACTCAACATCAAAATTTTGACTAAATACAATATTTCCATCATCTACAGTAGTTGGGTAATGGAAGTTATAAGAATAATATATACTGGATTACTTTCAATACCATTACAATATACCTTACAATATCATTTCATCAGAAAGCAATTGTTTAATATGCTTTATAACATAAATGAAACAAGCTAATTCATCAAATGAAAATTAACACAACACACTTAGTTCTAAAATAATTCATATAGAAGCAGCAATGGGCTCTTCCCACCTGACGTCAGAGGTCACATGATAGAAGAAAAACAAATATCAGACGAAGTCTTCTTTATCTATAGCGATTGCTGAAATAACATATTTTCTATTCTTATTTTTGATCAATCGTATTTAATCTGTGTTATTTTTTTTATACATCATCATTTTTAATCCATTTTATATCATTATTCATCATCTTTTGTTTGCTGTATACATTTGCAATCATCATTTAGTTTATATTTTTTATTGATGTTCATGAAGAACATGTTATACTCTGATTTTCGGTACTTAAATCAGTGACAATGCAATATCGTACTGCATAAATCCATTTAGACCAGTAACTAAGTTAATTAACTTGTTGTAACGCCTTTATGCAATTAAATTAAATGAAAACATTTTAAAATTTCAAATTACAATCCATAAACATTCCACAAGAACAAGCTATTATTTATTGCTAGATCAGTTAATGTAACAGTTACACTGGAACATACAAAAATCGATCCTTACAGTTGAAAATAAATAAACACAAAGTGTTTTTTAAAAAATTCTTAAATTTACAAATACAACTATTCTACTGTTTACAAATGCACAATATTACTTTTATTTTATTTTATATTAAATATTAACATTTTTGTTCTTAAGAACAATATTTAATTGAATTCGATTCTCAGAATTCGATTATTCGTTTTCCTCTATCACATGACTGAGCAGACGAAACTGGGAAGAGTCCATTAAGTACTTATAATAAAATAACAGTATACTTTCTTTCTTTTTCAGGCTTTTCTATAGGCTTGCCGTGTTCATCTAATCTTCTTTTATATATATTATGGTCAAGATTAATTTGTTGATCACCAGATACATCCATGGCATCAATTGAAAGAACTGCAAAGAAGTTTATAAAGTAAAAACATAAATAAGACCAAAATATAATCATAGAAGCAGGATAATAATAATAAATTGTAATACTATAGCTTTCTGAAATTAAGGGATCCTTGGTAGTTTTGACTTGTCACCACTGAAGTAGATTTCATGTAAAAGCTTATATTTTCATTTAATATTTATAAATTGAACTATATCGGGTTTGTTTAACGAAATACATATTACAGCAACAATCAATATGGTTTTTTGTATACTTTTTACAGATTTGAAATCTTTAATGGTGTTTTCTCAGTTCGCATTTTTGAATTTGTGTTCGTTGAGATCCAAAAACAGATGTTTTAAAAAAAGACTTTTTTTTTTTTTCTAAAGCTTAAAAGAATTTACTTAAAAGAAATAGGAATGAGTTTTGCAATATCATTAAAAATATATATATATATATATTAAAAATTAAAATATAACAATCTTTTTCTTTTTTTTTTTCTTAAATACACATACATTTTTCCATTTCTTTTTTCTTCTTCTTCTTCTCAGAAACTGATTAATAATTTTTAAAATTCAACCATAATTCTTTTAAGTATGTTCTATTGAACATAAAATAATAATAAACAAAATAAAATAAGCCTTTTTTCAAATATTTGTAGAAGTTTAATATTCTGAAAATCATGAATTCAGAAAAAAAAATGCAAACTGAGAAAATGTAATTCAAACATTTCAAATGTGGAAAAACAAAAACCACAAAAATTGTTGCCTAAAATGTATTTATTGCAAAAACCTAATATAATTTAATTTATAAATATCAAATTGAAATATAAACTCTTCATATGTAACCTATTTCAGTGGAGCCTGGTCCCCATCAGTAGGGACTGACTTACAGAAGTGGGAATCCAGGGTGAAATCATCGATTGACTGTGCTTTTTTTTAATAATACAGTTTCTAAGGTTAACTTTGTATACATATAAAAATATTTTATTTCAAAAGGCAGCTTATTTGTGGGCCCGAGCACTTGCCCCTTGGGAAATCAGGCCCTGTCCTTAAGTAAATTTACCTTATTCAAGTTTTAAAAATATTTAAAACATGTTATGTGGATAAAGGTTAAATATTGAAGTTTGAAAGAAAATGTCAGAATGGGAACATTAAGTCTTGTGTGTACTTTACTTAAGCACAATACATTTCATCATTTAAGTTTTAAAATTATGTGCTGTACTTTATATTCCCTTCTGTTCTTGTCCTCGTGAATTTCTCTGAGCAGAAGTTTAGTACAAAGAAAAAATATTATTGGAAAATAAATCTTTTAAATTGTGCACTCTTAAATGTTTTAGAGGTAAATTATTTGATTTAAAGAAAAAAATAGCCTAAAAAAAAAAAAAAAAAAAAAAAAAACAGTCATTTCTTGTTTTCAAAAATAAAATCCTGAAAATTTTTATGGTTGTTTTCAGGATTATGCTTTAAGATTTTTTCAAAATAATTAAATTGGAAATTTCCAATTATGTATTTAAAAAATCTGGTGTGAAACAACCACACAATTTCCATTACCCACTATTACACGTATTATATGCATTTTTTGGAGATGTGATCAGAAAACATAAAATTGACCTAACAAAGTAGAAACCTAAAATATTTCCGGTAAGAGAAACTTAATAAACATGTAAAGACATGTAAAACAAAGCTTACATAGCGAGTTAAAAAAAAATGGTAGAGTTATTTTTTGCAACATCAATTTCCCAGATTTAAAACTGACCTACCTAAGCAAGATGACTGTTAATTTTCCTGTAATAACCACATAATACATGAGAAAGGATATCTAAAAGTGATTTATGTAACAATTTTCAAGAAAATCATTAGAGCCGTCTTTGAGACACCAATTTTTACCAAAACTTTGTATACTCAATTATTGACTGGAAAACAATAATTGTATACAAAAGGATATTTAAAAAGGAGTTGATATGGCGAGTTTGAAAAAAAAAAAAATCTGTACAGCCGTTTTTAAAGGAACACACTTGCAAGACCTGAAATTGAGCTATTTATACAGGATGCCTATCAATTTTCCTGAACTAACTATATCATCCAAAAGGACAATAGTCTGTTTATATAGCAACTTTGAAGAAAATCGTTAGAGCCACTTTTGAGATATGGTCCAACTTCCAGTTTTCCAATTTTCACCAAAATTTGGAAAGTTCATCTGTACACCAGACCAGTCTCAATTCTCAAGTTTCATCATTCTATCTTTATTAGTTTCAGAGATATGATAGCAAGAAGATTCCCCACATACATACACACTGACCAATTACCAAAAACTACTTTTTTGGATTCAGGAGACTTTAAAACGTGTAAATTAGGTGTAAATTTGATATCGAATTTTTTGACTGAATACAGTACTTCCATTACCTATGGTAGTCGGGTAATAGAAGTAAAAAACATATTTAATATTTCAGTGATAGGTAAATTTAAATTATTAGACTACTTCAATTAAAATATTTTTTTTTTTTTTTTTTTTTAATATTGGAATACTTTAACAATTAAAAGAAAAACATTTTAATTTTAAATAAGTTTTCAAAACTTGATTAAACAAAAGAACTGAAACAATAATAAATTGGAAAGAAAAATTAATTACTGCTCATATTCTTATTTAAAAAGTGAAAACCTAATTGAAAAAAGATTTTTTTTTTTTTTTTTTTTTTATTGTGAATAGTAAATAAACTTCATAAATAATTTAAACTTCAGTATACATAAAGTTTAAATTTCTGAACAAATAATGTTGATTTCTTTCACATTTTAAAATAAATATTTTGATTTCCATTTTTTTTTACACTTCATCTCTGTCTTTCCCAATTAATAAAATTTTCAATAAAACTAGTAGTATATAAATCAAAGCAAAATAATAATAATAAATCTATATTTTTCTTATTTTTTGTGTTAAAAGGAAAACTTTCTTTTTTTTTTGTCAATACAAGTTAATAACTAGTATGTTGTAGCCATCACAAAACTTTCTTCTATATTTTCCTACACAAATTATAAAAAAATATTATTTATCAAAATTATTTTATTTTCCACGATAAATGCAGATGATAGAGATGTATAATTAACTCTTTATGTCAAAAGAAATTTTGTGCCAAAATCTGATTTTTTTTTTTTTCTATTGTTAAAAATGAAAAAATCCAATAATTTTGTTATAAGCAATTACATCTCATATAGAGATATTTATTTAGAAACCACGTGTCATTGTAAAAAAAACCACTAATTTGATGAAAATTGCACTTTAAAACATGTACAAATTATTCTTTTAAAAAGACAAATTTAATTTAAATCATTATTTCAAAAATTCATGTAGTGAAAGCTTTTCGCCCTGCTTATCAGGGCATCATCAGACCAATTTCAAGCCATGTTTGATATACATTTTTACTTTCTTCTACATGTAATATAGAGAAAGTATTGGATTCATGAAAATTTTCAACCTCTGTTTTTTGATGGATTTACACATTTTGGGATGTCCTGAAGACGAATTGATAGTTTTTAGAAAATCTCTGTCTGTCTGTGTGTATCACGATTTTTGTGGACACTGTATCTCACGAACCAATGAATAAAATTTAACCAAACTTGGTATTTAGTTGCACCTGGTGCTGATTAGATTTGGGGAACAATTGCTCAACAAGTGGCGCTGTGATCGCATTTTTTCTAAATTTTTAACATGGCAGTATAGGACAAAATTTCATATAAATGTACATAATGAGAGTTATTTTTAACTTGCGATTGTAAAATTAATATGAATTATTGATAACAGTAGTAGCTAACTAGGAAAAAAATTCTGTGCATGTGGGGGCATCGCTTCCCCTCCCCCCAAGGGGGGTAAATTTTCAAGATGGGTATCTTTCAAAAGGTCTCATCAATACCTTTAAAACGAATGGTTGAACTATAAATCTGTGATAATTTAAAACAAAGTTATCGATTCTTTTTACTTTTAACCAAAAAAAAAATCGTAATTTATTTATTTTTAATATTATTACTGAGTGAATTTGTATAGGAAAATATAGAAGAAAGTCTTGTGGTGACTATAACATACTAGTTATTGGTATATAATTGAACTGTTGCTGCACTTGTAATCAAACATAACTTGAAATTGGGTCCTGATGATGCCCTGATAAACAGGGCGAAAAGCTTTGACTACATGAATTTTCGTAATTTTAAATGATTTTATTTGTCTTTTTAAAAGAATAATTTGTGCATGTTTTAAAGTGTAATTTTCATCAAATTTTGTTATATATTATCCCAGACCTGTGATTTAATCATTTATTTTCAAAGTATATATCAAAGTAGAGTTCTTTTAAATAATATCTATATCAACAAGTAAACAGATTATCAGTCATTTCATAATTTTCAGTCACACATTAACTTTATTAATAAATTGTTTTAGTCATCATGTTAATTTTGATTACTGTAATTTATGGAAGAAACGACACAGATTTATAAGAAAAAAAAAGTAAAAATATCAGTCTGATGCATTAGGATTATTACTTTTTTTTTTTTTTCAGTGATTCCACAATTAAAAAAAAAAGATATGTGAAACTCAACTCCAAAATTAACTGGCTTATTACATATTAGCTGCACTCTATTAGCTAAGCAATAATATGACAAAATTTACTTTCCAAAATTTGAATTTCATCTCTAAGTATTCACATTCAGATATATGAAGTCTTATCATTCACTTCTTTTTGCTACACAGTCACTGCTATTTCACACACAAACATTAACTTTACATAGTGGACAATGACCAGCTCAATTGAAGAGAAAAAAAATCTCTCTCAAAATGTAACCAGTAAGAGAGGCACACATTAGTACATAGGTCTTTAATGGCAGTAAATTAATATTAATCATTGAGAAAATTTTTGAGACTTGGAAGTGATCTTTGAATAGAGGTGGCATTTTAGAAGTTCCTCTGGATTTTTTATCGAATGACACTTATCTATTTGCAATAAATATGCGCAACGTTTAAAATATCTTTCACTAATTGAAAATAGTAACATTCGCTTTACTGTGCCGATTACACCATATACGGTATTTACGCTATGTGCGATGTTTACATTATTTTCTTTTCATTTTGGACTTGATATTCAGTGAGTAGTGTTTCTTCCCTATATTACGGTAATTTATTTTGGTCTTTAGTTGCATCATCTTGCTCTCAAGAATATGATATTCTAATTGTATAATACAATAGTTCTCTTTCCACTTATTAAACATAGAAAGTTTTTTTTTTTCCCTTTCCTCCTGACAAAAGAATTTTTTTACTCAAAAAGAATAGTTTTATTAAAATATATTATTATAACAAAATTGAGGTGGAGGTGGTAAGAAGAAGAAAGGCAAGAGCGAGGAAAAAAAAGGCAGAAATTTGAAATAGAAAATGAGAAAAAAATATAAAAAGAACAAGATTCGTGTAATAATTCTCAGATGCAAGAAATGATAAAAGAAAACTATAAAATCAATCTTATTTTGTTAAAATAAAACTACTAAAATTTAATACACTTGATAAATTAAAAAATAATAATAATAAAACTCTACGATCAAAGATTTAACACATAAACTTTATATCTAGGAATACTGCTATATTCCCCCCCCCCCCCCATTAAATCAATATTTTTTTACGAGCTTAATTATTCAACACTTTTTAAAAAATAGTCAGATATTTTTGGTTGCTTCTTTAAGTACAATCTTTGTGTCCAAGCATATGACTTCAACCTATCAATTGATACAAAAACAGAATATTCTACATTAGACATGGCTTTCAATTAAAAAAAACCTCGAAGTTCATGTATATGGACCATATCTTCTTCTGATGAACAAAGTAGGAAAAACTCATGTATTTCCTCATCCATTTTTTGAAAGACTTAAAAAAAAATAATGCACTTTAGATGAGAATAATCTCGGCAACAAATTTTACTGTAATATTTTAAAGGTAATCGTATGAAAAATTCGAATTATCCAAAATAGAATTTGAATTATCCATGATTTTTTAATATTATTTTAATACAAAATTCAAGGGACCGAGTAAAAAATTTGAATTATCCGGAATTTCGAATTAAACAAGTTCGAATTATTCAAGTTTCACTGTATATATATTTTACATTAAATTTAAAAATCTCGGAGGAGTGGAAAACTCCCCCCACCCATATTTGGTACAAGGGCTCAAAACCGGGTTTGTCCCTTGACCTCCCGTGTGACAGACGTACCCGAACTGTACTGTCAAGACTCGCTAGCGGTCACATCAAGTGCCTCACTTTCATCGAGGGCAGGAAAACCTTCGCCACCTGCACCAAGTGCCAAAATCATCAGGCTTCTCCTGAGCACCTTTTGGATTGCATGGGACTCTCTAAGGAGGATCTTTTCATCAATCCTCTTCTGGTCTTTGACTTTCTAACTGTCAACAAACTCGTGGATCTTGTCTGACTCCGTCAGACAAAGAGGATAAGCAACAACAACAACAACATTAAATAGTTATAGAAATTATAAATAATCTCTAAAAAATAAAGACTAATGATAAAGAATAATGATAAAGAATATGCCAACGCAAACGCCAACCCTATATGGGATAAAGCCAAAATTATTATAGCACCATCTACTATCCAAGAACTTTACATTTCCGAAGCTATTCATATAATTAAATGCAAAAATGCAATAAATTCCAAAGATGCTGCAATTTTACCAATAATTTGGCACAATATTATAAAATAGTTAATAGTTTATTTCTGCTAATTCATGATGTTTTTTCTCCTACAATAACCTCGTATGATATTCAATAGTTCCAGCTTCTCTCATTTTTCTTAACTCCTTGGTCCAACCTCTACCGGAATTCATATTGTTTTTTGCTGATATTTAAAATATATCACGTTATTAAAAGACTTAACTGTTGACTGTAAAAAGAAAACATATTTAAAACTGCGCAATGGAAACGAATCATAAATCCCTGATGATGCTTTAATGTTAAAGCGAAAAGCTTTGGATAAAAAAAAAATTTTTAACATCTTTTAAATAAATTTATATTTACGTGTGTTTAAAGTGTTTTAAATATAATATAGTTATAGAAATAATGTACATACATACATTTAATAATTTACACCACAGAATGACTAGTTTTAAATATACTGCTCAATATAAAGAATGGATATAATAAATAAACTGTAAAAATGATTTAACACATTTGCAGACATGAATGCTACATTATTAATTTCAATGTAATGCAGAAAAGAATGAATGTTATATAGCATTCACGACCACAAAGGTGTTAAAACCTCAACTACACATACACAGAGTAGCAGTCAACTATCACATTTTCATTCAAATTTCAGACTAGTAATTTAGAAAATAAAATAAAATAAAGTTTCTTACATTTGCAGGAAATTTTCGGAAATGTAACATCAATATTAATCCTCAACTTCTCATTGCGTGAAACATCCACAAAAAGTTGTTCTGTAACTTCAGGTGTCAAGTAATAGTTTAGCTCAGATATGAATAGTAGAGACATGATAACACCACTTACAATTGTAACTGTAAAATGCAATTTAGTTAAGTTATTGTATAACTTAATATTGTATCTATATGGATGGTTTAGAAGCCCATTAGTGTAAGTCAAAAAATGAAAATGAGAGTCTTATAAAAATTACAACACAAAGTCAGTAATTCAGTCGACATTGATAGTGAGCAGATAATAACAACATTCACTTGTTTGTCTGTGTCTATAAAAGAACTTGCTATTATCTACTGCTCACAGCACGTAAAGTCAATTTTCACTTTTATTTTACTTACACTGATTGGCTTCTGAACTATCTATATATTAAGTTATTGTATCTATGCTTAATTTAACAAAATTCCAATAATAATTTGATTAATACTTAACTGGTTATTCATTGCTTCTGAAATATAACAAATAATTCCTTATTTTTATAGCTCCAGTTATTGTCAAGTTTAAACCACCAGCATTTGTGATTGCAATGTTGTTATGAACTTTTTCAGAAAAGTTAATTATTTCATAACATATTATTTAAATTATGATAAATTATTTTAATCAGTAATTATTTAAATACACTATAATAATTTTTATTATTTTAATTAGAGCTGCCACTACTAGCTGAACTAAATATTTTGAAAATGTTTATTACACAAGTTGGAAAATTAAGAAAATACCACAAATATGTACTCATCCCCCCCCCCCCCTTACCCATAAAAATAAATATAAGAATAAATAAAATTTGGTTTTGCATCTATTGAAACACATATGAACTAATTTTTATTTATTTATTTATTTAATTTATATGTATACATTCATGAGGGCATTTGATATTTTATTTAAAATGATTCTCATTTACATTCTTTTTATATTTATAAAATCAGCAATTTTGTAGAACTAGGATTGTCAAACTTAGATCACATCTAACCTAGATATTGTATGAATCTACAAATAAAAAGGAAAATATTCGTCATATAAAATCCCTTTTCTCCAACCCAAATTGTATTATTAAAAGTTAATGATAAACTCAATTGTAAGGTCTATTATATTATGTAACTAATAAATATCTAAATATATATATAGACTATCATACATTTAACTTCACTATCTTTTAATAAAGAATTTGATCACTTAAGGAGTTTTTTTTTTTTTTAATTATATGCATATATTTATACTTAAATACATAATAAACCTTCACTTAAAACATGCTGAAATTATTATGATATAATTTTTTTTTATATATATAATCATTTATTTATCATAAAAATTGTTGTTTTTTAAATTACCGTAACATCCCATAGTAAAATCAAATAGGATATTTAATTACAGCATATTTATTTCATATTGATTCTCTAGTTTGAAGTACAAAGAAAATCTCTAGAATATACACAAGAGTAAATAAATAAATAAAGCCTAAGTAAATATGATGTACAATACATGCATAACAATGATAGAAATAAAATATTAGAAGTGTTGCAACACTTTTATATTGTCTGAAATAAATATGGGAAAATTCTGAAATATCTGCGTAGAACTTCAAGCAAATGGGAAAAAAAAGAATTTAAAGAATCTTTAATTAGATTAAACCTTATTTAAAAAATACTATTTTTCAATTTGTCTTTTCGACAAATAAAAAATCTTAAATTTACAATTTAAAGACACATTTGACGAAAAATTGCTGACTTCTTGGCAAGAAATCCCGAGATTATACTGCATCTGTTACAAGTAATGTCCTGTCTAATTCTTTTGCATAAAGCACAATATATAGAT
The DNA here is from genome assembly GCA_963930645.1 of Salticus scenicus. Taxonomy (NCBI): domain Eukaryota; kingdom Metazoa; phylum Arthropoda; class Arachnida; order Araneae; family Salticidae; genus Salticus; species Salticus scenicus. The sequence continues at coordinate 204,511,691 of OZ005662.1, read as the reverse complement.
CTATTAATTTAATATAAACAAATAAAATAAAAATTAATTAAACCTTTTACAAAACCATAAAATTTGAATTTAAAATGTAATTAAACGCAGTTTAAAGAAAAATGCAATAATCTTCATGACTGTACAATTAAACATAAAACTCTATTATATACTGAATTTGAAAAGAATAACTAAAAAAGATACTTTTATGCTTATAAAGAGAAAATATATGAACAGTTGGTTTAGTAAAAAATATTACTAGAGCTAGATTTTAATAAAATATTGTTAGAAACATCGCTATAACGATTTCTCGTTAATTATTAAATACCAACCGGCAGCTCCTGAAAAAGTTTTTATTCGGAAATCTTCAAGAGTTTTTGGATAAGCGTCAAACTTTTTTATGTGTTCCGCTAGTTTATTAACTTTAATCATTTTATTATTGCAGAAAATACCCGCATGGGTATATTTAATGTATATAATTTGAACTGCCTCCTATTCACGATTTTCAAGAAACAAACACGCCAAATGTAAACTAACTTTTACAAACAACATGCTGTCAACTTCCACTTCCGGCCAATAAGTAATAGCGATTGATCACCTGTGATAATAGAACTAGTTGGGAAAATCACAGAAGTGTAACCGCAAGAGGGAGCATTCGTTAAAACGTAAAGAAAAGGAGTTGTGACGTCAAAGTGATAGGCTCGTGACAAACAAGAGTAAGACCACAAGAGTAGCAAAACATTGGTCTTGCCACTAGTCCTTAGGGAGCGTCCATTAATTACGTGAGGTGGTTTTGACGATTTTGTGATCTCCCCCCTGGTGAGATTTGGGTCGAACCCCTCCCTCCTCCCCTAATCTCACGTGAAAATTTTCAAAACTCGTACTTTTACTGTAAATGCTTTGGATTTATTCCAAAAAACACAATTTGCTTTATTATTTTTATTGTAGACTAGTGAAGACTAGTTTCTAAGATTGCATGGATGTGCAAAGATTGCGTGTAGCTGGCCGGTTGCGTTGCTTCGCGGCGTTCGGATAGCCACGATAAATATTATCGTGTCAGATTTTGCCATATGTCAAGAAACATGTTTTACTTGAATTTAACTCATTTTTCTCGCAATTTTACACTGTTTTTGCGGGGAAAAAATTACGTGATATTTGCCGAGATTCCCCCCCTCTCCCCCACGTGAGATTGGAGGAGATTCGGCTCGAACACCCCCCTCCCCCGAACACCTCACGTAATTAACGGACGCCCCCTTACACATGTACAGAAAGCTAAAAGAGAGTTTTTGTTTTGTAGAATTATAATTTAAATTTTTATACTAATTATTTTTGTCATATTTATATATATATATATATATAAAGTGCATTGATAAGTTCCTTTTCTTCCTTTTTTTTTTTTTTTTTTTTTTTTTTTAATGACGCGGCACTTGCGACTTGGCCGGGGTGTCTCCATTTGATGACCGCTTGTGAAGGGGCACCCAATGTTTGCTCATCGCTACCCTTTTAACGGGGACAACCACGGATTAGGATACAGGATGATAAACTAGATAGGGCGGTCAGCGTGGGAAACGGAGCTTTATTTTCCGCATTAATTCAGCCGAACAGAGTAAGCGATCCGATCGCCGCCTGGTGTAGTATCTTTGAAACTCATCGGAAGAAAGGGAAAGCCCGCCCCTTCGGCTTCAGTTATCCAACGAACGAACAGCCAGAAATGTAAAAACGCGCTGATTGGTGTATTTTCGAGATTTGGTCGCCCTCTATCTGTAAGATGAAAATTACTACCTTTCGGTAACATTAGTAATACATCCTTCTCTTTTAATCCGTGGGGACAACACATTCATGTCTTATGCGGAATTTAAACCCAGGCCCAACCGTGTAGGAGTCGGGGTATTTCCCCCTAGATCTAGGATGTGATGGTCAGGGACGCTAACCATCTAGGAACACCGTCTAGGCGGCTATTAGTTTATAGAGGTTTCTTTTTCTTTCTTAAAAAGAAAAAAAACTTTGACATTTTTTGCGCATTTAACACCTGGAAATATATTTTCTTTAAGTTTGTGAAATGTATGACTTCGACTTCGAGGAGAGTGGATGGAAGCATCTGTAACTGATGTCACGTAAGGTAACGACACCAGTGCTCGTCACTCTTAAGGCCTTATTTTTAAAATGTTTGTTTTTTTCGCGTGGCATTTATGTGGAATTTATGTATCAGTATTATACTTTGGTCTATTTTATACACTGATTCTTCTAGTTGTTGTTAGATACATTCAATTTTTCAATACGTTAAGCCAATTTAAAAAATTAAAATTAAAATTAAACCTATAAAAATGCACCAGTGCTCGCCACTTGAAAACTGCGTTTCACCAGTAGTCGTCAGGTGTTTGCACCAGTGGTCGTCATGTAAATAAAACGCAACAATTTGCTCAATAGTTTGATTTTAATTGCGTTTTTGTAAAATTAAATGAAACAGAATATCTTTGAAACATATTTAGAACCCAAATCTATTCTTAGGGTTTAAAACACAAAACATTAAATGGTAAAATTCAAAATATTGCGAATAAAACAAATTCATATGTGAAATAATTTGAAAATTCTTTGCTTTTAAGATAAGTTTTCAAAATTTTATTCGTTCTCAAAAATATCTTTACTTAAAGCAGAGGGTAAGTAGCAGGGGAGGAAGTAATAATCTCGCTTTTAAGAGTGACTTTGTTACAAATTATCACAGTAAGATTGATTTTACCATGCTTTTTATTAACGCGTATTCTTGTTTGTTTGTCCAGTACAAATCTTACAATTGATTTTTAACTAACTTCCCAACTACCTAGACATTTGAAACTTTCAGAATAGTTCAGAACACGATGAAAATGCATTTTTTAAATACTTTTAGCCAACTTCTCCGGGTCCCTGCAGCCTTCGGCAGCGTTATCAGTACAAATCTTGCAATCGATTTTTAACTGACTTCTCGACTAGCTAGACATTTGAAACTTTCAGAAAAGCTCAGAAGACGGTAACAATGGATTTTAAAAATATTTTTAGCCAATTGTTTCGGGTCACTACTGCCTTCGGCAGCGTTTATATGGTTCAACAGAAAATTTATTTAACTTTTTTCCCGTCTAGCTAGACATTTGAAATTTTCAGAATAGCTGAGAACACAGTGACGTTGCATTTTTAAATTACTTTTAGCCAATTGTTTCGGATTCTCGCTGCCTTCAATAGCATTTATATGATTCAACAGAAAATTTTAAAACACGGTATATAAAAAATTCTTTTTGCATTGCAATTATTTTTTTTTAACGTATGGGTTGATTATGCGCACCTAACACATACTGTAAAAACATTTTGAGAAATCCTTCGCCTCTCCTTCCTCATTAAGTGTGGGGTGGATGCAAAAACACGTTTTCAAGAGTAATTATTCTCCAAATTATATCAGGAAAGCAATTTTTTGATGCGTTGATTGGTTATGCGTACCCAAAAATACTGTAAAGGTATTTTGCGTAATTCTTTCCGACCAAATTTTGAGAAAGATAAGCAAAAACGTATTTCTACGCATAACTCTGCTCTAAATAATCTTACAAAAGCGATTTCTGATGTGTGAGTGTGTCATATGCATCCAACACCTAGTATAAAGAGATTTTGCGAAGATCTTTCGTCTATGTGAGGGTGGCAATATATATATATATATATATATGTTTTCAAGCTAAGCTCTGCTGCAAATTATTTTCGGGAGGGGATTTTTTTTATGCGTTGGTTGGTTGTGTGTGTGTCTATCTTACACGCATTTAAGGCGATTTTGCAAAATTACCCTTCCCCTCTTCCCTCGGCCGGGCGGACAAAAAACACGTTTTTAACCTTAGCTCTACTCCAAATTAACTCAGAAAGGCGAGTTTTGATGTGTGGGTATTGGTTAAAAGTAAGCAATATGTAATTTGATAATATTTCGTTAAAATTCTAAATTTACCCGTGAGAGGGGGAGGGGGAGAAAAAGCGGTTAAGTCTATGCCGAAGGCAGTTGAAGCCAATAATCATATTGCGGGACGGAAAGCTATTACAGAAACCAGCGGGAATATTAACTGCGGTTTCAACTGATTCCAAAGTTTTTTTTTTTTTTTTTTTTTTTTTTAATTTTGATAATGATAGGGATTTTTTCCTATTTTATTTAAATATAGGGACCAGCGAAGGTGGCAAAGCTTGCTAGTATTATTCTACACATCAAGCTAATGTTATCAAATATTATGGATATTAATGTTATCAAATGTTAATGTTAATTATTTAAGAACAACAGTCAACAGGGTAATTTTGATCAACATTTTAACTATTTGTTTATCGTACATAATTAATATAATGTATAAACAGAAAACTTGCTTAAGAAATGTTTTTAATGTTTAATATTTTCTATATAAATTTTTATTCACCTGCATCTGACATAACAAAAAAGCCTTAACATAATTTTAAGCCGACTCATAGTCATGCTAACTATGAAATTAAGCCTTTGTATTTTATCATTTTCGAAATATATATGAATTAAAATTAAATTATCACGGTCAATAAAAAACTTAAATATCACTTAAATACATCTTCGCAAAAGCATGACATCATAAAAATTTAAAATACATTAGACAGATGTGTGGAGTAATCATGTCTGTTTTTCTAAAATATATAACAGAAAACTAGAAAAAGCTCTTTATAACTAAATATGTTTATGTGCCATTGTTTAATTTTTCCAGCAAAATAATATGGAAAATTTTAGGTGGTTTAAAGTCAGTCATAGTGAATTAAAGATGAATTAAGAATGAAGTGAATTAAAGAGCAAAATAATATGGAAAATTTTAGGTGGTTTAAAGTCAGTCATAGTGAATTAAAGATTACTGACTTTATTTAAACAAGCTATACAAAAGTTACAAGTGCAATAAAGTTCAAGTTCTTGAGGTTAAAATACATTTGTTTACATTTACGAATACCCCTGACGACTACTGGTGCCGATAGTCAAATTAAAGTAAAAATTATCCCATCATAATTCTAAACGAAAATATAGTATTTTTCATCAAAAAAGTTACCCAGTTATTAAAAATGTTAAAACACCAGTGTTCGTCAGGGGTGACGAGCACTGGTAAGACTTTCAAAATATGCACCAGTAGTCGTCATACCTTAAAAACCTTTATATTATGTCAAATTTTAAAAAGTTGCACATAAATCGTATTCTGCATTTCATAAGCATTACATACAATGCTTTATGAGCAATGTCAAATGCAGCAAACAACAAAATATATCAAGAAATGCATATCTATTCCCTTAATCATTTGCTTTACGTTGACTCAGTTCAGTTGTAATTTAACGTATACTTCACTTATTTTGTTTCTCCCTACTCTTCTCCAATAGTTTAAATCGAACTTTTTATGTCATAAGAAGCAGAAGGCTTTGTAGAATCTTATGCGGGTAGATTCAAATTCATACAGGTTATAAAACGGTTATTTTAACACTTCTTTTAAGAGGGTGACGACTACTGGTGCAGATTTTAGGGGTGAAGAGCACTGGTGTCTTTACCTTCCGCTTCATAAATATGGTAGTTATTGGGGTGAATGTCCTGTAATTCAATTTAACTGCCAATGGAACGGTGGGGGGGGGGGGGGGGGGGTACAAACAAATAAGGATTCTTTAACTTAGCTGGAAAAAAAGCACAATTAAAAATATTAGCATTTAACAAAAGAAAAAAAAAGAGAGAAGAGTAAAACACAAAGCAGAAACAATAAAAATGTTAAAGGAGGGAGTTAAGACGTAGACCCATTTTGGGTCTGCGTCTATTAATGGGATCATTGTGGTCAAACGCAGCTATTGCGTTTGTAGTTTCCCTTCGAACACATCAATTAATCGTATCGTTCTTTAAGTTTCGGCTTAAGTTTGACAAGACTGCGTGGCAACAGTAGAACTTTTAGAACAACGAAAATATTGTTGGATACTTTGTGATTTAAAATTGTAACGAAATACTCTAAGTGACAAAAAAAAAAAAAAAAAAAAAAAAGCCGCATTTGGAAATTTTCCATTTTTTTTTGTGTAATCGCTAATTTTATTGTTTCGAAAGTAAATTTTTTAACAGATTTTATTACGTTAAGTTCCGCGTGCAATTTAGGATTGAGCCAAGTGTTAAAAACAAGATGCAATTGTTCGGAAAATTGTAATTTTAGAAAGTATTTCAAAAATGGCAAGAATAGGGCAATTAACGATACCAGAAAAAATATTAATTTTAGAGCTAAAATAAAAAAAAAATATTTTAATACGTGGGATGTCAAAATGATTAAATGCTAAAATATTAGTGATCTGGTTTTTCGCAAGATATAATATTTTTTGGCTGTTTAAACGACGCATTTGTCCTTAGGCGGCCACGTTACTTATCCAGTCGAGATGACCGCAAGTTAAAAAGCCAGCGCTTAAAAAATCAGTTTGTATTGCATTTTGAACATAGCAGGGATTCAGAAAAAGTGTTTAGTAACATAATTTATTTAAATACAATTAAATAACAATTAAACAAAACAGGTTTAATTGCCAGAAAATCTGAAAAAAAAAAAAAAATCTTAACGAAAAGAATTAATAAAACGAAGCATTAGAGGGTTAAAAAAAATAAAAAATGATCAATTAATTATTGGGCTGAAGTTGTTCTCTCTAATGAGTCAAGTTTAACTCTTATTTCGAACTGACAGAAACAAGCAGATCTGATCACGAAAGTGCGACTAACTTAATGGAAATCGCACTTTTAAAACAATGACATATTCCCCGTACATTACAATACGAAAATGCATAATTTTTCGGTGAGTCTGGCAAATTTTTATGTTCAAGGGATCAATTAACCCGAAAAAAGAACTTGGCCCTTAAAAAATTGATACCTGACCGAGTTTTTTTTTTTTTTTTTTTTTTTTTTTTTGGGGGGGGGGGGGTATTTTAGACTCTTCCACAATCAGCATTTCAAGACGATAATGTGCATTATTATATGGCGCTTGTGATACATTTATTTGATTCAAGTTGTTAAAATTACTTATCCATTCTCATGAGCATGTATAATTTTGTAAGTTATCATAACTTTTTTTACTTAAAATTAAATCCCACAAAGAATATCGCAGGATTTCATCTTTATTAGACCTGAAAATTGTCCTGATCTCAATCCGCTCGAAAATGTTTAGTCTATGAAAGAGGGTGGGGATTTGAAATTTGTAGCCTACAACTTTGAAAGAACTAGAAAAAAATATTTGTGATATTTGGCACAGTAAAATTTCTGAGTTTCATGTTAAAAAATTGTAAAATACTATGCCATTGCGCATTAAAGCAGTAATTCCATATAAAGGTAGAGTCATCCAATCCAGAATAGGTATTTTTATTAAATAATTGTTTAGATCTAACAAATAAATAGTTTTATTTCATACATTAAAATAACACTTGTTTATTTCATATAATAAATCATGATACAAGTAGAATACAAAGTATATGTTTACTATATTACGTTTAAAAAGAAAATTTTATGTAGATTTTTATTAAATACATCGTAGAGAGTAATAAAACGAATTATTAAATCGAAAATGTACATAGGTATCATCTTATGACTTCCGTATTGTACAAACTTAACAATTTTATTTGTTGCAATCTATAATTTTTAAATTATTACAAACCCAAAAGGTATAAGTCAAATTTTCTGCAGTGTGGCTTTTTTTTTTTTTTTTTTTGTCGCTTAGTGTATTGTATTTAATCGCTGTGAAATTATTGTAAATAGTAAAATATTAATTCTAGTGGAGTCAGAGAAGCATTTTCTTCATTTACTAAAACAACTCCACGCTTCATCTGGTGACCCAGTTGAATATGTCAGACGACGAGAACAAAGAAACTGAAACTACGACAAAGGCTGCTGTCGCTAAAATCAGCGTCAAAGTTCCTACTATCTGGAAATCAGATCGAAAAGTATGGTTCCTCCGACTGGAAGCGCAGTTTAGAAATTCGAAATTAACTGTCGACCAAACTAAATATGTAATAAGACCATGTAACTTTCCTTCAACAGCGCAGACAAGCAGCTCGAAAAACTAACTCTCCGTCTCTCACTGACAACGGAGGGAAAAGTGTTAGAGCTGAGTCGTCTTATCATCAGCGACAAAGGATCAGCTAAGCTATCCAATAACCCAATTTTTAGTAGATACCGGGACGGAATTGTCCGTTATTCCTTCCTTACCTGCAGATAAAAGAAACGTCTCAAAACTGGACCTGTTTGCTGCAAACGGCACGAAGATAAAAACTTATGGTCAAAAGCTACTCAAAGCTTGATTTTGGTCTCCGACGATTATTCAGTTGGCCCTTTGTGATTGCGGAAGTGAACAGAGGTAATAGGTATGGATTTTCTTGCAAATGTTGACCTTTTGGTGGATTCTAAGAATCGCAAGTTAATTGTTGGCACTACATTGTTAACTATTAATGGAACCCATTGTTTTCTAAATAATAATAATATACCAACTTTAAATGCTGTTAATGATCCATACAAAAATATTATCAATGATTTTCCGGATTTGCTAAAACTGAGCGTAATTAACAATAAAGTTAAAAATCTTAACATCGAAATCAGAGGTCCACCCATTACCGCCAACGCTAAAAGGCTATCGCTCGAAAAACTTAAAGCTGCTAAAAAGGAGTTTGAATTCATGCTCCAAATAGGCTTATGCAGGCCAACTAAGAGTAACTGGTCAAGCCCACTACATCTGGCTATGAAGAAATCGGGTGATTGGCGACCTTGAGGGGGTTTATCGACCATTAAACAATGTTACGATTTTTGATAGATACTCTCTTTCATTTTCAACGGACTGTAGTTACATTTTAGCAGGGGGCAACAGTTTTCTCTTCCATAGATCTCATTAGAGCGTACCAGCATACTAGTTCTTGAGGAAGATATACCGAAAACCGCAATTCTCACGCCTTTTGGCTTATTCGAGTTTCCATTCATGACATTTGGTCTTCGCAATGTAGCACAAACATTCCAACGTTTCATGAACACTGCACTGAATGGGCTAGAATTCGTTTTTTGTTATTTGGATATCCTGATAGCCTCTCCTGACGAAGAAACTCATCGACAACATGTACGAACAGTACTTCAGAGGCTAAATGAATATGGCCTGTGCATTAATGCGGCAAAATATAAATTTGGCCAAATTAAATTTGCATTCCTGGGATACGAAGTATCGGCTGAAGGACTTAAACCCCTTCCAACGAAAGTCGATGTAATCAATAATTTACCGGAGCCAAAGTATTTCACTACAGATTCAAACCAAAGATTCAAACCAAATTGCGCCAGATTGCAACAGCTTTTAACAACATTGCTCTCGGGTATCAAAAAGATATGCAGAAAACAAATAGTCTGGATGGAAGTTGCAAGAAGTGCCTTCCAAGCTTTAAAGGATGCACTTACAGTGGTGAACATAATTTTAAGACACCTATCTAATTTGACAAATAGTGAAAGAAAAGATTCAAAGCTTAAAAATGTTTTATCAAATACGTCAAAAACATAAATTTATTCTGTTATCATATAAAATATTTTATAATAATGATATTTTCATACTATTTAATGAAAAAATTTAAAAACATAATGGACAAAATTATAAGACACCAACCCTTTTTTTCAAATACAGTGGTCAACATAATTAGCAGACACTAATGGTCTAAAAGAAAATCCTCTAACATGGTTATTCGATATTTGGTGGAGCCGCCATTGTTTTTTATAACATGAAAGATGCGATTCGGCATCGAATCTATCAATTGTAACAAAATATCGCAAGACAGTTCTTCCCAAGCACATTTTATAGCACTATTTAGGTCTTCGACACATATAAACTGCATCCCATTTCGGTAAACCGCACGAGCTAAGATCCCCCACAAGTTTTCGATGGGATTTAAGACTGGGGAGCAAGAAGGTCACGGGAGAACATTGATACTTTGCTCTGAAAGTCACTTTTTTGTTTCGTGTGATGCATGAATCGGCGCGTTATCGTGCTGGAAAGTGCAGTTTTCGCCACAAAGAAGTTCACCGTATATGGCTAGTTGATCTTTAAGAAGATTCTTATACTTTTCGGAATTCATTCTTGAATGCACGAAAACAATATCCATTTTCCCTTGAGCCGAAAAACCAGCCCAAACCCTTACTAAGCCTCCACCCATTTGGCGGCTCATTAGTACATGAGGAGACTTCCGTAAATCATGCCAATAATATTGAAACCCGTCATGACCATCCAGGTTAAACTTTTTTTCATCAGAAAATAACACCGAGTATCATTTGGAGGTCCAGGCCATAGTTTGTTTAGCGAAGTTTAGGCACTCCATTTTGTGCCGGCTTAGAAGCGGTGGTTTTTTCTTCAATTTTTTATATTTCACATAGGAAGCATTATGCAGCACCCTGCGAATGGTTTTCCTTGAAAAATTCAGTTTCAAAGCATTTCTAATACCTGTAGTGGTCATCTTATTCTGTGTAGCGAGTGAAAACATATGGCGTCTGTCTCTCGAGGACGAGCAAGGAGTACGTCCAGATCTTTCAATCACCGATCCATTAATCCTTCTTATCAAAACATTTCTAATTGCAAATCTGGAGCGTGTAATAACTTTTGAAATATTATTAATTGAAGCACCAGTTCCATTAATCTCCAAATTTCGCAAATTTCACTTTCTTTTAATTCTGTACCTCGTAGCATGATTGTAAATGCGTGAAGTCGGTTATCGTCTGTTTTAGTTAACTGCTGACGTCCTAACAGCGTGCAGAAAATTTGCATATTGTACATTATTTTCGAAAAAAGCAGGTGTTTTAATTAAAATGTTAGGGTGTCTTATAATTTTGTCCATGGTATTTTTAATTTTTTTTATTAAACTCTATAAAAATATCATTCTGTAAAACAATTACGTGTGATAACAGAATAAATTTAATGTTTTTGACGTATTTGACAAAACACATTTAATCTCTGAATCTTTTCTTTCACTATTTGTCAAATTAGATAGGTGTCTTATAATTATGTCCACCACTGTAGTCATGTCTCCATTTTAACTCACCCAGCAGAAAAAACCGAAATATCACTGACAACCGATGCTTCCGACACTGCTGCTATTGGAGCTGTCTTACACCAAATCGGGAACAATGGAAAACAACCCTTGAGTTTCTTTTCTGGTACTTTGACTCCAACACAAAGAAAGTGAATTTATAGTTCCTATGACATTGAGCTATTAGCCTAGATAGAGATCTATACAGCAGTGAAACATTTCAAATACATTTTAGAAGGCCGACCTTTTACAATATATACAGACCACAAATCAATAACATTTGCCTTCAGTAAAATTCCGATCCTTGGTCTCTGCTTAATTGGAGACACAATCACTTAATATTAAATAAATTCAGACGTGGTTTTGAAATAAAACACCTCGTACTTAAAGACGAAAACATTTAATAAGACACTACTAAAAAAAACACACAAAACATAGATAAACATTTAGAACACAAATAAAAATATTCTTCTCTAATTAACTAAACATGTCATTCTCTCGTTCCATGCAAAACCGTTCCCTCTTCCTTGGCTGTTGCCACCTATCTCCTGTCAAATACCACTTCATGACGTCATGGAACTTTACTCGTCCCTCCTTTTTGAGCTCATACGTCACAGGAGTGACTATGATGCTACCAAACTTAGATACTGTTTCATGATATAGAGAGTTTCTACACAAATGTTCACATTCATGATAATGCTGAATAGTTTTTGATATAATACTAAGAGTTTCTAAGAAAATGTTCATAAAATAAATGTTCATATATGTAAATCCTAAAAGTTTATATCAAGAGTTTATTAAAAAAAAAATGCATATATCATAAAATCTTTAGGAAGAGCTTCTGCATATGCCCAAAGAAAAAAAAATTAAATGCATAGTATATTCAGCACTTAATAACTAAAATGAATCAACTCTCATAATATATTTCATATTAGGTACATTCATTAAAATATAAATATTCTAAAGAAAAATAGATTTTCCAATGTCAGGAACAAAATACGATATTTACTTTTATTTATTTCATCACACAAAATACTTTTAACTCTTATTTCGGAGAGCAAACAAATAAAATATATAGATATATATATATATCAAACTGAGGGGGAAAATATCAAGATCTACTGTTGTAGATATTTAACAGATAAACAGCTCTATATTTTTTGAAGTAAATAAAAAAAAAATCACATTGTATTAAAATTAATATTCACTGGCGTGAAATATTAAACCTTTATTCACTGCCGTAAATAAATGTAATTAATACATATACGCTGTATTAAAATTAAACAATCACTGGCGTGACATCGTATGCTGTTATTTACCAGCATAAAATGTAATACACTTAATACATTCACACTGTATTACAATTGACATTCACTGGCGTGAACTTTATTCGAATGTATTTGAGAACAAAAACTTAGAACTTTCGTTCTATTATCATTTTATGTTATAAAAAAAAAGAAATTTAAAAGGTACACTTAAAATATTTGGGCATATACACGAAAGCTCTTACCTTCCCCATTTTCTCGGTATCGTTTTCTATCCTAGCAAAAGGCTGCGCCAGTAAAATTCCGATCCTTGGCCTCTGCTTAATTGGAGACACAATCACTTAATATTAAATAAATTCAGACGTGGCTTTGAAATAAAACACCTCGTACTTAAAGACGAAAACATTTAATAAGACACTACTAAAAAAAAACGCACAAAACATAGATAAACATTTAGAACACAAATAAAAATATTCTTCTCTAATTAACTAAACATGTCATTCTCTCGTTCCATGCAAAACCGTTCCCTCTTCCTTGGCTGTTGCCACCTATCTCCTGTCAAATACCACTTCATGACGTCATGGAACTTTACTCCTTCCAATAAGACTAGGAAAAAGCCTCGCCGCGGCAAGCAAGACAATTGTCATACATCGGTTGCCGGAATCGGAATATAGGTTGCAACCGATATCCGGTACATCCAAGGAGACGAAAATACCGTTGCTGATGCCCTCTCTCGCACTGACACCATTTCTATACATTTGTAATAGACTTACAAACTACAGCAAGTTCTCAAGAAGATGAAGATTTAGAAATACTGAGAAGCAATCCAAACTTTAAAATTGTACAAATTCCTATACCGGACAGCGACAAGAAAATCTATTGAGATACTTCTACAAACTATAATCGTCTATACATACCTGCAGAATTTCGGCGAAAAATATTTTCATCAATCCATAGCTTATCTCACCCTGGAATAAGATCCACAACTAAATTGATAACGAAATGTTTCATATGGCCCAATGTGAATAAAAACTGCCAACTATGGACTAGAGCATGTTTACCATGCCAAAGGGTTCTCAGGATGACTCAAAATTAATGCCTTAAATTCATAATATCAATTCTTCATATTGTCACTTAGAACCATCTTTAGGGGTGAGTCCCAGACTCTTTAGTGTGACACTATTGCGACGTAAAAACCCACCCACCCCATATTGTCACATAAGAGAAAAAATGGAAAAAATTTGCCTGAAGCAACAGAAAATATACACTAGTTTGGGAAAGTTCACTTCACAGCACAGCTGACAACTGGGAATTTTGATATCGGTAAATATTTGAGAACTATAGTTACAACTTTTGTCTCGATTGATCCATACTACAGAAATTCACAGAAACAAGAGCACAATATTTTGTAGACATAGGACATCACAAACATCCATACCCGCACCGGGATTCGAACCTGGGACTTGAGGATCCAAAAGGTAGGCCCTACCGACCGAACCACCAAACCGTCAATTAATACCATGGAAAGGACTAAATTTCAACGATGGACTCTTTCGGATTTTTGGGTTCGAGGCTAAATCATACCCAACATGTGACTTCTGATTTGCCCCTTCCCTATGAATTTCCTTCTAGGATGCAAATATTTCCCTATAGAATGCAAACATTTCCCCATAAAACACAAATGAAACCATTATAATTCTGCATTTTTCCCTGTAGTAGTCACGTGTCAAGGGTTTATTGCGTAACACAGATAAAGTCCATTGATTTGGCTTGAAATCTTTTAGCTCATTTCCTTCGTGTTGAATCACGTGACTGTCGAAGCTATTATCTATTCGCTACGCTGTCCACACCACAGATCCATACTCCCGTATATTCTTCGGTAACCAAAATTTGACTGCAACGACCCTATTGTCAACAGCAGTAAGTTTCTCGAGCTCTCTAGCTTACGCAATCATTCGTCTTATTTTTATTGTATATATGTTCATATCGTAATAGTGCAACGTTAAACCCAACATCCAACCAACTAACCATTGTATCGATGTTGGCAACTTTGTTATTGTTTACGAATTTAACTGTCGAAAGCAATTTATTTTAAGAAGCAAGTACTAAATATTAAGCAAATAAATTTCGAAAATCAAAATATACATAAACCAGAAATATTTTTTCCATTTTAAAGCATTTTGTATTATTTAAACCAAGCAATGTTAAATATTTAAGATTTCATACCATACTGCTATTTCAGCATTACAATTTGTTATATTAATTTCTACACTTGAACACGAATGTGTTTGGCAAAATTTATTTTCAAACATAATAAAAATTAGTTTTATTTCTTAGAAAATAGCTGTGAATGTTATGATTTTGTGAATTTAAAAGTAGTAGAAAAAGTGAAGGAAAGAAAACTGCACATACGTTTTCGTTTGGCAACTTTATTATTATTTACGAACTTGATTGTCAAAAGCAATTTATTTTAAGAAGCAAGTGCTAAATACTAAGAAAATAAATTTTGAAAATATACATTAAAAAAAAAAATTCATTTTAAAGCATTTTGTATTATTTAAACCAAGCAACGTTAAATATTTAATGATTTCATACTGTTATTTCAGAATTACAGTTTGTAATTTTAATTTGTACTTGAATATGAATATGTTTGACAAAGCATATTTTTAAACATTATAAAAATTATTTTTTTTTTCTTAGAAGAATAGCTGTGAATGTTTTGAGGATAATTTTGTGAATTCAAAAACAATAGAAAGTGAAGAAAAAGAAAACTTCCCATACTAACCTGCTACTAACTACTCGCGATATAGAAAAACAATTTTAGAACAAAGATGCTATTCATCTAGACTTAACACATGTAGTTCCCCTCTGTTGACACTAGTGGTGCTACTATATTTCTGGTTCGTGTTTTAGCTTTACTGTCCTATCTGTATGATAATCTGTGGTCCACAGAGACATTGCCTCTTTTGTCTATATAGATTTACAACGTAGCAGTATTGTATTCATATTATATAATGTACTTAAGAATATTAAGTGAGGGCTTCATTAATTCAGACAGTTTCTTATCCATTTACCACTTTCCCTGTACTTAGCCTTTCATGGCCTTCTGTCAAATCTTTTTTACGGAGCGGATATGTATAAGTGGGACGCATGCATCAACATCCCGCCCATCTTTGCACTTTTCTTATGGAAGAACTTAGAAACACTTATGCTGGAGTTACAAATGAAACAATTACTTAAAGAATTAAAATAATTAAAAAATTACAGAATTACAATAACACAGTATTCAATATATATACAATATAAATATCATAAAAACATTTGAATTTCAATTAGCTATTATTTTATTGTTCAATTGGCAGAATTGCAATTTTACTAATTGTACGTTTAAATTTCCTTGATTTTGTTTAATTCGAACGACTCTGAACTTTCCCTCAGACCCATGATATACTGATATAATAAGGCCTAATATCCATTCATTCATGAGTAAAAAGTCGTCTTTAATTAGGCACATTTGGTCAACCATTAGATTATTCTTTTCAGCCATCCATTTTGATCTAGTTTGCAAAGTATTTAAATAATCGGACTTTCATTTTCTCCAAAAAAGTTAAGTAGCTTTGTGATTAAGTCGGTTTTCATTTATATCAGTTATGAATGACTCGGGTGTAGCTGTCAAGGGTCTTCCTATCAGAAAATGACCAGGGGTCAAAACATCAAATTTATTTGAATCATTACTTGATGGAGTAAGAGGGCGTTGATTTAATATTCCCTTGTATTCTAAGTGTTACTTTTTGCAGATAATTAATAGAAAAGATGCCAATTGATAAAAGAAATTCTTTCAGTGTCTTCATGTTATCCTAAACCTTAAGGAAGCCGAGAAAGTGACAAAAACAAAATTAAATTAAGAGGTATCTTGGTCGCTTTTTAGGCAAACGAACGATCGTAGAGTTACAAAATTTTGCGTGGAGGTCCGTTTAGATTTCTCTTGGTGCACCTTGAAACTCAATTTTCCATTTTTTGATTATTATTATTAATTTATTAATTTTTTTCAGCTGGGAAAATTGTCTTGTGCTGCCACCTGTTGTCATAGAGTGAAAATGATTATCTGTCTCAGAAATACTTGTCCGAAGAAAGTAATTCTCCAATAATAGCAGCGCCACTTATCCTGCAATTAGTACCTAAATCAAATGTACCGTTATGGTGCAAATGCAAGCAGTGGGGACCCGGAACCGATATAGCCTAGGCTGTGAAGCCACTGCCGAAAGCAGCCGGGACCTGAAACGAGGTTTTAAGCGATTTCAATGATTTATTTGTTTGTTTTTATTTACAAATTGATTTAAACTATAGTGATTAATGTTTATTGAAAATTCATTTAAATATAGTGGCTAGCGAAGCAGGCAAAGTCTGCTAGTTGTCTATAAGTATGTGTATGTGTGTGTATGCATGTGTCTATCTGCAGCACTATAGGTCCCAAATAAATAAACCGATTTGAATATGATTCCCCCCCCCCCCCCCCTTAGAGTGTTGATTTTATTGGGGGTAGTTCTTGGTTTTGTTCCATAAAAATCTATGTGATAGATTTTTATGAAACTAATTTATATATATGTTTATTTATTTGCAGGACATTTTGCGTCGATATTTTGAAATTTATGAGTTGTTAATCTTCCAACTTCCGATTTATGTCAGATGATAAGTCACGTGGTTGTAGGATAGGTGTATAGAAAAGCTTTAAAAAAGAAATCGCGAATTTTCAACCAATTTTGACATAGGTTATAATATTGGCTATAAATAGCGATTATGAATACACAATCTAAAATTCTCTAAATTTCATTGAAAATTAGAGATTTTATGGAAAAATAATGTATTTAAGGATAGCCATGTTTTAACATTTTTTTTTTTATATATAATTTACAATCTAGCATTCTTTCAGTTGAAAATTACAGATTTTGCAGAAAAATAGTACGTTATTAATGAAATGTTAATTTATTTTTTTATCTTATTATTATTATTGTTTTCATTTCAAGCTTTACACTTCTTTATGAACAATATCTCTAAATATCGGAAAGTATTTCATAATATAGGTCGTTTATTATAAAAGTCAATTATCTCCTTGCAAATGGATTTTGAAATAACGAATTTTTGCAAATTTATGAGTATGAAAAAAAAAAAAAAAAAAAAAAAAAAAAAAAAAATCTGGAGTGACTCCACTTGACTTTCCGAACCTTGAGTAATTAACAGTTTTGTAGATAAAGTAACGAAAGAGGAGTTGTTAAACAAACAAAAGAGATAAAACCATAATAAAGTGTTTGAGTATTTTTCTCCATGTATTACACGATGTTTTATTTAATGCTACTGAACTTTGAGCCCATAGATCATAATGATAAAGAATTTTCGTTGTGTCCCTGTAAAAAACCTATAATTCCTAGATTCACCAAAATGCTTATAGTTAGAGCAACAGTGATTTATAATATTCATATAAATTTTCAGCTCAATTGAATAAGGCGTTTAGATGCTATCGCACTTTTAACTAGTATGTTGTGGCCACCACATGACTTTCTTCTATATTTTCCTATACAAATTCACTCAGTAAAAATAATTTATTAAAATTATTATTTAAAAAAATTATCTTCCATGATAATGCAGATGATTTCCATATTAGAGAAGTAGTATAGAAGTAGTATAACACTAAATATCCCAAAAAAAGTCAATTTTATTGTCAATATTACATTAGAAAAAAAAAAAAAAAATAAATATATATATATATATATATATATATCTTCTAAATTATAATTTTAATTATTGATGACTGCCTTATAATGCTTATCTTTTTATGTGTGCTCTTTGGCATTATTGCTTGTAATGGGCTCTTCCCAGCGTCGTCTGCTCAATCACGTGATAGAGGAAAACGAATAATCGAATTCTGAGAATCGAATTCAATTAAATATTGTTCTTAAGAACAAAAATTTTAATATTTAATATAAAATAAAATAAAAGTAATATTGTGCATTTGTAAACAGTAGAATAGTTGTATTTGTAAATTTAATAATTTTTAAAAAACATTTTATGTGTTTATTTATTTTTACCTATAAGAATCGATTTTTGTATATTGTAGTGTAACTGTAACATTAACTGATCTAGCAATAAATAATAGCTTCTTGTGGAATGTTTACGGATTATAAATTGAAATTTTAAAATGTTTTCATTTAATTTTATTGCATAAAGGTGTTACAACAAGTTAATTAACTTAGTTACTGGTCTAAATGGATTTACGTAGTACGATATTGCACTGTCACTGATTTAAGTACCAAAAATCAGAGTATTTAAACATGTCTTCATGAACATCAATAACAGGTATAAACTAAATGATGATTGTAAATGTATACAGCAAACAAAAGATGATGAATAATGACATAAAATGGATTAAAAATGATGATGTGTAAAAAATAACACAGATTAAATACGATTGATCAAAAATAAGAATAGAAAATATGTTATTTTAGCAATCGCCCTAGATAAACAAGACTTCGTCTGCTATTTGTTTTTCCTCTATCATGTGACCTCTGACGTCAGGTGGGAAGAGTCCATTGAGTCTTCTTAAAACTTAACATTTAATACTTTGACTTCAAGATTACTTAATGGTGGGTTAATCATAAGTTCAATTCTTCTTAATACTTAATTGGTGCTAAAAATTCTTCTTATAACTTGATTGGTGCTAAAAATTATCTTAATCTTGCAGTCAATACTTCTAAATTATATGAATCTTTCAGTAAATACATCTTAATTACACTCCTTATTGCATTGGCTTATTCTCCGTAAATTATTTAACTGACTTAATGTTTTTATAGCTAATCGAAAGATGGCGCTTGCACTCTGATGTCTTATGCCTTCATTCTTCAGTCCCTAACTTAAACGATTTAATTATTAATGTTTTTGGTACGATTTAATTTAACTCTACTAGTTTTAATTTTAATTAACTTTAAAATCTATTTTAACATTATCATTTAATATTTACTCTGTGTATTTTATCTTTAATGAAAATGCTCTGAAGTATATACGATTAATCGATAACTGTCGAGCTTTTATTTTACTTCAATTTAGGTTTTGGCATCATCCTTTTCTCCAGTTGGTGTTAAATGTTATACATGTGGTTACTCAGCTTTTTTCATGATATCACTTTGGTTTCCATTAGGTTTTTAATTAATCTTTATTTAATCTTTGTTTTAATTTAATATTTCACTTATTTCTCATTCTTTATTGTTCTTACTGCATCGATCGGGGCGTGAAATGATATAAATTGCTATGAATAGCAATATCGTTTTACGAAATCGTTGCAGTTTTCACAGCTTTATGAAGTATGCGCCCCTTGAAAGTATGCTTCTAACTTTAAGCATTTACATCCAATTAGTTCTGTGATTTATTATTTGTTTTTCTCTCTCATAAGTATAATGGTCCTTTTTTATTATCATTCAGGTCTGTGAAGGTGTTCACATATGTTTGGTTAAATTTTAATTGAGTTTTTATTTAAAACAAAATCTAATGATAAAATAATGCATTATCGCAATATAAAATAATTAAATTTCATGTGTGATATTTTATTCACATAATTTATTTTCAGACATTTGAAGAAAGAATTGTTTTTTTTAAGTGTCATTAAAAATTGCACAATTTTAATTATACATACGACCTACACTATTTATTAACATAAAACATTAACACACATCATTCAGAAATCTAATTTGTATATGTTTTATATCTAAATTATAAATAAAATGTTTATCTTTTTAAATAGAGAAGTACTTTATTTTATGGGATAAAAAGAAAATAAAATAATAATAATATCTAACGGAAATTCTGACATTAAACGTAATTATAAAATAAAAAAGTGTTCTCAAATAGTCATAAAACAAGGAAACTCATTGTCAGAATTTATATTATTTCAACACAGGATGTAATTTATTTTAGATTGCGCAATATTGATGACTGCATTTCTTAACCGTCTCTTTCTCTTGTCTAACGGTAATTTGGCAAAATGTTGGCGATTAAAGGGTTACTACAATTATAAACCGTCATTACAAATTCAAAAATTAACATTGTTTTATCCGATAAACAATGAAAGTATTTGGCACTATAATTTGGCTGTTTTTCTAAAATTTGGCTCATTTTCTTCAGACATCTCAGATCTGTTCTAGTGTAAGGATCTCAGAACTGCTCGAGATCATAGTATAGTTACGATGTAATTACGTTCGCTCTCTCCCCCATCTTATGCGACAATCTCAACATTTTACCATGGGTTTATGTACTTCATTATTAAATGTTTCACAACGCTCTGTACCTAATTATTGGATATATTAATACTTTATATATTTTTGCAAGAATTATTCAATAAAAGGATCTTGATGACAGAAACTGGACTTGTTATTGAAGTATTGCTAACCTGACTTTCTTTACAGAAATCTACATTAGTCAACGATCACGACTACGTGAAGAAATTCATCTTCACACAAATTGGTGCTAAAGCACCAGGAGTTGAGATTGGTCGACATGGGGGAGAGGGGCTGTATTTATTCTTATATATATTTTATTAAATATTTTTCGCAAGTTGTTACTTAAACTTTGCCATCGAAAAGCTTCAATATCACGCCTTTGGTTTTTAAGAACTTTCAGACTGTTAAATTTTGCTTAGATTTTACAAAAAACTGACATAACTACTCACACTTTTAATACAAAAAATTTCAAAGGGCCTAAAGAAGAGGTTTATTGTTTTACGAATTTAGATAAAGAAAAATTCCAAGAATTATTCCAAGAATTAAATGAAAAGGAGAAAATAGATGTACGTGGAGTGTACATTTCTTGCTTTGGTGACACTTCTTTACCTGCTGACGTATAGAGACAATGCATCACTTTTCTAAATAAAAGATTTGTCAACTCCCGTCTTCCAGTTCGAGCGATAGCACTTTGGAGGGTTTGCCGTTCTCTCGATTTGATGGCAGTTGTTTCGGACACGGTATACCCTTCATCATGTCCGGATGTTTTCTGTTCAAGCAATCCTGTTCAAAATTTATGCCAAACATTATGGTGATATTATACATTTTTGCCACTCGTGGTTTTCTCCTACAAAACTTAAGAAAAATAATTTCTGCTTCACATGTGACACCTCCACAATCAAGATTTGTGAGCGAAAAATCTACGTTAATAATAAAACAGAGTTCACGATATTTTTCCGTTTTCTAGTGGTTGTGCATTTCCATCCCATGGCAGAGGCTGCGGTATTTGCATTCTTGTACCGATTCTCCCCGTGTGTGCTGTTTTACAAACAAGTATACAAACCAACTTTAGTTAACTCAGCGTTATAAAATTGTATGTTAAAAATCGTCATTTTCGTACAATCACAAAAAAAAAAAAAAAAAAAAAAAAAAAGGAATTTCAAATTCGTAAAAAAAATACGAATTACAGTGCTTCAGAAAGAAGGAAAATAATAATAGTAAATAAATAAAAAAATTTTTTTTGATTTTTCAAGATTGGTAAGTACTTTTTTCATTAGTCTTGAAGAAAATGTTCGAAAGTAGAAAGTTAAACTTTCTATATTCTACAACACTTAAATAATTTTTGAGTGGAGCACGCAACTCTAATAATTATTAATTAAAAAGTATATGTATTAATAATTTTAAATTTATATTTTTCTCGTTTTATATTTATTATAATTTTTACTTGCATAGTAGTACTCTTGCTTATTTATACGTTCTATATATATTTTTCTTGTATTTAATCTGTATATTAAAATGTTGGGTATGGATATACAGGTATATACATTATCCATTTTATAAAGAAAATCATTTTTTAGATTCATAATAATTTCTTTTAGAAAATGTGAAATTTTTGAGTTTTCTGTTAGATAATTTGAAATGCACATGAATATATATACATTTTATCGACTTTATATATTATTAAAGTTCAAATAAATTTACTCTTTGAGAGAAAGATATAGAATATCTAGACTTAATAAGTAATAAATATTATAATATCTCATCTTTTTCTGAAGGGAGTGATGTTTAATTGCACATCTATAATCAAAGTTGTTTATATCGAATAAGAAGATAAACGAGTTAAATCTGTTCTCAGTATTTCAGGCTGAATTCTACATAAATTATATTGGCCTTTGTATTTGAAATATGCTTTACTTTATTTTGGTAAGACCATAAATATTTTTTAAGTATTATCTATTTATACATTGTTTTATATATTTAAAACTTATTTCTAATTTTTTTCTTCATTCTTGTTTCACACTCAAACAAAGTTATTTCACACATAGTTTACATTGTTGTCACAAATAGGTAGCCCTTCATTAAAATGTTCTCATACCTTCTTGCTAAACATTTCAAAATACTTCAATTTTACATTATGATTTTTGGCATCTTTTCTTTACATGTACATTTTATAACTTTATCAAAAAAAAAAAAAAAAAGTTAAAATAATTTAAGTAAGAATTTTTTTTCTGCAATCGTTCGGGACTAGGTGTTTATAAGCGGCAGGTGAGCATTTCCCACTATTTACACACTTACAAACACATTTTGTTTTATAAATATTTTGCATTTACACATTTCACATTTTCATAAAATTGATCTTTTAATTCTTGTGGGGAATATTAGTAATTAATCATCGATAAATTGATTGGTTTGGCTCATCCTGAAACTTTAGAAATATTTGTTTTCGGACGTTTGTAATAAAATTTTTTTCTTACACTAACACATTTTCAATCATGTTTTTATACATACACTATTTCTAGGTTCTATTAAATAATATCGAGTTGTAAAGTTTTTAATGATAATTTGTACACATTATATTTATCCTTTCTACAATTCAAAATTTTTACACATTTCCTATTAAGATTTAAATTTTTGTAATTTTGTGCCCCACTGTTGCATTTAATGACGTCTTGAATGTAGTAGTGTTTGTTTGGTACTCCGGGTATATTTCTCTCTTTGGAAATCCTGGCCAGATTTCTTTATGGGGAGAGATCTGCCTTGATTACCTTGCATTGCACAATTTTACTTTTGATAGAATTTTATTTTCATTTATACAAAATATTTACTTTGCTAAATTTACAGTTCTGCATTTGTTTTTCATATACATATGTAAATAAAAAAAAAAAAATAATTAAATGAAGGCAATAAGGTAATTAAATTGATAAACATTGATTCTTTATTTATTAAATATTTTTCTAATTTTTTACATTTGTTCACTGCATGTAGATGTGACGGGATTGCGTCATTACAGTAAAACAGCTGTTGTTCATAAAAGACTTTCCCGCCCATAATATTTTACATGCATGATGTTCTTATTTTCACACATTGCTATAAATTTACACATTTCATCTTTCACGTACATTCAAAAATTCACTTTCGTATTAATTTGCTATGCCTATATATATTTTTTTAACACTGTGCAATGGCAGATTTTTATATTTTTTTGTTTACACTTTTTACACACATCAAGTTTATTTATATTTTTTCATATATTACAAGAACTGGATTATACTGATTAAACAAAAATTTATAAACAAAGAAACTGAGAAGCTAACAAATGCATAAATAAAAAAAAAAAAAAAAAAAAAAGAAAGAAATGAAATGGATACACTCTTTTTATTCATACAATGGTGAAAAAAATTTTGTTGAAGCATGTTTATTTTATATTTTTTTATTCTTTCTGAAAGACTGAGATGTATATCTGTCACTCACCATGCATAAAATAATATTAAAAGAAATAGTAATGAGAAGAATAATAATATTTTTATGTTTTTTTTAATGTAAATATAATTTAACTGTGTTAAAGCATCATATATACTTATTTACTCACATTTTATCATAAATATTTATTTGTTGGTTTATATTCTTATTCGTATGTGTATCTTTTTGTTTTTTTATTAATATGTATACATTAATATTAGTATTTACATCTAATTGCTAGCAAATTTTATAACATCAAATATCAGGCCTTGTGTATTAGATGCATCATTTTTAGAAAACAGCGTTGCGCAACTTTTGAGCAAATATTTTTTTGCTTTTTTATACATGTCAGCTGATTATGATTATGATTATGTTTTTTTTTAGTCGACTTGATGAACAATTTGAATTCATCTTTTATTGAGAAGTTATTTATGCTTCCTTTACTCGAGTTTTTATGGAATTTGATATGAGCATTTATGATAGCCCTTGTAGCTAGTCTTTATATTGATTTTAAGCTCATTTTAAGAGGCCTCGTTGAACTCATTAGAAGTTTATATTGTCATGACCTTTTTTGTAAACAATTTCATGTGCACATTTTTTTTATTTCATTATTAATTAAAGAGCTGTCATCAGAGATCATAAATAATAATATTGTGGCTATTTTTTTTTCATCAGTAATACCATTCTAGAATGTTTACGGACATGATTAAAAGTTATCGAGAATTTTAATCTCGCATTTGTATTAAAAAAAAAAAAAAAATCAAATTAATTTAACTATGTTGTCACAGCTACTTGTTAAAATAAATAAATAAATAAATATACATAAACACACACTCCCTGTTAACACAATTGTGTTGCTTTGGTCTATCTATTATGCAGATTGTTTTTATATAATGTGCTGACATTTGACTATAAGTTTAAATTTTCAACACCGAAAATTGTGTTTGGGAAACCACATTTCACATTAATATTATTATGCGAAAGCTATTTTTCAAACATTCACTAATTATTTTTAATAAATATATAGAATAAATAAATAAATAAACACATATTGTATTGATTATTTTACTGCATGTACTTGAATATAAAATATGTACACTTTCAACTCTTTCAACATATACACACACATGCAATCTTCATACTAAAAAAAAAAAAAATAATAAATAAATAAAATCAAATATTTTTTATAATCATAAGCCAATAAAGGAGTATATATATATATATATGTAATATTTATAATTCTGCTCAATTTTAAATGACAGTATTTCATAACACAATAATACACTAATTATACTATTGTTTACATTTTATTCTCTCCATTTTGAAGTATTTTATGATTAATATACGAATACACTAATTATACTATTGCTTACATTTTATTCTCTCCATTTTGAAGTATTTTATGATTAATATACGAATACAATTAAACATACACTTTGTTTTAAAGTTATTAGTAATATATATAGAGAATGTAATGTTTTTTCATTTTTATGTTTTTCTACTTGCTTACAAGGTAATTTTACCGATAAACTATATAAAAAAAATCATCACAAATAAGTAACAAATTTATGTGTTTCTTTCTGTATACATTTTTGCTGCATTATGTACATGAGTTCTTATGCGTGCTGTCTTTTGGGTCAGAACTTCATTGTCATTTGATTAATTTGGGGTACGGTTAAATGGCAGTGTTTTCAATAGTTATTTTACACATTTTTACACGTTTTGACACATTTCACACATTATGGCATGTTTTAATTGGCCTCACAACCCAATTATTCAGCCATGTTCTCTTCTGAGTTTATACACTTTTATCTGACTTAAATATTTGGCATGTCATGTGTTCACATGTCAGGTGATCAGCAATATTTTAATTTTAAATTTGTTATTTTTTTTTTTTTTTTTTTTTGTAAAATATAGTTAGAAATTTATTAAAAGATAAATTATTTATAATTATAATAATAATAATGATAATTTTATCCATCTTACACATAGCACACAAAAGGAAGAATGGACACATAAAACGAAATTACCTTTCCTGTGGTATTTTTAACACATCAATGCAGTGATATGCATTTGTATCTCATTTTTATCATATACATATTTTTTTTATATTTTTTCACAAACTTGCTAGGGGTCTTCTCATAATTCTAGTTATTAAATATTTTTTTTTCATTATTCTTATAAATTCTTAAATTTTTAATGCAAAGATTTCATTTTGTTAGTCAAAATTTAAGGTAATTTTTGTGTGGGGTTATTGTGTTTTGCAGAAGGATGGCTCATGCATTTTTTGGGCCTTTATGTGTATGGGACGTTTTCTGTTTTGTTATCCATTGTCCAGACAATTCTTTTCGGCTGGACCGATTTATTTTTTTATTTATGGACAGTGGGTAAAGGGACATTTTTGTGAAACATTGCAGTTTCTTTCAAAAAAAAATTTTTTCAATTAATTATTTTTGGCCTTATGATTAAAAATTTACTTTAATTAGATAAATTGCTTTTTGATACATCTTTAAAAGTAGTAATGGCAATGAATTATTTAAGGTAATATAGAGATTTATACAAAAACAAACAAACAAAAAATTTTTTTTAACTTGTGCCAATTCATGGTAACATATTTAATCATAAGGGTTTCAAGCTAAAAAGGAAATCATATGCCATTATGTATTAGTTATTGATTTTTGTTTTCAAATAATGGTTTTGTTCACACATACACGAGAAAACAAATAAAGTTAAAGAGTCTTTATCATTTTTTTAATCAATGATGCAGAATGTTGATTACAAATTTCTTGTTCTTTCATATTATGTATAAAAAAAAAAAAAAAAAAAAAAAAAAAGAAGAAAAATTATTATTCCACTTGAACATATTTTTTATTTTCTTTCTATAGTGTTTTTTTTTTTCAATTTGCGTATGTGATTTTTTTTTCAATTTTTGCTATAGTGATTTTTTTTTTCAATCATTTTTAAGGATTCACATGAATGTATAGTTTTTCGAGATACAGATGTTTTCTAACTGTACACATATACACTTATATTTTATTTATTTTATACATACATAATACCACATACACAATTACAAAGAGTTTCACAAATACTTCAATTTTTATTTAATATTATTGTCCATTTTGAAGGTAAATTCCTTATTTAAAAAAAAAAAGGAACTATTCAATTTTTATACACTATATACATACACTTTTAAGGTAACCTGCATGTAAATCTAGTCATTCTAGTCTTGCAATAGGGTTACTTTTGTTAAATGCACATAATTTTATCCATCTTACACATTATTTCACATGGCTTACCTTGCAGTATTGTATAAAAGTAAATAAAAAATATAAAATATATAGGTTCTAATATTTACACATCTTCCTCCAAGACGTAAGTGATCTAAACACACACACACACACACAAAAAAAAAAAAAAGTATCGTATCATGCATACTTAACAAGTTTAACATTTTGTATTTCTCAATTATTTAATCATTATTCAATACAAACATCATGAATAATACATATTATTAATAGAATAAAATATAAATATTATTTAAATATTATTAGAATTTGTCCATGTTGACAATTTACACTTTTCAGTTGTGATTCATGTTTTATATATTATTATATTTGTTAAGGAAAAGGGAATTAGTAGTATATTGATATCATTCTTCATTATTTTAAACCACGTAATGTTTGAAAAATGAACTTACTTCATATTTTTTTTTTTGGAAATAATTAATTATGATTGAACATTAATAATAGTAATAATAATATTAATAAAAAAAAATAAATAAATAAATAAAAATAAAAATTAATTAATTTTTAATTTTTCCAGACTTCATACTTGTGTCCTATTACTTTATTGATTGGGCTATATATATATATTTTTTTTCATTTTCCCAATTCAATTTACACAAACAAAAGACATTTAATTATGTCGTGTTGCAGAATGCTTGCTGTAATTTTATTTACACACAATATATGCCTCTTCTGTTTCACACCCTAACTCAGTAAGTTATTTTTGGCTGTGGCCTCACAACCCATAATGTCAATTATAATTTGTATACTGATTCACACACACTGGCTCAATTTGTATAAGTTTTAGGTCTTCACATATTGGCGTTCTGGTACTTTCTTTATATTCTTAAAAAAAAAAAAAAAAAAAAAAAAAAAAAATCATACCAAAATATCTCATCAAAATATTGTTTTATTGAAATTAATAATAAAATTAGTAAATAATAAATAATTTCAAGCAAATTAATAGATTGCATAAACTTGTGAATACTTAAAATATTTTAATTTTGTAATTATTGATTTCCTTTTTCCTTGCCTTCAATTTGTCATACATTTTCAAGAAAAATTTGTTGAGAATACATTGTCATACAGCTGTGAATTATTATAAATGCTACATTGCATTGCTTATTTTATAATTATTATGTCATGATTTCAATATACATTGTTGCTTCTTATGAAAGATAACTATGTCCAGTACAAACAAGTTCTAATTAATTATTGGTATTATATATATTTGATGTTTAATTTTACATTATTAGCCACTTTGTAATATGAAAAGTATTTTTAAAGTAATATTGATTTTATATCGAAAGTTATCTTGAAATTTGTGGTATGTATTTGTCTTGATGCGAGAGAGAGCGATATTTTTGATTACCTTTCGATTTTTTTTTTCTTTTTAGGCGAAGGGGAGAAATATGTGAAGGTGTTCACATATGTTTGGTTAAATTTTAATTGAGTTTTTATTTAAAACAAAATCTAATGATAAAATAATGCATTATCGCAATATAAAATAATTAAATTTCATGTGTGATATTTTATTCACATAATTTATTTTCAGACATTTGAAGAAAGAATTGTTTTTTTTAAGTGTCATTAAAAATTGCACAATTTTAATTATACATACGACCTACACTATTTATTAACATAAAACATTAACACACATCATTCAGAAATCTAATTTGTATATGTTTTATATCTAAATTATAAATAAAATGTTTATCTTTTTAAATAGAGAAGTACTTTATTTTATGGGATAAAAAGAAAATAAAATAATAATAATATCTAACGGAAATTCTGACATTAAACGTAATTATAAAATAAAAAAGTGTTCTCAAATAGGCATAAAACAAGGAAACTCATTGTCAGAATTTATATTATTTCAACACAGGATGTAATTTATTTTAGATTGCGCAATATTGATGACTGCATTTCTTAACCGTCTCTTTCTCTTGTCTAACGGTAATTTGGCAAAATGTTGGCGATTAAAGGGTTACTACAATTATAAACCGTCATTACAAATTCAAAAATTAACATTGTTTTATCCGATAAACAATGAAAGTATTTGGCACTATAATTTGGCTGTTTTTCTAAAATTTGGCTCTTTTTCTTCAGACATCTCAGATCTGTTCTAGTGTAAGGATCTCAGAACTGCTCGAGATCATAGTATAGTTACGATGTAATTACGTTCGCTCTCTCCCCCATCTTATGCGACAATCTCAACATTTTACCATGGGTTTATGTACTTCATTATTAAATGTTTCATAACGCTCTGTACCTAATTATTGGATATATTAATACTTTATATATTTTTGCAAGAATTATTCAATAAAAGGATCTTGATGACAGAAACTGGACTTGTTATTGAAGTATTGCTAACCTGACTTTCTTTACAGAAATCTACATTAGTCAACGATCACGACTACGTGAAGAAATTCATCTTCACAAGGTCGGCGTAAGTTTTTCATGTTACTATCGTAACTCATTGGTTTTTAATCTATATCGCAACTTTTTGTGTAATTTTTTCCTCTATGTTAAATTCAGTTCTATATTTTAGTGTGCTGTTTTTGTTTTAGTTCTATTAATTGCTAAATTTTAAGATTAAATTTTATTACGATATCTATTATATATATATATATATATATATATATTTGTTAAAAATGAAAAAAAAAAAAAAAAAAAAAAAAAAAAAAAAAAATCGAAAACTTCATTTTAAATTATCCCAGATCTATGGTTCAACCATTCGTTTTAAAGGTACTGGCCCAGGGATGGGGGAGAAGGCGAGGCTCCTACACATACAAAAAATTTTTCCTAGTTGACTATCTCTATTATAAATAATTCTGGTAAATTTCATAATGATTATTAAAAAATAATTCTCTTTATGCACATTTATACAAAATTTTGTACTATACCACCATTTCAGATATATTTATTCCACTTTTTTATATATGCTGCTTTTATAATTATGAAAAAGTAATAAATAACTTTCAGCATATCAATCTTATAAACTTTAATAAATTTTAAAACCAACGTTTCGGCTAAATTCCTTCATTAGCCTTCCTCAGGGAAGAATGATGTTAAAAAACACATAAACATAGAAAATTTAAGTACATGATACCACAATTACAACTTCAAAACATTTAACAGATGATTACACAAATTGTAAAAATATACTATATACATTTTTAAAAATATGCTAAAACACTCAAAGGAACATGAAACATGATCACTACAAGATAAGGATAAAGAGCTACTAAAGCAAAGGTTAAAAATATCAAAATTGCGGGGTTGCCAGAACTAACTTAAAGCAGGGTAACCATAAATTAATTTAAGCCCAAGAAATGAAGCCAAATTGAGGGGGGGTTTACGGATAAGGAATCGTTACAAATTTCTGATTTTCTTTTAATAATTTCGAATGATTCATAAAGAAGTGCTTGGTTTCTATTGTCAGTATTGTAAATTATTTTGGCATTTTCAAAATCGGGGTCAATGGGATTAGTATTATAATTTCGTGAAAAAGCTGTGTTGGGTTTATTATATTTTAAATCTGCAATATGCTCCTTCATTCTATCACAAAAAGGTCTATTAGTCATACCTATATAGTAGTTAGTTTTATTAATAGACCTTTTTGTGATAGAATGAAGGAGCATATTGCAGATTTAAAATATAATAGACCCAACACAGCTTTTTCACGAAATTATAATACTAATCCCATTGACCCCGATTTTGAAAATGCCAAAATAATTTACAATACTGACAATAGAAACCAAGCACTTCTTTATGAATCATTCGAAATTATTAAAAGAAAATCAGAAATTTGTAACGATTCCTTATCCGTAAACCCCCCCTCAATTTGGCTTCATTTCTTGGGCTTAAATTAATTTATGGTTACCCTGCTTTAAGTTAGTTCTGGCAACCCCGCAATTTTGATATTTTTAACCTTTGCTTTAGTAGCTCTTTATCCTTGTCTTGTAGTGATCATGTTTCATGTTCCTTTGAGTGTTTTAGCATATTTTTAAAAATGTATATAGTATATTTTTACAATTTGTGTAATCATCTGTTAAATGTTTTGAAGTTGTAATTGTGGTATCATGTACTTAAATTTTCTATGTTTATGTGTTTTTTAACATCATTCTTCCCTGAGGAAGGCTAATGAAGGAATTTAGCCGAAACGTTGGTTTTAAAATTTATTAAAGTTTATAAGATTGATATGCTGAAAGTTATTTATTACTTTTTCATAACTATACCACCATGTTAAAAATTTAGAAAAAGCGGGATGGCAACGCAACCTGTAAGACAATTTTTACCAAAAGTTGATAGGCACTAATTTATATCAAGGTGCAACTACATACCAATTTGTATGAAATTCTGTGAAGTAGTTCCTGAGATACAGTTGCCACAAAAGTTTGTCACACACACACACTCACAGACTGACAGACAAACAGACAGACATTTTCTAAAAATGGTCAAATCGTGTTCTACAGCTCTCAAAACGTGTAAATCCATCAAAAACCCGAGGTCGAAAATTTTTACGAATCCAATACTTTCTTCTATTGAATATAGAAGAAAGTAAAAATTTGGTCCCATAGCCATAATGATAAAAAAAAATTTCTTTGTGTCCCTGTAAAAAAACTGTAAGTGCTAAATTCATCAAAATCTATACAGTTCGTGCATCTGTGACCTATAACATGAGTACAAATTTTTTGTTTAGATTAAATAAGCATTTAGACGCTATCGCACTTTTAAATATTTAGCCCCATAGGCCATAATGGTAAGGAATTTTTCTTTGTGCCCCTGTAAAAAAACGGCAAGTGCCAGATTCTCCAAACTCTATACAGATTGATTAACTGTGACCTATAATATGTGTATAAGTTTTTTGCTCAATAGAATAAGGCGTTTAGATGCTATCGCAATTTTAAGATTTTGGTCCCATAGACCATAATGATAAAGAATTTTTCTTTGTGTCCCTGTAAAAAAACTATAAATGCTAGATTCACCAAAATCTATGGAGTTTGTACTATGGTGACTTACAATATACGCACCAACTTTCAGCTTATTCGAGCAAAGCGTTTAGACGCTAGCGTGTTCACTCACAGACACACACACACACATACACACATACACACACACATCATCGTAAAAATAGTGAAAACGGACTCAGGGACCTCGAAACGTATAGAAACATCAAAATCTCGAATTCGGATTTTTGACATGATTACAATACTTTCCTCACTATAGTGTTCGGAAAGTAAAAAGTGAAGATTCAGTAAGTGTTACCGATTTTTAGTGTTGAATACAAATCAGAATAAAAATAATTTATATGTTATAAGAAAAATAATTTGAAGGGCTAACTTAGAAACTTCATTTTTTTTTAAATAAATATTTAAAAGTTGTAGTTTTCTGAAAGAAAGAAAGAAAAAAAAAAAAAAAAAATATGGAGTGACTCCACTCGATTTTTCGAACATTGAATAATTAACAGTTTTGTAGATAAAGTAAAGAAAGAGGAGTTGTTAAACAAACAAAAGAGAGAAAACCATAATAGAGTGTTTGAGTATTTTTCTCCATATATTACACGACGTTCTATTTAACGCTACTGAAATTTGAGACCATAAGATCATAATGATAAAAATATTTTCGTTGTGTCCCTGTAAAAACCTATAAATGCTAGATTCACCAAAATGCTTATATTTAGTGCTACAGTGATTTATAATATTCATATAAATTTTCAGCTCAATTGAATAAGGCGTTTAGACGCTATCGCACTTTTAAAAATTTGGTCCCATAGGCCATAGTGATAAAGAATTTTTCTTTGTGTCCCTGTAAAAAAACTGTAAGTGCTAAATTCACCAAAACCTATACAGTTGGGGCAACTGTAACCTATGACAAGTGTACAAATTTTTTGCTCAGATTAATAAGGCGTTTAGACGCTATCGCACTTTTAAAAATTTGGCCCCATAGGCCATAATGATAAAGAATTTTTATTTGTGCCCCTGTAAAAAAATGTAAGTGCTAAATTCACCAAAATCTACACAAATCGTGCAACTGTGACCTATAATATGTGTAAAAATTTTTTGCTCAGATTAATAAAGTGTTTAGACGCTATCGCACTTTTAAAAATTTGGCCACATAGGCCATAATGATAAAGATTTTTTCCTGGTGTCCCTGTATAAAAACTAGATTCACCAAAATCTATAGAGTTTGTACTATGGTGACTTACAATATGCGTACCAACTTTCAGCTAATTCGAACAAAGCGTTTAGACGCTAGCGTGTTCACTCACAGACATACACACATACATACACACATATATACACACACACATACATACATCATCGTAAAAATAGTGGAAACGGACTCATTGGACCTCGAAACGTATAGAAACATCAAAATCTCAAATTCGGGTTTTTGACATGATTACAATACTTTTCTCATTATAGTGTTCGGAAAGTAACAAGTAATGTCATTTATGGGGTTTTAATGTAATTATTGGAGTCTTTTTACTTTTATCAAGAAAGATGTGACTAAATTTGATGCAATTAAGCAAAAATATACATATTTTTAAAATATGAAGTTACACCACTTTTACAATGAACCGTCCATATATGTGTATGTTATTGATTTTTCTCTCATTTATTATTATTATTATTATCTTACTAGTATACAACCCCGTCAAAAATGACGGAATGTGAACAATAGATCTTGAAAACAATGTTTAGAACATGAAGATTACCACGTGATCATTTAAATGTAGTTTCAATTTTTGTTTATAAATCAAATGTGTTTCGATATTTTATAATTTTCGTTCTGAAATTAAAAAAATTCTACCCGATCAATAAATATGAATGACATTAAAAAAAACTGCTCGCTGACAAAAAATATAGGCCCGACAACCACAACAGCAACAACACATCCCACAAAAAAAAAAAAAAAAAAAAAAAAAAAATTTTGTTAAAAATGAAAAGAATCAATAACTTTATTTTAAATTATCGCAGATCGATGGTTCAACCATTCGTTTTAAACGAATTGTCGAGCTCTTTTGAAAGATACCCATCATGAAAATTTACTCCCCTCGAGGGGGGGGGGCGAGGCTCCTACATACACAAAAAAAATTTCCCAGTTGATTATCTCTATTTCAAAAAAATATATATTCGTTTTTATTTGGTCTAGCGCAGTCTATAGATGTTAAATTCTACTTACCTGCAATTTCCCCCATAGACGTAATGTATTTAAATACTTTTGAATGTCCCTGTACACGAACCATTTGCTTCATCTCAACGAAATCTTACTGTAGCATCCCTATATGATACACATTTAGAATACCGAGTTTGGAATTTCTGCTACTATTTGTTCTTGAGATATGCTGATAACAGACACACAGACAGACAGAGACACACACACACACAGACCATTCGCTAAAAACATGATTTTCGTATTCAGGGGACCTCAGAACATGAAAGTATAACAAAAACCCACGTTTGAAAATTTGACCCTAAAACAATACTTTCTCGACCCTATGGATAAGAGAAAGTAAAAAACTATTCACTTCATTTTACCAAAGTACTTTTTTTTAAGACTATCGAAGATCCTGTTTTCAAATACGCAAGCGAAGTGTGACGTCACTGACCTTCCGTGGATGCAAGAAAAAGATTCCCTATGTTAATCGTCCATTGGATTTTTTGTAAAAAATTATTAAAAATCGATAAAAATTATTTCCCGATTTTAATACTTGTATTTGGGTATAGATATGCTATCGTATCCATGTGTTAGATTGAGTTATTTTGCTGTCAAATTGACAAAATTTTAAGTTTCAAAACTGTGTCATCTTTGGCGTTTTTTGTATTTGGCGATTAAAAACATAGTACGAAAATATACATGACAGATGTTTATTTTCGTAATATTTATTGTACGAAATATTGTTTCATATAATTCTTCGCTCTCTTAATATAAGTTGTTAAAATAACCATGATTTTTGAAAGGAATTAAATATGTTCGCCAAAATAATTTGGCGATATTTTTTTTTTCCGCCAAGAATGCCAGATATATTAAATCTATTCCGTTGCAACATATGAGTATCTTATATCAGACACTTTATTTAGACATTTGAAAACAAATTTGACTTCAAATTATGATAGAATATTTATCATTTTCCTTTTAATTAGTATATTAGTTGGATATTTATTGTGTAAATATCATCCTTTGAAATGAAATGTTTATGTTTTGAATCGAATATGGAAGTTTTTTTTTTTTTATTTTTTTATCTAGAGTTTTGAAATTTAAAATTTAAATTTTATCAATTTTACAGCAAAAACAACTTAATCTAACGCATGCAGACAATAACTAATACATATCTATACCCAAATATGGGGATTGAAATCGGGAAATAATTTGCCCCAATTTTTAATATTTTTTTACAAAAAATCCAATGGGCGATTAACATAGGAAATCTTTTTTTTTTTTTTTTTTTTTTTTTTTTTTTTTGCATCCACTGACGGCCAGTGACGTCATCACTTTGCTTGCTTATTTTCTAATTAACTATCCAATAATTACAGACACTCCATGCTAACCCAAATTCAACTCTACTCGATACTTCCAACCAGCTATCTCACCCACAACATCGCCAAAATATCCGGGATCCAGCTAGGGACTTTCTCATTCTCAACCGAACATTTTATCTTGACTCGACATTATCACCTTAGACTACTCTACTTTCGATACTCATTTCAACTGGTGACCTTTACTTGCCCAACCAAACATTCTATACCAACTATAAATTTACACTAATTTCAAAACTAAAATCAACTGGCGTCATTTACGTACTGAACTCGACGCCAATCATACCTTACAATGTAAACAAACAATGAAGCTTGATAAAAATATTTAAAGACTTTAATCCGCGTTTGTAATGATCGATAGATGGCGCTTTCCCAACTGCAGTTGTTAGTAAATATAATAGCCACACGTGTATTTATTAGTGTTCTTTCTTGTTGTTCTATCATTGTTTCAGCGTGAAAGCTATCAGTGGTGTGATAATTTCACCTTAGCCCACCAGAGGGCGAGCATTTCATTACGATCGCGGATATGCTTTTACAAATATTTTAAGAGTTTTAAGGCTTTAATATGTTTTAGAAATACTTTAAGCGTTTTTTTTTTTCCGTAGAAACAGTCCAAGAGTCGTTCATTCGGAATCCATTTGGAATTTGTATTTTCTGAATGGCAACAATTTTGGTTTGTTTTTATTTGGTATTCCGTTGCTTGCAATCATGAAGTTACATAATTCTATTTATAGATTCATGTTTATAATAGCCAGTGATCCATTACATTTAGTTTAGATCTTTAAACATTACAATTGAATAGTTTTTCAATGTTTTAGTGAAAATAAATAAGAATACGTGCGATACAAAACATATTATATGTATGTTTCCGTAAGTTGAACCAGCTCAGTGAGTTGAACAAACAGAAAAAAAAAATGGCTGCCAAAAGTTTCTGTTTTACAAGACGTTAGATCGCGCCCATCACAACTGCTCCAGCTCGTTCCTTCTTCTAATGAGCATGCGCGGGGACTTGCTCAAGTTGCCGGCCAAAATCATGAAGGTCTAGTAAGATATTGATTCGCCGCCGGTGCTACCCTCTATTACCGATGAATTTAACCAAACATTTTCACTTTCAGAAATTTTATTTTATTTTACCTTTCAACCTTTTCTAAAATAATAAAAATCTCAGACTCAGAATTTTTTTTTATTTTATATTAAATTTTATTTTCCACCAATTAAAAAAAAAGAAAGAAAGAAAGAAAGTAGGGTTTAGAAAAAGATTCAAATTAATATTTGAAAGTGCAGAAGGCTCTTCATTTATGAAAATATTCATAGATAATTACAGAAAAAACAAAACAAAAAAAAAAAAAAAAACAGTATTTTAAAATTTAATAAAATAACAACAGAATTGTATGAGATATAATAATTCCAAATCAAGTTTATTGGTGTTTTATGATTGTGTTTATATTAATTTTTCACATCAAATACTTTGTATGAAAGTTTTAAACTGATACAAATGATGTAGAAAATTTATTTTAAATTAAATTATGTGTAATTTCCTATCCTTCGTATAATACTGCTTATTAATATTTCCAAATATTTTATAACATTAAGAAAATATATATAAAATATTTCAGTTTTAAATTGCATTATATTATTATCAGTAAATTATAAAGAAAGTAAATTTGAATTAATTTAAATCCTATATATTCAACTCTAAATATTATACTGTATTATGCATAACACAGAAAAATTTCATAAAAATGTTTCTAACTATATTTGAAGTATTCTCATCAATATTATATCAAAAATTTATTGGAGTACTTAAAAATAGACATATTCAAAAACTAAGCAAATGAGAGTTAATGTTTATCACTAACAAACATTAAGAGTGTCATTTAAACTGTTTATCCTCTTCCCTTCCTCCCTGTTTGAATCAGAATGTCATAAGACAATTTAAAAAAGTTTTAACATATTTCATCAATTTCAATTTTATTTTCAGTGCTAATCTCATATATGATATATAGTTAAAGAATTTGATCCCCTTTGATAAATATTACTGTTTCGAATAAATTTCAAATTTTTATTATTTGATTATATTATTTATAATTTTTCATTTAAAAATATAGAAAATTCTTTGTTGGAGCCATAAACTGTAATAATTAGAATATACTAAACCCATGTCTTAAAGTAAATTAATGCTTTTTGCTTATTTTACTTAATTATTTATTAAACAGTGGGAGGCATGACTATGACTAGAAAAGCTTTAAAATAAAATAAAATGTTTTTACGCCTTATATATGTAAAATATTTATAAATAATACTGACATGAAATTAAATTTTTATATAGCTAAAAGCTTCTACATTAGATTTAATAATAATAATAATTGTAAATATTTGCATGGGAGAAAATAATCAGCTTTACTAAAACTCTTACTGTTTATTATTGATAAAAATTAACTCTCATTTGCTCAGTTTTTAAGATACGTACTTTTAAGCACTTTGTTAAATTTAATAAAATTCTTATTTAATATTAATGGGAATATCTCGAATACTTGTTAGAAAAAATCATATGTAATTTTTCTATGTCATGCATAATATAGTATAATATTTTTAGTTGAATATATAGGATTTAAATTAATTCAAATTTACTTTTTTTTTTTATTATTTACTGATAATAATATAATGCAATTTAAAACTGAAATATTTTATAATTTTTTTTTCTTATTGTTATAAATTAATTGGAAATATTAATAAGCAGTATTATACGAAGAATAGGAAATTATACATAATTTAACTTAAAACCAATTTTCTACTTCATTTGTTTCTATTTAAAGCTTTCATTCAAAGCATTTGATGTGAAAAATTAATATAAACACAATCATAAAGCACTATTAAACTTGATTTTGAATTATTATATCTCATACACTTCTACTATTTTATTAAGCTTTATAAAATATTATTATTATTATTATTATCTATAAATATTTTCATAAATGAAGAGCCTCCTACACTTTCAAATATTTATTTGTATATTTTTCTAAACCCTATTTATGATTATCATTTTTTTTTTTTTTTTTTTTTAATTGGTGGAAAATAAAATTTGAAATAAAATAAAAGATTCTGAGTCTTAGATTTTTATTATTTTAAAAAAAGGTTGAAAAGGAAAATAAAATTTCTAAAAGTGAAAATGTTTGGTTAATTTCATCGGTAATAGAGGGTAGCACCGGCGGCGAATCAATATCTTACTAGACCTTCATGATTTTAGCCGGCAACTTGAGCAAGTCCCCGCGCATGCTCATTAGAAGAAGGAACGAGCTGGAGCAGTTGTGATGGGCGCGATCTAATGTCTTGTTTCTGTTTTGAAGCGGTACTATAGTGTGGCTTTCACGAGTTGGCCCCTGTCAATCAAGCGTGACGTAGGCAGGGACGATTCTATTACCTTGAAATCGGTTGAGGGTGAATAGGGAGGTGGTTTGCTATCTTTACGAGTTTCGCGACATTTTGGCGAAAATACTGTTTATTACCTATTTACTTATTTTCAAATTAGAAGAATTTTTGGGCTTTCCAATACGTTATATCATTAAAAAATATTTGTTACATTATAACTAA
Source organism: Salticus scenicus (assembly GCA_963930645.1). Taxonomy (NCBI): domain Eukaryota; kingdom Metazoa; phylum Arthropoda; class Arachnida; order Araneae; family Salticidae; genus Salticus; species Salticus scenicus. The sequence goes on along the minus strand of OZ005662.1, from coordinate 204,472,263 downwards.
TTATTAATACGATGAGGAATGACATTATTGTCTAAACGATATTTCAAAATTTCGGTTTGCAGTCTTTTTTTTTCTCTTCTTCATTTTTTTTCCCTTTCTTTCTTTCCTTCTTTCCTTATGTCCTAATTTGGACCTAGCACCATAAAAAACTACCAATCTACCAAACTGCCTTTCTTTCCTTCCTTCTTTCTTTCTTTCCTTACGTCCTAATTTGGACCTAGCACCATATAAAAACTACTAATCTACCAACCTTTCTTTCTTTTTGCTTTCTCTAAAAAAAAAAAAAAAAAAAGAAGAAGAAGAAGAAAAGAGAAGAAAAAAAGAAAAAAAAGTTTGATTATATTTAAAATTTAAATAAAAAACTGCACTCCTGTAATTAATTTTTTTCTTTTCTTTCTTTCTTTCTTTTTTTTTTAAATACAAAATATATAGAAATTAAAAACCATTATAACAATAATATAAGAAATTATCTTTCATATTCGCATCTGATGTGTATTCAAATATTCTGAGAGCTATTGTACATAATACTGTAAATTATGTGTACAGCTCAATTTATTTTAATAAAATTCCTTATTTATTTATTCAGTATTTTTAATAATATTTTTCTTTCCTTAAAAAAAAAAAAAAAAAAAAAAAGAAGAAGAAGAAGAAAAGAAAAAAACAAAGAAAAGATTGATTATATTTAAAATTTAAATAAAAAACTGCACTCCTGTAGTTAATTATTTTTCTTTTCTTTCTTTCTTTCTTTTTCTTTCTTTCCTTTTTTTTTTTTTTAAATACAAAATATATAGAAATTAAAAACCATTATAACAATAATATAAGAAATTATCTTTCATATTCGCATCTGATGTGTATGCAAATATTCTGAGAGCTGTTGTACATAATACTGTAAATTATGTGTACAACTCAATTTATTTTAATAAAATTCCTTATTTATTTATTCAGTATTTTTAATAATGTTTTTATTTCCTTAAAAAAAAAAATAATAATAATAATAATAAAAATAATAAATAAACAAATAAAATAAAAATACAGCGTAAAAACTTTTTATCATTTTTATTTTTTAAATGTTTTCGAAGAAAATTACTTTTTTTTCCTGAAATACAAAATAAAATACGTACAATAATTTATAATCCATGCAAACAGCACGATTTTTTTTTCTTGTTTAAATTTATTGCTCAAAACTTCTTTATGCAAATAAGGCATCAGTGCCTATTTAAATTTCAGACATGATTGAAAAGTGTTTTTTTATATTATTATTATTATTATTATTCTTTTAGTTAATGTGTCATTGATTTTTAAATATTAACACATGTTCCTTTTAATAGGCAAAACGGATTTCAGCTGGCGAAAAGTAAAAATTATTGGCTTAATGTGTTATTTTCATGGCAACCTTCTTTTTTCCCCACCCATTCATTCTTTTCACTTTGTGCACCCCTTCCTTAAAGTAAACTCTTCGAAAAGAAGGAGGGACGAAGGGCCAACTCGTGAAAGTTGAACTATAACCGGATTCGTTCATGACAGATGAGGATCATTATATATATTAACTAGTATATAACCCCGTCAAAAATGACGGAATGTGAACGATAAATCTTGAAAACAATGTTTAGAACATGAAGATTACCACGTGATCATTTAAATGTATTTTCAGTTTTTGTTTATAAATCAAATGTGTTTCGATATTTTATAATTTTCGTTCTGAAATTAAAAAAATTCTACCCGATCAATAAATATGAATGACAATAAAAGAACTGCTGGTTGACAAAAAATATAGGCCCGAAAACACAACAGCAGCAACACATCCCAGTGTTCCGTTAAGTGCTCTATTTAAAGTCCTCATAATAAGAATAATCTAGTGTGTCACTCACACGACTTTCTCTTACCCTGAAATTTAATGCTATAAGTACAGGTTGGAGATTAAGAGGTAAGATAAAGAGTACTGTTATGTACTATGTTAAACAATTCAAATTAGGCTTCGGAAGAGTTTTATATGATAATTAGTTCTGGCCTCCCCAAACCCCCGTTTCATTAATGCACCTACATTTATATAGAATTTAATTCGGTTATTAAAAAATAATTCAGTTTAAAAAAAAATAATTTATTAAAATTATTATTTAAAAATGTTATCTTGTATGATAATACAGACGATTTCCATATTAGAGAAAAAGTATAACACTAAATATCCAAAAAAAAGTTGAATTTATTCTCAATATTAAAGTAAAAAAAAAAAAAAAAAGTTAAAAATGAAAGAAATCAATAACTTTATTTTAAATTATCGTAGATCGATGGTTCAACCATTCGTTTTAAAGGTATTGGCGAGCTCTTTTGAAAGATACCCATCATGAAAATTTACTCCACTCGAGGGAGGACATCTACCCCAGGGGGGGGGGGGGAAGCGAGGCTCCTACATACACACAAAAAAAAAAAAAAATTCCCAGTTGACTATCTCTATTACAAAAAATATGTATTCGTTTCATTTGGTTTAGTGCAGTCTATAGATGTTAAATTCTACTTACCTGCAATTTCCCCCATAGACGTAGTGTATTTGAATGTCCCTGTACACGAAACATTTGCTTCATCTTAACGAAAAGCTTACTGTAGCATCCCTATATGATACACATTTAGAATACCGAGTTTGGAATTTCTGCTACTATTTGTTCCTGAGAAATGCTGATAACAGACACACAGACAGACAGACAGACACAGAGACCATTCGCTAAAAACGTGATTTTCGTATTCAGGGGACCTCAGAACATGTAAGTATAACAAAAACTCACGTTCGAAAATTTGACCCTAAAACAATACTTTCTCGACCCTATGGGTAAGAGGAAGTAAATAACGATTCACTTCATTTTACCAAAATACTTTTTTTTAAGACTATCGAAGATCCTGTTTCCAAATACGTAAGCGAAGTGTGACGTCACTGACCGTCCGTGGATGCAAGAAAAAGATTCCCTATATTAATCGTCCATTGTATTTTTTGTAAAAAAATAATTAAAAATCGAGGAAAATTATTTCCCGATTTTAATACCCCTATTTGGGTATAGATATTCTATCGTATACCTGTGTTAGATTGAGTTATTTTGCTGTCAAACTGACAAAATTTTAAATTTCAAAACTGTGTCATCTTTGGCGTTTTTTGTATTTGGCGATTAAAAACATACTACGAAAATATACATGCCAGATGTTTATTTTCGTAATATGTATTGTACGAAATATTGTTTTATATAATTCATCGCTCTCTTAATATAAGTTGTTAAAATAACCATGATTTTTGAAAGGAATAAAATATGTTCGCCAAATAATTTGGCGTTATATTTTTTCCGCCAAGGATGACAGATATATTAAATCTATTCCGCTGCAACATATGAGTATCTTATATCAGACACTTTATTTAGACATTTGAAAACAAATTTGACTTCAAATTATGATAGAATATTTATCATTTTCCTTTTAATTAGTATATTATTTGGATATTTATTGTGTAAATATCATCCTTTGAAATGAAATGCTTATGTTTTCAATCGAATATGGAAGTTTGCTATTTTATTTTTCTAAAGTTTTGAAATTTAAAATTTAAATTTTATCAATTTTACAGCAAAAACAACTTAATCTAACGCATGCACACGATAACTAATACATATCTATACCGAAATATGGGAATTAAAATCGGGAAATAATTTTCCTCAATTTTTAATAATTTTTTACAAATAATCCAACGGGCGATTAACATAGGAAATCTTTTTCTTGCATCCACTGACGCCCAGTGACGTCATCACTTTGCTTGCGTATTTTCTAACTAACTATCTAATAATTACAGACACTCCATGCTAACCCAAATTCACCTCTACTCTATACTCCCAACCAGCTATCTCACCCACAACATCGCCAAAATATCCAGGATCCAGCTAGGGACTTTCTCATTCTCAACCGAACATTTTATCTTGACTCGACATTATCACCTTAGACTACCCTACTTTCAATACTCATTTCAACTGGTAACCTTTACTTGCCCAACCAAACATTCTATCCCAACTATAACTTTACACTAATTTCAAAACTAAAATCAACAGAGCATTTCCTCGTGACGTCTGGTGGTTGGCAAAAAAGCGCGCTCGACTTTCCCGCGCCCCGCCCACCATTGCTAACCGCATAGCGATCCGCCATCGCTATGCTTTTCCCAAGCCTTTTTGCCAACCACTCATAAAAGTTGAGATGTTTGTTTACAAACAAGGAACTGCCCTACTGGCGACATTTACGTACTGAATTCGACGCCAATCATACCTTACAATGTAAACAAATAATGAAGCTTGATAAAAATATTTAAAGACTTTAATATGTTTTTACAAATATTTTAAGATTTTTAAGGCTTTAATAGAAATATTTTAAGCGTTTTTTTTAATGAAACAGTCAAAGAGTCGTTCATTCGCAATTAAAGAGTTGTCCATTTGGAATTTGTATTTTCTGAATGGCAACAGTTTATGTTTGTTTTTATTTGGCATTGCGTTGTTTATAATCATGAAGTTACATAATTCTATTTATAGGTTCATGTTTATAATAGCCAGTGATCCGTTATATTTAATTAAACATTTAAACATTACAATTGAATAGTTTTTCACGGTTTTAGAGGGAATAAATAACAATATGTGCGATACAAAACATGTATGAAAATGATATGTATGTTTTCGTAAGTTAAATTGAACAAACGGGAAAAAAAAAAAAAAATGGCTGCCAAAAGTCTCTGTTTTGAAGCGGTGTAAACCGGAATCGTGAATGACAGATGAGGGTCATTATATATATTAATACTATTAAGTGAGCAATATTTGTATGTATATTTCACTGTTCTCGAAAACGGTAATTCTGACAGTCACGAGATTTAACACAAAGGTGCCCACCGAAGGATCATTGTGCACACCGAAGTCGGAATTTCGAATTTTTGTTTAGTTTTCTTTTAATTAATAAAAATATGAAAAGAATAAGCTAATAATAGCAAAAAATTAGCCATTTAAATTTTATCCATAATTTAATTGTTGCCAAAAAAAAAAAAAAAAAAAAAAAAAAAAAAAACTTATACTATTAAGTGAGTAATATTTGTATATGTATATTTCACTGTTCTCAAAAACGGTAGCTCGAACTGTCACGAGATTTAACCGATTTAACACAAAGTTGCCCCCAGAAAGATCATTGTGCACATCGAAGTCAGAATTTTGAATTTTTGTTTAGTTTTCTTTTAATTAATAAAAATATGAAAATAATAAGCTAATAATCCGCGTTTGTAATGATCGATAGATGGCGCTCTCTGAACACTGCAGTTGTTAGTAAATATAACAGGCACGTGTAATTATTATTCTTTCTCCGCCATTTCATCATGGAAAGTCGATTGCATAATATGAGGATATGCAGTGGTGTGATAATTTCACCTTAGCCCACCAGAGGGCGAGCATTTCATTACAATCGCGGATAGCCATTTAAATTTTATCCATAATTTAATTGTTGCAAAAAAAAAAAAAAAAAAAAAAAGAGTTTATTTATTTTTTTATTATTTTTTTTTTCAAGAGGAAAATAAATGCATTTATCTAAACATGAACAATCCGCGATTGTAATGAAATGCTCGCCCTCTGGTGGGCTAAGGTGAAATTATCACACCACTACATATCATTATATTAAGCAATCGATTTTCCATGATGTAATGGCGGAGAAAGAACAATTATTAATCCACGTGGCTATTATATTTACTAACATCTGCAGTTCAGAGAGCGCCATCTATCGATCATTACAAACGCGGATAAAAAATAAAATAAATAAATTATGCATCTCACAAAAATTGACGTCATTTTTAATTTAAAATTTCTTTTACACATTGATAATGTGCTAATATAGTTTACGATGCTAATACATGTTGTACTAAAATCAGTTTTATTTATAGATCCTCCTGGGTGATTTTTAGTTTGATTTCTTTAGAAATCGACCTATCTGCGATTGTAATGAAATGCTCGCCCTCTGGTGGGCTAAGGTGAAATTACAATTAACATGAATAGCTTTCGGCTTTCATCGGGACGCCATTGCTTGCCGATGTTTAGTTTCACATATATTTATTGAATAAAAATGAATAAATCCGGAAAAAAAGATAACACGTACAGTTGTGTGCCAAAGTGTGACTCCAAAGGATCATTAAATCCAGAATTAAGCTTCCATTTATTTCCAAATGACAAATTTAAAATTTCAGTTGCTTCGGCTAATGGAAGTAAAGAATTAATCAGATGATTTAAAACTAATATTTCTTCAGCTTCAGTTAAAAATCAACTTCCGATCGCACTTTGAATAAACTGAAATATTTTTTTCCAAAAACAATCAATTTTCCATGATGTAATGGCGGAGGAATTATAGCACGAACATTAAGTAGTAACACAAATAGAACAATAATAAATACACGTGGCTGTTATATTTACTAACAAAAAAAAGTCGAAAAAGCGCCATCTATCGATAATTACAAACGCGGATTGCAATCACTTCGTTTATCTATCTATACTAATATTATAAATGCGAAAGTTTGGATAGATGGATGTTTGTTACTTAATCACGCCACAACGGCTAAACGGATTTGGATGAAATTTTGTACAGAGGTAGAGAATAGTCTGGAATAGAACATAGGTCACTATTTATACCGGAAATTTTATAAGATTTTTTAAAATTAATTAAAATATGAAAATAATAAACTGATGATTGACTTAATATAAGCCATTTAAATTTTTAATTGTTGCCGAAAACGTTTACGAGGTATTTTTTATTTTATTAACACGCTTATATTAGCTTCACCTGTATGTATGTATGTTTGTAACTTCTCTGGGAGCAAAACGTGATTGCACAAAATCCTTCATATCTCAAACAAAAAAACAGATATCCGTAAAATTTTTGCTTTAAAATATATTTTTTAATCATTTTGAATTAGGAAATAAATAGTGCGCGTGCAATAATATGAAATAAAAATATGAATTTAATGATTTGATAAAACACGATCGCGTGCTATCTTAAAAAGTAAAATTTAAAGTTTATTTTTTTTACAATAACAAAAATACATCACGTGAGTTAAAAATATAAAAATGAGAGAATAAAATAAAACATGGACAATATCTAACATATGGTGTGTCACTCACACGATCTTCTCTTACCCTGAATTTTAATACTGAGATAGATATTTTGTGCTTTTTAGTTCACATTTCTCTAAAAGCGTGTTCTTTAATTTTTTAAAACTATAATATTATTTTATTATTTTTTTTCAACATAAAATGAAATATGGTTTCACGCGAAAAATAAAAAATTACTTAATGTTAAATTGTTCGATGAGAAAATGACGCTTTATAATTTTAAAATAAAATATTACAATTCGAACATATTTTTTCTGAATTTAACTTCACAGCATTTTTTTATCCGCGTTTGTAATGATCGATAGATGCCGCTTTCTCAACTGCAGTTGTTAGTAAATATTGCCACGTGTAATAATTGCCACGTGCATTTATTATTGTGCTTTCTTGTTGTTCTATCATTGTTTCAGCGTGAAAGCTATCAGTGGTATGATAATTTCACCTTAGCCCACCAGAGGGCGAGCATTTCATTACAATCGCGGATATGCATCAACTTCAGATTTTTTTTTTTTTTTTTTCCTTCTTAGTACGGCGGATGGATCACGATTGGCATAAAAGCTAATTCAGCATTAAAGGTATTTTCTTATTGATAATTCTGGACATTTTTTTAAAATTTTGATGCTGAAGTAGATCGGACATTTTTCGCCAAGGAAAAGATAGAATGAAATACGCAAGCGAAATGATGACGTCACTGGCCGTTCGTTTATGCAAGAAAAATATTTTCTATGTTAAAAGCATATTGGATTTTTGTAAAAAATTATTAAAAATCGAGGAAAATTATTTCCCGATTTTAATCCCCATATTTAGGTATAGATATGTATTAGTTATCATGTCCATCCGTTAGATTAAGTTACTTTTTATGTAAAATTGACAAAATTTGAATTTTTAATTTCAAAACTCTAGAAAAAAAAAAAAAAAAAAAAAAAAAAAACATGGCAAACTTCAATATTCGATTGAAAACACAAACACTTCATTTCAAAGGATGATATTTACACAATAAATATCCTGTCGCTAAAATTCTTAACGACTTTATAAAAATCATCATTCAAGCACATGTCGCTACTTTGGCGACTCATTTCAGATATATCTTTTATATATAATTATTTATAAACATTTCAGAATATTAAATTTAAATAAGGTAAATATCTTACCTTATCGGTCCAGATTCGTGGGGACTGCCGGCCTCTGTAGTTTCCTTTCTATTCATTGGAGTCGATTGAAGTCTTAAAACGAAATTAATGATATCATTTTGAGACATACATTTATTACACACTACAATGACGAACACGAAGAACACACACTAAAGAGAAAAGAAGAAACAGAACATTAATATCGGCGCGCAGCGCCATCTACAGGTTTAGATTAGACCAATAAACAACACATTGGCCCCCGGATGAACATTAACTTTATGTTCATTTTCCCATTGTAATTATATCTGACATTTCTAAATCCAATATATTTCAAATTGTAAGTTCACACAAATGTCATAGTTTAAATGAAAGTTTTTAAAGTTTGTTTAGTCCTTTTCAAAAATTTCAACTGGATAAATCAACTGGAAAGGACGTCTCAATGTTCCTGTAGAGGTTTTTATCTCACAAGATCTAACCTTTCCATCTCTACCAGGAAACACTTGTGTTATTACTCCCAATTTCCACAAGTGCCGTGGCAATTTGGAATCGTGGATTAACACAATATCATTTGGAGTATATTCACGAATACTGGAGTGTCGACTTGTCATGGCGTTTTTAAGCTGTAGAAGGTATTCCTTCTTCCACCTTGACCAGAACTGGTCCAATATTCTTTCCTTTTGATTAAAACGTTTGATATATGTTGCCGAAGTTCCAGGAAGCACATGTGGTTTCATATGCACGATAGGTAGGGTAGTAAGTCGCTGACCTACCAAGAAGTGTGCTGGCGTGATTGGGGAAGGTTCTCCTGAGTCTGCATATGTATATGTAATGGGTCGGGAATTAATTGACCCTTCAATTTCACATATAACTGTATGTAGTTGTGTGTGTGTTAAAGTGGTTTTGCCAACCACCTTTCTTAAGGCAGATTTTACAGATCGCACAAGTCGTTCATAGAAGCCTCCCCACCATGGCGACATTTCCATGATAAACTTCCATTTTATTTTATTACTACTATAGTAATCTTTAACGTCGGGATGGGTGATTATTTTCCAGATGTGCCTTAACTCAATATCAGCTCGATGAAAAGTTCGTGCGTTGTCGGAGTAAACCGTATGGCAAAGACCCCGCCTTGCTACTATTCTTCTGAAGGCCAATAAAAATGTTTCTGTAGAAAGGTTCTCTACCAATTCTAGGTGCACTGCTCTTGTGATAGCGCATGTGCACAACAAAATATATATTTTGCTATCCGTATTTCGGATGTATAAAGGGCCTGCAAAATCAAGGCCTATCACTGCAAATGGCTTTTGTTCATTGATACGATCTGCAGGTAACGGAGCTGATATCTGGGCTCCAGCTCTAGAATTAAATTTTATGCAAATTCTGCATCTTCTTAATACGCTTTTTACTGCCTGTCTGCCCTTGATTACCCAAAATTCCTCCCGTAATTGTACTAATGTATCATTAATGCCAAAATGGAAAACTTTTTCATGCGCATTTTTTATTAACAAATCAATTAATTTACCCTTTGAAGGCAACAGGATCGGGTGTTTTTCGTTAAAGGAATAATTTGATTTCTGAAGCCTTCCTCCGATGCGCATTATTCCTACGGAATCCAAAAATGGTGAGAACTCAATTAAATTTGAATTTTTAGAAATAGGTTCCCCATTTACCAAACAGTTTAATTCATTCGGAAAACTAATTTTTTGTGTATATTTAACCCATATTGTTTGCGCACTACCAATTTCTTCTGCCGATAATGGACCGCTAACTTTCTCGTTTTTAGGATTCGCGTTGTTAAGAAATCTCTTTATCCATGCCGTAATTCTGAGGACTCTTAAAATGTTACTATATTTTTCTAGATCCAATATTGGTTCAACTGTTTCTATACAGATTTTAAACTGAATTATTTTTTCAGGTGTTTTTCTTTTTTCTTCGGTAATATATTGCGTGTCTACCTTTTCACCAATATCATTACCTTTACCATTTAGCTCAGATAACCATTTTGGACCTTTAAACCAAAAATCATTATTAACTAACGCATTTGCGCTAATACCACAAGTAACTAAATCTGCGGGATTATCCTTTGTATTACAATATGACCAATTTTCGGGTACTGACAATTCCTGAATTTCAACTACTCTATTTTTAACAAAGGGTTTCCATTGTTTCGCCGATCCCTTCACCCAGTGTAAAACAATAGTAGAATCTGTCCAATAAAATTTCTCGATGTTAATTTCCTTAAATATATCACAAATATATTTCGCTACTCTAGCTGCTATCACCGCTCCCATTAACTCCAATCTTGGTAGTGTTAGTTTCTTTAGCGGCGCAACTCTAGCCTTTGACATAATCATACTTACATAACATTTTTTATCATTACTGATAACCCGAAAATATGCAACGCAACCATATGCAAGTGGTGAAGCATCTGAAAAAATGTGTAGTTCTACACGCGAATTTTTCAAATCAACATACGTGAAATAGCATCTATCTATTCGAATTTCTAATAAATCCTTAATTTCGTTACACCACTTTATCCAAATTCCCTTAAGATCATCCGGCAATTCGTGATCCCAATCCATACCTCTTTCCCACATTCTTTGAAGAAAACACTTTATCCTAATTAAAAAGGGAGATATAATCCCAATACCAATAGGATCAAAAAATTTTGCAGCTGTATGTAATACATATCTTTTCGTACATACCGATATATCCAAATTTTCAACTATAGATTTCAAAGCTAATCCTAATTTATCACTATCTTTATCCCACACCAATCCAAGAATATTTATTACATTTTCATTATTTACCTCCGAAAAACAATCATTTTTATCCCACATGTTCTTTAATTTCTGTGAATTCGTACTAAACTTTCTTAATTTCATTCCAGCCTTTGCTAAAATATTTACCGCAGTAGAAGTTAATTCATAGGCACCGTTAACGGTATCTGAGCCATAAAGCAAATCGTCCACAAACAGAGCTGAATTTAACATTTCATAACTATCCGGATAAATTTCCTTATATTCCTTAATGTGTTTCTTAATTGTTGCCGTTAAAAAGAAAGGAGAAGTTGTACAACCAAATGTAGCTCTGGTCATTCGCATTATTTTATAATTCTCGGTATCCTCGTCAAACCATAAAAACTTTAGAAAATTTCTATCGGGTTCCGCGATTTCTATCATTAAAAACGCCTTTTCAATATCTGCGCAAAACGCAGTCTTAAACATTCGAAATCTATTAATTACATCCAAAATTGGAGGTGTAAGACATGGCCCTTTTACGAGACAATTATTTAGAGATTTACACCCCGATACTCTACTGGAACAATTAAAAACAATTCGTACCTTTGATGTTTGTTTTTCCCGTCTTACAATTTCTCTATGGGGAGCGAAATACTCCTTTTTTGTACGACCGCAGTCTTCAACGATACCCAATTGTTTTTGTTCTGTGATTATCTGCCTATATTGCTCGAAAATCCATTTATCCGCCTTTAATCTTTTTCTCAAATAATTGAATTGGCGTTTAGCGTTTTCAAAATTATTCTCAAATTTGTCAATACCATGATCATTCCATAATAAATGAGTAACATAATGACCCTGTTTATATTCTAACTGTTTATCAAATTTATTTATTATTTCCTGATCGGAAGCAGAAATCAATTTATCATCATTTATTCCCAAAAAATCCAAAGACCATAACCTTTGCAAATCATTACCCGTAGAATCGGATGATTCATTTTTTTTCACGCATGGATGGTTTTCATGTAAACAAAAAGAGTTACCACATTCAATCTTTAACACGCTGGCGCCAGTAATTAAGTTGTCTGAATCGTTTCCTGAATTATTGTTTCCTGACAATGTCCATCCGAATAATGTATTTACAGCAAACAACGAACGATTAATTTTCTTTTTATTTTTTTGCAGTTTCCAAAATAACCCGCCGCCAATTAGAATGTCTGGAGCCTTCGAATGCAATTGCGGAATTTTATTTCTTTCCCCCTCTCTCGAAACCCAAAGTTTTCGAAATGATGCGTCATCCAGAATCTGTAACTTCGTAAAAGAGATTTGATTTACGACCAATGCCTCTACATAACATTTCTGTTTGTGGTTTTTTAAATGAGACAATTCGAAATTTACGACTGAATATTCGTTCGATTGGGGTTGTTTACACGAAAACGGATATATTATCACAGTTTCTTTTCTAATCACCGGCAATTTTAATTCACGGGCGAGTGATATGTTTATGAAATTTCTTTGGGATGCATTATCGAATAATACGGCACACTTTAGAGAGTTTAAATTAGAACTATTTGTTATTCTTGCGAAGCAAGTTTGTAAATATATTTCATTATTCTCAAGCGGATTTTGTACAGGACACTTATAGGACAATACAGAATTATCATTTTCGCAAACACTGTTCTCAGAATTATTTGTTTGGGTGTGTTCGATGTGATTTTTATCTTTCATATGAGCCGTTGGAGTTTCCGATTTTTGCTTATAGCAAATTAATGTATTGTGTTTTCCTGAACATATCTCACATTTGAGACCCGATAAACAGAATTTTGCGGTATGTTTACCTCTTTTGAAACATAAATAACAGATTCCCTGTTTGCGTAAAGACAATTTTTTAGCCTCTAAATTTAATTTACACATTTTACTGTCATGATCGTTATTTACATCAACACAAAATATACATTTACTAACAGTTAATTTAAAGGCTGATGCCTTTTGCATTGTGTTAGAATTTTTATATCCCGAACCAGATTTCCGGTAGTAAGCATTATTATTATTATTATTTTCCGATGATTTTGAATCAAATCTGGAATTTGAGTTTTTATATCCGCTATTGTGAGTTTCTACTTCGCGTTTTAAAAATAAAAAGGTTTTTTCCCTAGTCTGAACTTCTAATTTTAAATGTTTTAACAAATCTTGTACATCCCATTCCTCGGATTCTGTTTTCATTTTATTATAGTCTATCATAATACTGGTAGGTATTAATTTTGTAACAATTGGAAATAACAAATTTCCGTAAGATTTTAAATCCACACCTAAATTTTCGAGAGATTTAATATTAATATCAAGGGCGTCGTGCAGTAAGCGTAATTCTTTAATTTGATTTGGAGATTTAACAGGGTTCAAATTTAATAACGCGTCAATTTTATATCTTATTATAATATCTTTTTTTCCGAATCTAGATTTTAATAAATCAATTGCAGTATTGTAATTTTGATCTGAAAGTGCTAAACCCTGAATAGCTGTTAAAGCTTGGGCTTTTAAAAAGCTGCGTAAATACACAAATTTCTGCACATTAGAAATGTTGTTGTTATTATGTATTGTAATCTCATACTGGCTCCAAAATTCAATCCAGTTTTCTGGAGAACCGTCATAAACAGGAATTGATAACTTGGGTAGTCTCACAGAACTAGCATTAATTCTTTCTAAATGCAGATTGGGTGTTTGCTCATTTCTTGGCTGCGATAAGATCGGAGTAACGTTTAAATTTTTAATTTTCTCTATCTTATTGATAATTTGAGCTTTTACATCAATAATTAAATCTCTGTATTCTTGTCTCGTTTCTATTTCCGTTTGTAGCTCGTTGAGATCCGTGATTTTGGCCTCAATTTGATCTTCAACTTCTATAATTTCGTTATTCTTTACTTGCAGTTTTTCTAACTGTGATTCTAATTCAAAAACATTTAACCCTTCGTCGGGTTCATTTAATTTTATATTTATCGTGTTTATCAATTTTGTACACAATCCTTTTAGGGTAGATCTTTTTCTCTTCAATTTTTCAAGTTCGGTAGCCATATTGATTTAATTTACAAATTTGGACTATAGTATAAGTAACAGCTTAAAATCATATTTAAGGGCCTGGCAGTCCCTGTTCGGGCGCCAATATTTATGTCGCTAAAATTCTTAACGACTTTATAAAAATCATCATTCAAGCACATGTCGCTACTTTGGCGACTCATTTCAGATATATCTTTTATATATAATTATTTATAAACATTTCAGAATATTAAATTTAAATAAGGTAAATATCTTACCTTATCGGTCCAGATTCGTGGGGACTGCCGGCCTCTGTAGTTTCCTTTCTATTCATTGGAGTCGATTGAAGTCTTAAAACGAAATTAATGATATCATTTTGAGACATACATTTATTACACACTACAATGACGAACACGAAGAACACACACTAAAGAGAAAAGAAGAAACAGAACATTAATATCGGCGCGCAGCGCCATCTACAGGTTTAGATTAGACCAATAAACAACATATCCAACTAATATACTAATTAAAAGGAAAATGATAAATATTCTATCATAATTTGAAGTCAAATTTGTTTTCAAATGTCTAAATAAAGTATCTGATATAAGATACTAATATCTTGCAGCGGAATAGATTTCATATCGGTCATCCTTGGCAGAAAAAAAAAAATATATCGCCAAATTATTTGGTGAACATAATTTAATTCCTTTAAAAAATCATGGTTATTTTAACAACTTATATTAAGAGGGTAATGAATAATATGAAGCAATATATCGTACAATGGATATTACGAAAATATACATCTGGCATGTATATTTTCGTATTACGTTTTTGATCACCAAATACAATAAGCGCCAAGAACGACAGAGTTTTGAAATTTAAAATTAAAATTTTGTCAATTTGACAGCAAAATAACTCAATTTAACGCATGCACATGATAACTAATCTATACTAATATTATAAATGCCAAAGTTTGGATGGATGTTTGTTACTCAATCACGCCACAACGGCTAAACGGATCTGGATGAAATTTTGTACAGAGATAGATAATAGTCTGGAATAAGACATAGGCTACTATTTATACCGGAAAAATGTAAATTTTTAATTAATCTTCTATATTATATAGATATTTCTTCTCTTCTTCTATAATAAAACTTTAAAATAATTTATTTTAGTTTTTAATTGTTGCCAAAGACGTTTACGAGTTAATTTATTTTTCCACATGTAATAAAATATATTTTCACGCGAATTATAATCCGCGATTGTAATGAAATGCTCGCCTTCTGGTGGGCTAAGGTGAAATTACAATTGACATGATAGCTTTCGGCTTTCGAATAGACGCCATTGCTTGCCGATGTTTAGTTTCACATATATTTATTGAATAAAAATGAATAAATCCGGTAAAAAAGATAACACTTACTGTTGTGTGCCACAGTGTAACTCCAAAAAATCAAGAAATCCAGAATTAAGCTTCCATTTATTTCCAAATGACAAATTTAAAATTTCAGTTGCTTCGGCTAATGGAAGTAAAGAATTAATCAGATGATTTGGAACTAATATTTGTTCAGCTTCAGTTAAATATCTACTTCCGATCGAACTTTGAATAAACTGAAATATTTTTTCCAAAAGCAATCAATTTTCCATGATGTAATGGCGGATAAATTATAGCACGAATATTAAGAAGTAACACATATAGAACAAAAATAAATACACGTGGCTATAATATTTACTAACAACAAAAGCTGAAAAAGCTCCATCTATCGATCATTACAAACGCGGATTAAAAAAATATTAAAATTTTTAATTAATCTTCTATATAATATAGATATTTCTACTATCTGTGTTTGTAATGATCGATAGATGGCGCTTTTTCAGTTTTTGTTGTTAGTAAATATTATAGCCACGTGTATTTATTCTTCTTCTTTTTGTTATTCTACTTAATATTCGTACTATAATTTCTCCGCCATTACATCATGGAAAATTGATTGCTTTTGGAAAAAAATGTTTCAGTTTATTCAAAGTTCGATCGGAAGTAGATTTTTAACTGAAGTTGAACAAATATTAGTTTCAAATCATCTGATTAATTCTTTACTTCCATTAGCCGAAGCAACTGAAATTTTAAATTTGTCATTTGGAAATAAATGGAAGCTTAATTCTGGATTTCTTGGACCTTTGGAGTTACACTGGAGCACACAACAGTATGTGTTATCTTTTTTACCAGATTTATTCATTTTTCTTCAATAAATATATATGAAACTAAACATCGGCATGCAATGGCGGCTGGATGGAAGCCGAATGGGCTTTTCCCACCTGACGTCAGAGGTCACATGATAGAGGAAACAAATAGCAGACAAAGTCTTGTTTATAAATAGCGATTGCTGAAATAACATATTTTCTATTCTTATTTTTGATCAATCGTATTTAATCTGTGTTATTATTATTTTTTTTTATAAAATATCATTTTTAATCCATTTTATATCATTATTCATCATCTTTTGTTTCCGTATACATTTACAATCATCATTTAGTTTATGTTTGTTATTGATGTTCTTGAAGAACATGTTTTATACTCTGATTTTTGGTATTTAAATCAGTGACAGTGCAATATCGTACTGCGTAAATCCATTTAGACCAGTAACTAAGTTAAATAACTTGTTGTAACACCTTTATGCAATTAAATTAAATGAAAACATTTTAAAAATTCAAATTATGATCCATAAACATTCCACAATAAGCTATTATTTATTGCTAGATCAGTTAACGTTACAGTTATACACTACAATATACAAAAATCGATTCTTATAGGTAAAAATAAATAAACACATAAAATATTTTTTAAAAATTATTAAATTTACAAATACAATCATTCTACTGTTTACAAATGCACAATATTACTTTTATTTTATTTTATATTAAATATTAACATTTTTGTTCTTAAGAACAATATTTAATTGAATTCGATTCTCAGAATTCGATTATTCGTTTTCCTCTATCACGTGATTGAGCAGACGACAGTGGGAAGAGCCCATTAAAGCATGTTTATTGTAATTTCACCTTAGCCCACCAGAGGGCGAGCATTTCATTACAATCGCGGATAATAAAAATTTAAATTAATTTATTTTAATTTTTAATTGTTGCCAAAGAATATTTCACGCGAATAATAATGAAAAAAATATTAAATATTAAACTTGCTTAGGCACATGACAACATGACGTCATTATCAAAATTAAATAATAAGAAAATGAAAGCTAATTCAGATCTGTTATTAAAGAGCTTTATTTGTTGATAATCCTGGGTATATTTTAAATTTTATTACTGAAGTAGATAGGACATAACTCTATTTTTGTGACAGCAACCTTAAGCCAAGTAGTCCATAAAATATATAAACAAATCTGTACATATAAAAGAGTAAACTCACTGATTCACTGACTCAACACTGCCATGACGATTCTGTGGGAAAGAGGGTCACAAATTTTAGTACCAGGTTGGTTTTCGGAGCCTGACCCCCCCCCCCCTGTAAGACGGAATTTTGCAAAATACCCCCCTGTCCCCCTTGGGGGGCAGAAGGCATAACTCGGCTCCAAATTACTTAACGGTGAAGAAATTGCAGATGGAAAGACCAGACTGTACAAAAAAATTATTTTCTGCGAATTTGGAATTTTAGATTTTTAAGGGGGGGGGGAGGAAAGGGAAAAGGTTTTCGAAAAATGGTACTCAATACATGAGGAAATCGAACTGAACACACACTACAAAGGGATTTTGTGAAATTCTACCCTACCACTCTTTGGAGAATGGGGGGAAAAACATGTATTCATGCGCAACGCTGCACTAAATTATCTTAGGTTGGAATTTTTTTATGTAAGGGACGATTATATGTATCTAACTCATAGTATGAAGAGATTTTGCGAAATTCCCTCCTCCTTCCCTCCTTAAGAGCGGGGGGAGGGATTAAAAAAAAGTTTTAAAGCATAGCTCAGTTTAAAATAATTTCAGAATCTCAATTTTTTGATGTGTCGGTTAGGTATGTGTATGCAACATACAATATAAAGTAATTTTGGAAATTTAACCCCCCCCCCTCCCCCTTGGGGTGGGCGGGGCAAGAACCCCATTTTGAAGCTTAAATCCGTCCAAATTACCTGAGAATGGCGAATTTTTGTGTGTGGGTGTTAATTAAGTGTGCGAAATATGCGAAATATGAGATTTTGTAAAACTTTCAACTTTAACCGCGAGGGAGGGGGAGTAAAAAGCAAAGTAAGGGACTGCCGAAGGCACTGGGGCTCCAGACTCGACTGTGACGAGCGGGAATACCGCTACAGAAAGTATCAGGATCTTAAACTTAGATTTTGACGGATTTCAATGATTTTTTTTTTTTTTTAGATATTTTATTATTATTAATGATATGCTGTTTTGGGGATTCGTTTCAATATAATGACCAGCGAAGCGGGCAAAGCCTGCTAGTTAGTATTATTACTATAACAATTAATCAGGTTATCCAAATTGATATTTTTATCTTGGGAAGTATGAATGAAAAATTAGCTACAACGGAAAGTGTATATCAGTTAATTTACATGTGTTGTTTAACAACATACTTGATGGTTACGACGCGACGTGACTTTATGCAAAAAATAATTCCAAGGTTATTTTTATTTTTTACATTAACATTAAGGAGAAATGGGTCGAAGAACAACTGATAGTTTGAAGGTTGTGGAAAGGTAAATTTGCATGTATATATCTCCCGTTGCGAAAAATAATTATAGACTATATTGATTTATTATGCTGTTTAAAAAGAAAAATGAGACTTGAAATGAAAAATGTCAAAAGAAAATCTTATAATAAGCAGACGATTATTATAATAAACTAGCCTGTCTTTGCCAGCCCAGCGGTCGATATTTTCCTTTCTTCACACATTCTCCAAATCAAAAAGAGTGGACAAATGTGATAAATAATATAGTGAAATAATAATAATAATTAAAATAAAATTGCGTTTTTATTTAAAATCAGAATAATGGAATTTGAGTCATGAAATATAATTTGAAATTAATTACTTATGAAAACCAACTTTAGCGGAAATTCGACAAAATATTCGTTAGTTTATTTGTTTTGAAAAGATAATATCTAAAATACCCCCAAATTTACTTTTTTTTTTTTTTTTTTTTAAGTTCTACCTGAATCCAACCATGGTAACAGAAAAGTACCATAATATTTTTTGGTTTGAATTTATTATCATTTATGTTATTTTACCACGATTTTTTTTTATTTTTATTAACTTCTATTCTTGTTTGTTTGTTTGTTTGTCCGGTACAAATCTTGCAATCGAATTTTAACTAACTTCCCTACTAGCTAGACATTTGAAACTTTCACACTAGCTCAGAACCCGGTGACAATACAATCCGCGATTGTAATGAAATGCTCGCCTTCTGGTGGGCTAATTTAAAATTACAATTAACATGCTTTAATTCGGCTTTCAACAAGCCGCCATTGCTTGCCGTTGTTTAGTTTCACATATATTTATTGGATAAAAATGAATAAATCCGGTAAAAAAGATAACACATACTGTTGTGTGCTACAGTGTAACTCCAAAGGATCAAGAAATCTAGAATTAAGCTTCCATTTATTTCCAAATGACAAATTTAAAATTTCAGTTGCTTCGGCTAATGGAAGTAAAGAATTAATCAAATGATTTGAAACTAATATTTGTTCAACTTCAGCTAAAAATCTACTTACGATCGAACTTTGAATAAACTGGAATATTTTTTTCCAAAAGCAATCAATTTTCCATGATGTAATGGCGGCGAAATTATAGCACGAATATTAAGTAGAATAACAAAAAAAAAACGATAATAAATACACGTGGCTATTATATTTACTAACAACAAAAGCTGAAAAAGCGCCATCTATCGATCATTACAAACGCGGATACTTCGAAGTCCGATTTTCGAAATTTTTATTAGTTTTCTCATACTCAATTAAAATATGAAAATAATAACATCCTAATAGCCTTAAAATAGCCATTAAAATATTAACTATAATTTAATTGTTGCCAAAAAAAAATTCACGAGTTCATTTTCTTTCGACATAAAAATAAATACATTTAATTCAACGTGAACTTTAAAAAATTATAAAAAGTTCAATTATGCATCTCACAAAAATTGACATCATTATCCCTTTAAAAATTTTATGCACATTGATAACAGCTCTATGATTCATCAGAAAATTTAAAACATGGTATATAAAAAGTTTTTTTTTTAATCTTATAATTATTATTTTTATTAACTTCTATTCTTGTTTGTTTGTTTGTTTGCCCGGTACAAATCTTGCAATCGAATTTTAACTAACTTCCCTACTAGCTAGACATTTGAAACTTTCACAGTAGCTCAGAACCCGGTGACAACACAATAGTTCGAAGTCCGATTTTCGAATTTTTGAAATATGAAAATAATAACATCCTAATAGCATTAAAATAGCCATTAAAATGTTAGCTGTAATTTAATTGTTGCCAAAAAACATTTATGAGTTCATTTTCTTTCGACATAAAAATAAATACATTTAATTAAACGTGAACGTTAAAAAATTATAAAAAGTTAAATTATGCATCTCACAAAGATTGACGTCATTATCACTTTAAAAAATTTATGCACATTGATAAGAGCTCAATGATACATCAGAAAATTTAAAACATGGTATATAAAAAGTTTTTTTTAATAATTTAATTATTTAATACTATTATTATTGTTATTATTTTAATTATTTATTACAATCATTTTAACATTTTTTAAACCTTTTTATGTTAATTTAGCTAAATGTTTTTACCATAATGTGTTTTTTTACTTTCTCTCACTCATATATATGGTAGGGAAAGTACTGTTTTTGAGAAAATTTTTTTGGAATTGTTTCTGTTATATTTATACACATTTTGAGGTCAATGACCGTCCGTGGATGCAAGAAAAATATATCCCATTGGATTTATTGTAAAAAATATATTAAAAATCGAGGAAAATTATTTCCCGATTTTAATCCCCGTATTAGGGTATAGATATGCATTAGTTATTGTATGCATGTGTTAGAATGAGTTATTTTGCTGTCAAATTGACAAAATTTAAATTTTAAATTTTAAAACTCTGTCGTGCTTGGCATTTTTTTGTATTTATCAATCAAAAACGTAATACGAAAATATACATGCCAGGTGTATATTTTCGTAATATGTATTATACGAAATATTGTTTCATATTATTCATTACTTTCTTAATATAAGTTGTTAAAATAACCCTGATTTTTGAAAGGAATTAAATATGTTCGCCAGATAATTTGGCGATATTTTTTCTTTTCCGCCAAGGATGACAGATATGAAATCTATTCCACTGCAACATATGAGTATCTTATATCAGACACTTTATTTAGACATTTGAAAACAAATTTGACTTCAAATTATGATAGAATATTTATCCTTTTCCTTTTAATTAGTATATTAGTTGGATATTTATTATATAAATATCATCCTTTGAAATGAAATTTTTATGTTTTCAATCAGATATGGAAGTTTGCCATTTTTTTTTTTTTTTTAGAGTTTTGAATTTTGAATTTTGAAATTAAAATTTTATCAATTTTACAGCAAAAACAACTTAATCTAAGGCATGCACACGATAACTAATACATATCTATACCCAAATATTGTGATTAAAATCGGGAAATAATTTTCCTCGATTTTTAATAATTTTTCACGGAAATTCCAATGGGCGATTAACATAGGAAATCTTTTTCTTGCATCCACGGACGATCAGTGACGTCATCACTTCGCTTGCGTATTAGATCACTGAACTGAGTCCACGTACTTAAATATTGCTTTTTTTTTTATCCTCGTCTATTTTATTGTCTCTATCGTATCGTTTCGACAAAATATAATCGTAACTGGATCACGTTAGAGAAATATTATATAGATAATACGTTAAAGATATACCTTTCATAAACAATAATGAATCTGAATCTGAATGAAATTGTGAGTCCCTGTATTATCCCTGTTATATTAATCAGTCATGCTATTTATATCATTTACTCCAATTACAGACGAAAGCATCCCTCAAAAATTACATCTATGGTTTTATTTTTAAAGAAGAACATAAAATAATTTTCTTTTTGTGTAAGCCCTGTGTATTGTCTAAAAATAGAATACTCTGTCTATACATTAACTAATACTTAAAATTACCAATAAGTGACAAATTAATAGTGATATTTATTTTATACTATTTCTTTCAAATATGGAGGATTAAATCTCAAATGCAGTTTTATTTTTATTAGAGAAAAACAAATATAGACTGTTTTTATGTTGTCTTATATACCGTTTAAAAATAGAATACGCATTATAGTGTGTACTAAAACATACAGTAGTTAAAAAAAAAAAAAAAAAAAAAAAAAAAAAACTTGTGACACAACTAATTAAACCTTTCGAGCTATTTCCACTTGTATTTAATAGTGTATCTATCGAAATATTTTGTACGTCCCTATGAAACAACCATTAATGCTAATGATACTCATTTATATAGGAAGCATGCTTATGCACATCTATATAATCATAATGTATTAATTTCGTTTTGTTTTGTGCAGTATTAAGATGTAAACAGGTTTTACAGAAATAAATCTCAGAGACTGCAAGGTATGGGAAAGATTTTGTGGGCGCTTGCACATAAATCAGTAGTGCTATTTATACTATTTTCAGTGGGGAACATGCTATAGTAAGGATAATTATCATGGATTAGTTTCAAAATATTCCACATATTCCGAAAATTCGAGCCTAAATACGGACAGACAGACCAAAGGCATAAACATTTTTCAACCTTTTTAAAGTGTTAAAATTATCTAACGCACTGTACAATTTTTTCATTTTTGTAATTGATTATAAATTGTTCATTAACTTAGTGAAAATCTATTTATATAATTTGCAAGAGAGGTAACGATTCCAGTTCGTACTCATCTTAGCAAGTTGCCTTTCATACTTTAGTTAATTTTTAAAAATCTAATTGTCCAATCGGTAAGCTGTTTAGTCCAACGGATTAAAAAAAAATCGTACCTGTCATTTGGTACCTTATTTGTAACGAAGTTTTGATTAGATTTTTTAAAATTAATTAAAATATGAAAATAATAACCTGGTTATAACTTCAAAATTGGACATATAAATTTATAATTGTTGCAAAAAAAAAAAAAAAAACAGTTAATTATTATTATTATTTTAGCATAAAATGAAATATGCTTTCACGCGAAAAATAAAAAATTATAAAATATTGAATTTGCTCATGCATATGAAAAAAAATGAAAATGTGAAAATGGAGCAGAAAAACAAACATAACCGTTTTTAATATACTTCAATTTTAGATTTCTTTATTTTTTGTTTTGTTCAAATAGTTGTTTTTGGCACGAATGAATCGCGCTTGGCATGAAAGCTAAATCATTGATAATCCTGGGTAATATTTTAAAATTTTGATGCTGAAATAGGTAGGACATTTTTCTCCAAGGACTCTACTTTTGACAGAGACAAGTGCACGATATTTTGAAGACATACACTGTTAAAAATTTCTGTAAAAATACAGAAAAAGTATTGAGAATCTCCGTAAATGTACATGAGTTCACTGTTAAAAGCAGTGAATCAAGAAACTCGGTTCACTGTCAAAAATTTCTCTAAAAGTACAGAAAAAGTATTGAGACTCTCCGTAAATTTACATGAGTTCTCTGTTAAAAGCATTGAACCAAGAAACTCAGTTGTTAATTTACAGATATTTCCCTTTTCAAAACAACGTTTCCCCTGTAGGGATTTTGATAGATACATTAAATAAAAAACTATATAAATGCATAACCTTAAATTATTTTTATATTAAAGTAAATACCTATATATATATATATATATTTAACTAGAAGTTTTGTAGGTAGAAATATACTGAATAGTTTGTTTCATTGCAATGTACTATTACGTAAAAAGGGCGGAAAAGGGAACGTTAGGGAAAATTAGATTGTTTCTGCGGAATGTTTATCTTCGTATCTACTGATTAAAAGTTTGTTGTTGTTGATTGTATTGAAGAACTTAAAGCAATTCGTGTTTTCATTTGGAATTCATAATTAGGTAAGTTAAATATTATATAATCTTTTATCCTATTTTAATAATCAACAAAAACAATGATTGTTTATGTTAGTTATATTAGTGGTTATTTTTTTATATTTAAATCCTGAAACTTATAAACAGAGTTATTCAATTTAAAGATACCTAGAATCTAGTATGTAGTATCTAGCTACGTATTTCGGTTACATAATTCTTTATGTATTTACTGCGGAGAGCAAAATTATAGAAATTATACAAATGCAGCAGAAATCAATTAAATTTTATATGTAATACACTAGTCTTTTTTCGAAGTTAAATGAATGATACTGCTGCTAATTTTATATTAATATTTTACAAATATTGCATGTGTATCTTTAACTTTATTTTTACATGCGTATCTTCTTTAATTTACAATGGAGCAAAATGATGAGAATGTCATAGTTATATCAATGTAGTTCGGGATAGTCTTATCTGCGCATGATTTTGTAAAGCATTTAGAAGAGCTTCTAAAAGCAGTTGTAATTGCATTCGTTCAGTTCAGAGAATATTTCCATGTTGGAGAGAGGGTAAATGTTTCATAATACCGAAAGAGGCCATTTTAGTTAATAATAACATATGCTTTCTTCATAAATTGCTCATAAAACAAAACTTTAGAAGACTGTCGTTTTCATTTTCTTACAAATTTCGACTATGCAAGGTACACAAAATCAACAGGGGAGGAGAATTGTTTTGAAACGACATAGACGTTTGACATTTCGCACGGTAGCAAATAAGAACAAAATAAATTAGAAGTCCGTATGAGTAATAAGAACAGCAAAAGCAAAGAAATCATTAGAGATGTAAAACTATGGCATTATACGCTTATAACACCTGCCATGAAAAAGCCTACATTCAGCTTGCAGAGAAACCTAAGAAAAAACAAATAAATTGGTCTAAAATTTTTTCATGGATTAAAAGAAACTTAATTTAGATGTTCTCGACAACATGCATTCATAACGGTATGAGCTTTTAATGGAAAAGGACGAATTTTCGACATGTTAGCCGGGAAAGGGGGGGACTTTCTTATAATTTGAGCCGCCTTTTCTTCTAGAGTTTGGAAGAAAATCGCTTTAGCAGAAGATTTACAAAATAAACATAGATATATTAATTTGTTAGAAAGCAGTTATTGTAAAGGATGAAAAAAGTGTGTGTGTAGGGGGAGGAAGGGGGGGGGGGTTGTTAAACACAGTTTAGCACATCCATAAAAACAGAGAAACATTATTTCAAATTATATATTAAGTACTTGATGTTAAACATTATTTTTTCGGGGGGAGGGGAGTTGTACATAAACCCAGCAATATTTTTAGTTTTTTTTTTTTTTTTTTTTTTGCGAGTGTCAACATTTAATATATAAATTAAGAAACAATGCAAGAAAAACGATAAAATTATTTTTTTTTTTTCCACAGCGGCAATACTGGATGGGGGGGGGGGAGAGGGGAGGGAGATTAGATTAAATTTTCAAACTAGTAGCACAATCTGCTCACAAATTGATGTTTAAAGATTAAATGTATAGTTTAAGAATCAAGCTGAGTAGAGAAATGTTTTATACTAAATTTTACACAGGCTACATTCTGTAAATAAATTCAAATCGAAGTTTAAAAAAGTTCAATTTAATGCGGAATTATTTTGAAGTATAAAAACAACTGGATTATCGAGTTACACTAGATAAATGTTTCCTAACCATACGTTGCCAAAACTACGCCTACGTGTTTTTACAGCGGGGCGGAGACGTTGATTACATGTTAACTGCAATTAAAAAAATACTTTTTTGATGAAATAAGTCAAACTTACACTGTCTTATCGACACAAAGTCCGAACACTTTCCGACAAGATTTTTGGTATGAATTAAAACGTTTTTTAAGCGTTTATTTTCTTTTATTTCTTTATTTTTGGAGAAGAACAGATGTCTAATGGCCAGAAAAGTTTATTAAATGAGCAATGTTTTTCTCCGATAAGAATAAGGTTAAATTTTAATCAGAACCTTAAAGACCAGAAATATTATTGAAAATTATATAGATCTTTGATGCTAAACATTTTTTAGTGTGTGTGTGTGGGGGGGGGGCAGCTAAAAAAAATCTCTAGCATGTCTGCAAAAAATAAATAAAACGTGCAGATATTTGTAAAAATTCTGCAGATTCTTTGAAGACATTAAAAAATTGCATTTAATCTTCAATTGATTCTGCAGAGTTTTTTAAGATTTTCATATCATCATTAAAGTTCACCAACACAATGCAGATATTTTGAAGACAAACAAAAAAAAACCTGCAATCTATCTTCAATTTAATTTACAGATTTCAAAACACCATTCAATTTCACCAACAATATGCAGACAAAAGAAAATCTGAATTCTATCTTCACTTTAATGAACAGATTTTCATATCATGATTAAATTTTAATAACAAAATGCAGACATTTCAAAGAAAAAAAAAAAAAAAATCTGCATTCTATCTTTAATTCGCTTTTTAATTTTTTGGAAGATTTTTATAACATCATCAAATAATAATATCCAAAGAATTTTTACTTCCATTACCCGACTACCATAGGTAATGGAAGTATTGTATTCGGTCCAAAAATTCGATATCGAAATTTTACCTAGTTTACATGTTTTAAGGTCTCCTGAGTCCAAAAAAGTGGTTTTTGGCAATTGTTCAGTGTATGTGTGTACGTGTGTGCGTGTGTGCGTGTATGTGTGTGGGGAATCTTCTGACTATCATATCTCCGAAACTAATAAAGATAGAACTACGAAACTTCAGAATTGAGACAGGTCTGGTAAACAAGTGAATTTTCCAAATTTTGGTGAAAACTGGGAAACCGGAAGTGGGACATCGGAAACCGGAAGTAGGACTATAAGTCCGTATCTCAAAAAACGGCTCTAACGATTTTCTTCAAAGTTTCTCTGTAAACACTCTATTAGATGGCCTTTCTAAAGATATAATTGGTTAGTTGAGGAAAATTGATAGGCACCCTGTATAAATAGCTGAAATTCAGGTTTTGCAAGTGCGTTTCTTTGAAAACGGCTGTACGTATTTTTTTTTTTCAAACTCGCCATAATAACTCCCTTTTATGTATACTTTTGTATGTAATTATTGTTTTCCGGTCATTAATTGAATATGCCAAGTTTTGATAAAAGTTGGTATCTCAAAAACGGCTCTAACGATTTTCTTGAAAATTGTTACCTAAAACCATTTTAAATATGCTTTATCATGTATTACGTGGTTATTACAGGAAAATTAACAGTCATCCTGATTAGGTAGGTTATTACTATCTGTTACTAAATTAAAAATAAATAAATAAATAAAATAAATAAATGAATAAATAATTGCAAAGCTGTGCATGATTTAAAATTTAAAACAGTAGTAGATTTTCAAAAATATTGAGATATGTTGTATAACATGTTACAAAATTTATTGTATGGAATATTGGTAAAAGTAAGCTGTTTTTTTTTTTTTTTATTGTTATTATCATTAATATCATTTTTTAATTTATATCATTAATATCATTTATTATTATTATTATTTATTTATGATAATATTTATTATCTATAATATTATTTATAAATTCATAATTTGTATTTTAAAAAATCTTACTTTGTCACTTACAGAGGTCGAATTTAAATAATTTTTGAATTATTTATTTAATGTAGCAGCAATTGTTAAAAAAGGAAAAGCAATTAATTAGTACAAATGTTACCCTTAAAGCTCGAAATTCGTTAATGTGAAGATTAACTAAAATGCTCTGTTAAATTGCGGAATCAAGAGTTTTCTGCATTTAAACTATATAATCTGCACATTAGTGGCTTCTGTATCAGTTCTTCAATTTCCTGTTTCGACCTTTACTATGACGTCAAACTGTCAGGTGATTCAGATGCGCGAATAAGAACAAATGAGCTTCAAACTTCAAACCGAAACTTTTAAACGTTTGCTACTGCTTCCGCTAAATGCATTGTAACGTAAACTCGTAAACTGACAGTAAAGTAATCAAGAGATCTTGATTTGTAATTTGTTACACTGTAAAAAAAATTTTGATTTTCATATTACTGTGAATAATTAAAGTGAAATAATGCCATGCAATTACGTACTCTCTATCTGCCATTCATTCAAACGAAAAAAAAAGGACAGATTTCTTGTTGCGACATTAAAAAAAATGGCGCTTTAGTTCCATATTTATAAAGTCTAGATAGGTAAGTTTGCTAATACTTACTGAAAACTTTAAATTTTCTTAGGTTGTACTTTAAAGTCTATGTAGCATTGTTATATTGACATTGTTAATAATATGTATCACAAATTAGCATTCGTTTATGTCTATTTCCCAATATCCTTATTCTTTATTTATTTATTTACTTTTTTTTCTGCTTTACTTAAATATATGCTATAAAAATATTACGAGTACATATATATATACTGTTTGTTTATTTTATTTTCATATCATCGTAGTTCGTAAATTGTTAGAACATGTATTTACAGCTATAGCTTAAAAAAAAAAAAAAAAAAAAAAAAAAACTTTCAACAACTACGTTAATAATAATAATAATAATTTAATCTTAATAAAATGTGACGCAGCATTTTTACTTTCTCTTACCCATAAGGTAGAGAAAGTATTGTTTTAGGGTAAAATTTTCGAAAGTGAGTCTTTGTTATATTTACATGTTTTGAGGTTCCCTGAATACGAAAATCATGTTTTTAGCGAATGGTCTGTGTGTCTGTTATTAGCTATCTCAAGAACAAATAGTAGCAGAATTTTCAAACTCGGTATTCTAAATGTGTATCATATAGGGATGCTACAGTAAGATTTCCGTTGAGATGAAGCAAATGGTTCGTGTACAGGGACACTCAATAGTATTCAAATACATTACGTCTGTGGGGAAAATTGCAGGTAAGTAGAGTTTAACATCTATAGACTGCACTAAATCAAATGAAACGAAAAAATATTTTATGTACTGGAGATAGTCAACTGGGGAAAAATTTTTGTGTATGTAGGAGCATCGCCTCCCCCCCCCCCCCCTTGGGGGGAAGGCCCACCCATGAGGGGAGTAAATTTTTATGATGGGTATCTTTCAAAAGAGCTCGCCAATATCTTTAAAGCGAATGGTTGAACTATAAATCTGTGATAATTTAAAACAAAATTATCGATTTTTTTACCTTTAACGAAAAAAAAAAAAAAAAGAAGATTTTTTTTTTTTTTTTTTTTTTTTAAATATTGAGATTAAAATGGAAGCTTTTTTTTTTAATATTTAGTGTTATACTACTTCTCTAATATGGAAATCCTCTGCATTATCATAAAAGATAATTTTTTTAAATTTTAATAACATAATTATTTTTTTAATAACCGAATTAAATTCTACATAAATGTAGGTGCATTAATGAAACGGGGTGAGGGGGGCGGTAGCCCGCCCCCCCTCATACAGAAATAATTATCATATAAAACTTTTCCAAAGCCTAATTTGATTTGTTTAACATAGGTTTACATAACAGTACTCGTTATCTTACCTCTTAATCTCCAATCTGTATTTATAGTATTAAATTTCACGGTAAGGGAAAGTCGTGTGAGTGACACACCAGATTATTTACTTTCTCTTACCCATAAGGTAGAGAAAGTATTATTTTAGAGTCAAATTTTCGAAAGTGAGTTTTTGTTATATTTACATGTTCTGAGGTCCACTGAATACAAAAATCATGTTTTTAGCGAATGGTCTGTCTGTGTGTGTCTGTCTGTTATCAGCATATCTCAAGAACAAATAGAAGCAGAAATTCGAAACTTGGTATTCTAAATGTGTATCATATAGGGATGCTACATTAAGCTTTTCGTTGAGATAAAGTAAATGGTTCGTGTACAGGGACACTCAAAAGTATTCAAATAAATTACGTCTATGGGGAAAATTGCAGGAAAGTAGAGTTTACCATCTATAGACTGCACAAAACCAAATGAAGCGAATATATATTTTTTGTAATAGAGATGGTCAACTGGGAAATTTTTTTTGTGTATGTAGGAGCCTCGCCGGTGGAAGTCCCCCTCGAGGGGAGTACATTTTCATGATGGGTATCTTTCAAAAGAGCTCGCCAATACCTTTAAAACGAATGGTTGAACCATCGATCTGCGATAATTTAAAATAAAGTTATGAATTTTTTTTCATTTTTACCAAAAAAAAAAATTTTTTTTTTAATGTAATATTGAGAATATTGAACTTTTTTTGATTTTTAGTGTTATACGACTTCTCTAATATGAAAATCGTCTGCATTATCATGGAAGATATTTTTTTTTAAATAATAATTTTAATAAATTATTTTTACTGAGTGAATTTGTATAGGAAAATATAGAAGAAAGTCATGTGGTGGCTACAACACACTAGTTATTTGTTGTTAGTGGATGTGCTTTACTAATTAATTTACCATTTCCAGAAAAGTTGTTAAGGAATTGTAATAAATTCCTCATAGAGATATGGTAAATAATGTATGTTTTAAGCTAAATATTCATCGCTTGTTTTTTGTTATATATACACATTCTGAGACTTCCTGATTACCGTAGTCAAGTTTGTTAACGTTTGATCTTTGTGTCTCTTAGAATAACTTAAAAACGAATAATTTCAGGAGATCCAAATGTTGTATTTTGAAGTTAATAGAAGTTTGTTACGGGAAAAGTTTGATCAAGATTGAAAAGTTTCAATGAATGTTGCGTGTAAAAATTGTCTGTATTATTTTAAGTAAACTTTTAATTTTAATAACGGAATTAAATTCTATATAAATGTAGGTGCATTAATGAAACGGGGTGTTGACCACAGAACTAATTATTCTATAAAACTCTTCCGAAGCCTAATTTGAATTGTTTAACATAGTTTTACATGACAGTACTCGTTATCTTACCTCCTTATCTCCAACCTGTATTTATACTATTAAATTTCAGGGTTAGAGAAAGTCGTGTGAGTGACACACCAGATTATCATTTTTCTTTTTATATGTTACTATTTTTCGTTAAAAAGATATTAAATATTTCATTTTAATTTTACAAGTATTAAAATCAGCAATTTTGTATAATGTAGAGCCATTTTAAATATTTCTTTTTAGCAGTAGAATGAATGTAAAGTGGTATGTGGATTTACTACTTTTCATTTTTATTTATTTATTTTGAGATTGAAGATATTTTGTTTATTTACGCGATAAATAAGTTTGCAGGTGTCAATTTACCCCCATTTTATTTATTTATTTTGCAAAGATATTTCATAAATACGGAAACTAGACAAAAATTTTGTAGAAGAAAAAGTTTAGAGTTAGAAGTAGCAGAAGAAATAATGCGAATATTCAGATATGACGAGAAAGACATGATTAGTTGGACTCATTTGCAGATAATCATTATTTATTTAAAAAAAAAAAAAAAATTATATGTGTAAATGAGTTTTCTTGATGCTTCATTTCTGTCTGCCTGCTAACTTCTAAGCTGAAGAAAAGTAATACATGAGGTGTGTAAACATTTTTGTTATTATTATTATTATTTTCTGAAGCAGTTATAAACATGTTTATATAAAGAAAAAAAATGTTAAATAAATATTTAAATCGAGGATATGCGATTTACGTATTTTAAAAAAGTATATGTTTCACTTATGTTTTAAATTTGAAATATATTAAAATTTCTTTTTTGTTATTATTATTATCATCGTTATTATTTTGTTAAAAAAAAGGGATGGTTAGGCATTAAAAAAAATTTCACATTTATTAGGAATAATTAATGGAGAAAAAAATATAATTTTCATTATTTTGGGAAAAAAGAAAAGTGATATATTTTACAATTGAATGTTTAATTATAATAATATTCGATAAATAAATTTTGAAAAATTTATCTCGTCTTTTTTTTTTTTTTTTTTAATTGTAATATTATTTTAATTTACTTATTTTTTGAATTCAATATGTTCTTTCTGCACATTCAGTATGTTCGTTTATATTTTTAATATGATATAAATTATACTAAATTGTCTTTGAAAATAAGAAATAAAATATTTACAAACATAGTTTTTTATTTTTTTTTGTTTTTCATGTATTACAGTAAATGTGACTTACATTTAACATGCTTTATTTTTTATTTTCAAAGATTAATTTTAAAAAGATCTAAAACTTCTACAGTTTATATTTTACAGGAATAAAAACTCGTGTGAAAAAGTCAAATTCAAGTTATTATATTTCGGGATGCATCTGTGTTTACTATACAATTTTTTTAGCTAATAATTATGCAAAAATTATTAACTTTTTTTTTTTTTTTTAATTATTAAATTTGATGTTAATATTTTCGATCTAGGCAGTTTTTAGGCAATGCTGTGGTATTTTTGTTAAACTATATGTCTGGTGAAAAATTCTTGTACTATCTACATCTACTGTGGATATTTTGCTTTGTTACACCTATGTAGCAGCCATCATCGGAATTTTCGAGTGTAAAAAGGATTTGATAAACTCCAAGAGGTATCTAAGGGAAATCTAAGCTAAGTTATTTAAAAAAAATAACCCCTTAGATACCGCCATTTATAATATCACTTTTACACGCAAAAATTCTGATGGTGACTGCTACACAGGTGCAGATGATAGTCTGAAGGTACTAAAACTTTTTAACCAACGTTACTTTTAGGCTTTTAATCCTGTGAATCTTTCGCTCAGGACCCCTCGCATCCTCAGATAGGGAAGACCTACACAGTCGACGTAGGTTCTTGGAGTGTTTTTTCTCTCAGTGTTTGTCGCTTCTTCGATGGGGAAACGCCCATGCTGTCTACGTTGGCTTTACTAGGCTCGTTGCCAGCATTCAGAGAATTAGTATTTTTAATGATTTAAAATTTTTATGATAAAAACCATAAGTTGGGTTTTTGTAGTCCGATTTTTTTTTTTTAAGTAATTGAATATTATGTTCATATTTTCGGTCTGAGCGTTATTTTTAGCTAATGCTGTGGGTAGTATATTTTTCTTAAACTTAATGTTTGAGAAAGTGCTTTATTCTGCTGCTAATTTTTCGCTTGTTATGTAACAAGCGAAAATTTAGTAGTATAATAAATAAAGCACTTTCTCAAATATTAAGTTGAAGAAAAATATACTACCCACAACATTAGCTAAAAACGCCCAGACCGAAAATATTAACATAATATTCAATTACTTAAAAAAAATTGCACTGTAAAAGCCCAACTTATGGTTTTTATCATAAAAATTTGAAATCATTAAAAGTACTATTTTTGTGAATGCTGGCAAACGAGCCCAATAAAGCAAACGTTGACAACATGGGCGTTACCCCCATCGAAGAAGCGACAAACACTGAGAGAAAAAACACTCCAAGAACCAGCGTCGACTGTGTAGGTCTTCCCTATGTGAGGATGTGGGGGCTCCTGAGCGAAAGATTCACAGGATTAAAAGCCTAAAAGTACCGGTTAAAAAGTTTTAGTACCTTCAGATTATCTGCACCTTTTTATATGCAGATTTTCTGCAGACAAATGTTCCAAATACCTTCAAATTATCTGCAATGTTTCTTTTGCAGATTTTCTGCAGATAAGTTGTTCCAAATACCTTCAAATTCTCTTCAACTTTCTTTTGCAGAATTTCTGCAGATTTATTTTGTAGATTTTTTGCAAATAACTATGTTCCAAATACCTTCAAATGGTCTGCATTTTTTTTTAAAGATTTTCTGCAGACATTTTTTAGCTGGGGGGGGGGGAGGGGAAGGGGGCTGATGGGAATGATTTGTATGGATACCAACACAATATTTTCAGTTTTGTTTTCTTAAATGTTTGAAAATCTGTTTGTGTGTACAATATTTATATATTTGATATAAAAAACAGAAACAAGCAACATAGAAAAACTAATAAAACTGTTTCTTTTCCCGCAGCGGGAATGAATGGGGGAAGTGGGGAAGGAGTTAAATTACACTTTCAAACTTGTTAATTTTCTGTGTATAAACTGAAATTCAAAGATTGAAAACATAACATTAAGTTGTGCGAAGAAATGTTTAAACGAATGCGAAATTTTATCAAGGTTACATTTTTCGAACCAATTCAAAACTACAACTTTCAAAAGTACAACTAATGCATATATGTTTTTTGTACTTTTGTGCCGTAACTACAGTCATGATAATATTTCGTCCACAAATTTATTTTGTAAGGCAGAGATAGCCGAAATGACAATTGGCTGTAATTTAAAACTACTTTTTCGCTAAAACAGATCTAATTGATACTATCCGATCAAAACTGGGCCAGAAAATAAGCAGATAATTTTTTACATACGCAAAAAAAAAAAAAATAAATAAATTCATGTTAAGCATAATTATTTTTCTTTTCTTTGTGAGGTGCGTGTGTGTGTGTGTGGGGGGATTTTAAAGAACAAGAAAATTTTGAAAATGCTTTTGAAAGTGTGTTTACTTACAGGCGGTAATTTTTCTAAATATTTTAATCTGTTACCTGTGATTTTTATTACTTTCTTCTACATGTATATATAAAGTATTGGATTCGTGAAAATTTTCGAACTCCAGTTTTCGATGGATTTACACATTTTGGGATGCCCTGAATACGATTTCACTGTTTTTAGAAAATGTCTGTGTGTGTGTATCACGAATTTTGTGGACGCTGTATGTCATGAACCAATGAACGAAATTTAACCAAACTTGGTATTTTGTTGGACCCTGACATGAACTGGTGCTGATTAGATTTATGGAACAATGGCTAAACAGGTGGTGCTATGATAGCATTTTTTCTAAATTTTTAACATGACAGTATAGGACAAAATTTCGTATAAATGTAGGTAATGAGAGTTATTTTAATCATGTGATTGTAAAATTAATATGAATTATTGATAATAGTAGTAGTTAACTAGTAAAAAAAATTGCATGTGGGGCATCCCTCCCACCCCCCGTGGGGGGAGTAAATTTTCAACATTGGTATATTTCGAAAGATCTCGTAAATACCTTTAAAACGATTGGTTGAACTATATATCTGTGATAATTTAAAACAAAGTTATCCATTTTTTTTTTTTTTTTAACTTTTAACGAAAAAAAAACTCGGAAAAAAATCATTTCTTTTGAATAAAAAAACTGACATCTTTCGGCATTTAGCGATAATTGTATCAGATAAAAATCGTCTGCATTTATAATTGAAAAGAATTTGATAATTTAATAAGTAATTTGTATTGAATAAGTTTTGTGTAAAATTATATAGAAGAAAGTCATGTGGTGGCCACATGATACTGGTTTTTAGTTTAATATCGTCTGAAACTTCTATATATTTTCTTATATATTCGTTTTACAGCCTCTTCCTGTCATTAAAAGTGTTTGCTGGCATTTGCTGAAAGACTGAAAAATAATCTAGATTACCTTAAATCAAAATCGTAGGAATTGAGGAAAAAGTAAGTCATTTCCACATTAATAGTTTAAATATAATTTATAATTTCCACATTAATAGTTTAAATAATAAAAAATAAGTAGATTTAAAAATCTAAATACAAAATAAAGATTTTATAGATGGGAGTTTTATTCGAAAATTTCTTTAATTAATTTTTTTTTCCAATGTTTTTAATTTTGCTCTCTGAAAATTTTGGAAAATCTGCTTGCATGTGTACATGTATGCATATATATATATATATATATATATATATATACTACTGACCATTAAAATTGCTACACCAAGAAGGAATCATAATAACGGAATGAAATTTTTTGGACACATACATTATAGCAGGAAGAACAATTAAAACAGGAATAAACTACTACGTCAGAAACGCCAAAGAAAAATTATTGAGGTGCATACA
The DNA here is from genome assembly GCA_963930645.1 of Salticus scenicus. Lineage (NCBI taxonomy): Eukaryota > Metazoa > Arthropoda > Arachnida > Araneae > Salticidae > Salticus > Salticus scenicus. The sequence continues at coordinate 204,436,350 of OZ005662.1, read as the reverse complement.
GCTGTTTCGGTAGCCTAAAGCGTACCGTCATCAGTGCAAAAAAATAATTCTGAATCTGGAGAAGTACGCGTATATATAGGAGAGGGACCGGATTTAGTTCAACCAATAGGATTACGGAAGAGGTGGGGAGTGTGGCCAATAGGAATTAAGGAATGTGTAGCTGTGTAAACAGAAGAAAAATTAAGGAAATGTGGACTGAATGTAAAATTTCCAACAATCAGACAAATAGGGAACAGCGAAATCACAATTTACAAGGTTTTAAAAATTTTTATAAATATGAAAAGCTTCAAAGAAATCGAGTTCATGAATGGATTTAGGTCTGCAAATTATTTTAGCTGAATTTAAAATTATGATTTTCCTCCCAGCAATGTTTAGAAATAGCCGATTTATTGGTTTCTTGTTTGCGGACGTAATTCATATGTTCTTTTAGACGAAATTTAAGACTGCGTTTAGTTTGGCCAATATATGATAAACCACATTGACAGGAAATACTATAAATGCCCCAAGAATTATGCATATCAATAGGATCTTTTAACTGAGAAAAGGTGAGTTTATTGGAAGGCGAAAATATTATTTTAAAATCATATTGTTTGAGAATTTTAGCTATGGTTTGACTGGTTTTAGAAAAATAGGGTAAAACAATTCTGATATTAGAAGTGACTGATTTAGTAGACGAAATACGAGGGAGTTGTAATTTTTGGATAGCTTTGTCTATAATGGAAGGGTCATAACCTCTGTCAATTGCGATGGCTTTCAGGTATTTAATTTCAGATTTCAATAAAATAGGATTTGAACAAATATTAAGGGCACGGTTTACAAAAGTATAGAAAGCAGCCATTTTTTGGTTAGGTGGGTGACATGAACGCGCATGGGGAGGAAGGGAGACTGCAAAATTTTTACGATAGACAGTGGTTGAAAATCCATTTACAGTGCGAGAGACGAGGGTGTCAAGAAATGGAAGAGAGCCATTATTTTCTATTTCATATGTAAACTGGATATTACTGTCCTTACATTCCTTAATTCCTATTGGCCACACTCCCCACCTCTTCCGCAATCCTATTGGTTGAACTAAATCCGGTCCCTCTCCTATATATACGCGTACTTCTCCAGATTCAGAATTATTTTTTTGCACTGATGACGGTACGCTTTAGGCTACCGAAACAGCTGTATGCACCTCAATAATTTTTCTTTGGCGTTTCTGACGTAGTAGTTTATTCCTGTTTTAATATTCCAACGCCAAGTCTCCTGCTATTATAGGAAGAACAATTGAATAAAATTTCAGGAAATTTCGAGTTATATGTACTGAGAAAACAGTACATAAAGCAGCGACCTCTGTGAGCAATAATAGCACTTATTTGTCTAGGCATTGAATCGAACAGCGATTGTATGACATGTACGAATAGAGCACTTCATGATGTTTTAACAAGATGCCACAATTTGTCGATCGAAGTTATTGGTGAGTGGTGGGAGGGGGGCAGTCGCTTTCCGACTATTAAACAGTCTGTTTCATTGGTGCGAGATCAAGAGAACGCGCTTGCCAGAGCAACAGTCGATAACATTCTTTATCAAAGAAGGTCCAAACAATACAAACAACTTGCGGTCGTGCATTATCTTGCTTAAATGTTACGCTTCGGAGGCCTTGAATATAGGGCAGAGCGATGGGCCTTAACTCGTCAGAAATGTAATGGCTGGTATTCAGAGTGGCCAGAATGAAAACAAGAGGTGATCGGGACGTGTATCCAATAGTACCACATACAATCAATCCAGGTGGTGACCGAGTATGCGGATACCAAAATTCTGATTACCCTTAAAACTGCATCATTGATATGGGTGCCATTAATGTGTGATCAACGATGAACCTGGACGCAGGAATGGCGTGAAGTCACCTTTCAGACAAATCGCAATCCTGTTTACAGCATCAAGATTGCCTTATCCGTATTTAACGGCATTATGAATAATACACATTTCCAGCTGGGATTCAACATCATTATACTGTCCATCATTCCCAATGATGTTATGGGTTCACATTGGATAACTTCTCGATTACTTCTTGTTCGTATTCCTGGCACTCTGAACAGCGGCCATTAAATTTCTGATGGGTTAAGGCTCGCCCCTCTGCCCTGTATTCGAGGCCTCCGTAGCGCAAAAATTAAGCAAGATAATGCACGACCGCAAGTTGTTTGTATTGTTCGGACCTTCTTTGATACAGAATTTTATCGACTGTTGCTCTGGCAAGCGCGTTCTCCTGATCTCGCCCCAATGGAAATGACCGTTTAATCGTTGAAAAGCGACTGGTCCCCCACCACTCACCAGTAACTTTGATCGGTGAATTGTGGCGTCGTGTTAAAACATCATGAAGTGCTCTACCCGTACATGTCATCCAATTGCTGTTCGATTCAATGCCTAGACAAATAAGTGCTATTATTGCTCACAGAGGTTGCTGCTTTATGTACTGTTTTCTCAGTACATATTACTCCAAATTTCCTGAAATTTTAATCAATTGTTCTTCCTAATGTATGTGTCCAACAAATTTCATTCCGTTATTATTATTCCTTCTTGGTGTAGCAATTTTAATGGCCAGTAGTGTATATGCACAAGTTAAAAAACCACAATGTAAGAAAAAGAAAATTATTGTTGCTGTTGCCAAGCAATGGTAATAGAGAGGTGGGTTGGGGAACAAATTAAATTTTCTGACAAGTTAAGAATACAGTTTGATATTTAAGAATTCAAAGTATAGAGTGTATATTAAATTGAATGAGGAAATGTTTAAATTAATACGAAATTTTATCCAGGATGCTATACGTTACGGACTAATTTATATCTCAAAATAACCGATCCACATAAAACGTTACTTTTAAGTACAAAATCCAACTGTATTTTCGAATTATCCTGGATGAATATACCATAATCATAAGTATGCAAGGACTGCGGTTACATGTTTATGTAGGGAGACGAACGCTGACGATTGTAAAGCAACTGCAATTTAAAAATACAATTTCACTGAAATATAGCTAATAGATTCTGCTTAATAACGCACTGTCAAAAAACTTTCAAACAAGTTTTTGCATTGACAGAAATAATTTTTGTTAAACATTTTTTTCTTTTCCTTCTTTGTAAGGGGAAGATTTTAATAACTGGACAGTTTTTAATTCGGAGTATTATAAAGTTAAGAGAGTGCTTGGAACTAAGACCGAGTCCCCAGGCCTAGGACTCGAGGGTCCTAGGCCTGGGGTAGTGTGCCCTCTGAGGGGGATGTGTTTTAAGGGGGTCCAGCCCAGATTTATGTGCGTCTCGAAGAAAACTACCGAAAACGTCGAACAGCTACGACGACGAGCTAGACCTGGGGTTGAACCTAGCACTTCCCGTTTATCAGCTCTGAGCGTAGAATGGCACGGCCACTCACGGAGTCATATAGTTTAGAGATGATTTAGAAGCAGTTCACTCTCTCAGGAGACAATAAATTGTTTTATTTCCATATTCAAAGGGTGAAAAACTACCTAACATCCCCAAACTCTAAAAACTGCTATTTGTATTCAAAGTTAATCGTGGAAGAAAAGATTAAGGTTATTATTACGTGGCTATTATTTAATATGTTTATTTATACCCATAATAAATGATATTTGTAGAATTCTGAAGGCATTGTAAGAAAAAATTTAGAAAGGGGGAGTGGGGGAATCTGGAATTAAAGATAGCCCCTGAAAACTTTCACCTCTGATATTCTTTACAATCTGCTACCGGTTGTTTTCAATTTTTATTTTAATATTCTTCAAGTTTCTTCGTATTCTTTGTACAACTCTCTGTGCCATTGAAAATGTTTACCGTTATATCTTCTACGTGAAGACTGAAACAATATTTGAACTTTCAAAATCAAAATGCAAGAATTTGAGTAGAATGAAGTAAATCGCCTACAACTTGTATAAACAATAGTTTAAGTATTGAAAATTTTATAAGTTTAAAAACCGAAATACAAAATAAAGATCTTAGATTTAGAGAATTCTTTTTTATCAAGTGATTCAATTTTCATTTTATTTATTTATTTAGTTTTTAACTTTTAATTTTCTTTTCTTTCTTTTGAGGGGTTTAAGGGGGGGAGGACGTTAATGCTTCACCACCGGAAAGTGTTTTCATTAAATATTTAAATTTTTGGAGATAGAATATTTAAGTAATTACCATAATGTTAATAATGAAAATAAAGAAGAATGTTAATTAAAATGATTTATCTGTAGCTAAAGACCACAAAAAATTACTGTAATGTGTTTTACATTAGTTTATGTAATTATTAAAGACCAAATGATATTTAGAAAATCATTTTTAAATATATTTAATAAACCGGAAATATTTCGTAATTGAATTGTATAAAAAACAATCTGCAGCAGAACTATGTATTAATTCATATTACTATAATGATCCAAAAGACAAAAATGGGTCTAGGGGACAGGAGGATCTGTTCTTGAAGCTGGTAGACGGGAAATGCCAAATTCGATATGTAGTCACGCATGCTGTCCTAGTGGTTCGGTGTCTGAAATTCATGTAAATAAGGGCTAATACCACTTAAAAATCAGCCCACGGTGGAGTTTTCGGTAATAAATTGAGGCTTACTTAAAACTGTCTAAATTCTTTTCAATATTTTTTGAAAATGTCATTATATATAGTTATCAAAAGTCCCACTTTACTCCTTGTACCTTGGGAATACCTCGACATTTCTGAAAACTTTAAGGCACTTGTTTAAAAAAAAAAAAAAAAAAAAAAGGGCTGGGAACACAGGCGGAAACTTTAAAAAAGTCTTATAGGAAGGGGGGAAAGTCTTTTAAAAGCTCGGGAATAAAGTCTTTTCAAAGTAGGTCTAGGATCTACAGCAGTTAGTCGGCCTTATTCCCAAATACACTCCAATCCATATTTGTTTTTTACATAAAATACTTCAAAAATATTCCTGTTAAACTGGCGTTCATAAAATGATACTTAAATATCTTATGATTTCATTAGATAAGTGACTTTTCCCTGCATTAATGTTTTAAAATATCATGTATATCTACTTTTATTTTCTTTAGATGAATTTTCATTATATTCTATTTAGATGGAGTATAAAAGATACGCTTTAAAATTTGCTTATGTATACTCAATTTCCTTTTTAGTGCCACGGAATTACAATCCTTTCTTTTCTATATTTGCTTAAAATGTCATAGTATGTAGATTTTGTTTTAAAAATTTATAGTTGAAGGGCTTTCCTACAATAGTAATTTTTCATCATATTTCTTTTTTCTAGTTATAATGGAAATTGATCCTGATATAAGAAACGAGACAAGTTGTCTAAGAAATATGAAAATAGAAAAGGCCGTAAAATACCCTCATCAGAGACATTTGCAAATTGTATCCAAATATTTATCCTGTTATTAAAGACACTTTCTCCATTTATCTTTTATTAATCTCATTAAAAAAAAAAAAAGTTTAGTGTTATGTTAGTAGAATAAAGTTTAATTTAAATCTAATTCAGTATGTTTTATTTTTTAATTGTATGTTTTCATTGCAGCATAGATGTTTTTCTTCTTAGTGAGCTTTTTGCATTGATTCTAGTAAATTACCAGGGTACTGCTTTCAGGTGTAAAAGCAAAGTATTTGTTTCTTCTTTAGATCCTATTTTACAGAAGAAAAAATGTTTTAAAATTTGTTTTGTAAAAAAGAAGTCGAAAAATTTTTTAATTCAAAATAATCTAATGGCTTCTTTAATAAAAAGTTTTATATTTTAAAGATTTGAATTTATGGAATGAATGGCGAAAAGCAAAAGAGTACCCGATTTCCATCTGCATTGAAACCTAAATTAATATTTAAAAATATAAAAAGCTCTATATTTTTTTATCTACTATTTTATACGTACAATCGGTAACAAAAACGTCCGAACACTAGCAAAAATTCCTATGTAAAAAAAAGCACACTTCAAACGGTTTTGTTAAATAAATCCTTGTCGAATCCTGTTCTTAGTCAGTGTAAAAACATGATTCGATAAGGATTTATTTAACAAATCCGTATGAAATGCACTTTTTTTATCTAGGAATTTTTGCTACTGTTCGGACACTTTTGTTACCGACTGTACGTACATTTTCTCTCCACTTGCCGTCTATCTAAAAATATTTATATCCCAGAAACTGCAATAATTAAGGAAATTATTCTACACATTGCAATGAATTAATTATAAAAAATAAAATTATTTAGGTATCAAACCTTTGCTATGTTCCTATACTTCTACGATTACGCATTAGAAATCTGATCTGAAATGAGAATTTTTATTTTAAAATAAAATAACCTTTAAAAGCCAATTTTATTAAAAACATAATATTGGAAAATGTTCAAATTGTGTTACAGTTCGAAATAAAATTTGCATCAAATTTGTTAGTCTTGGTTTAATTGACAAAATATGCATTGCATTAAAATGTTGCAGAAATTTACTTTTTTAATACACTACAAAAATTGTATACATAGTTTTTAAGAAAGTCCTTTATATGGAAATGAATTAGTAAATTTTTTCTTTAGCTAATATAAAAATCAATGTGAGTATTTTAATTTCAAATTCATTTAATACACTACCTTTCCATAAATGACCGGACATTTTCGAATTTAGATTTGTTTTAAAATAACTCAAATAGTACTGAACAAATCATCTTCAAACTTCAGGAGTGTAAAAAACATGTTATACCTCATGTACAGTTCAGTTATTTGTTTTTGCCAAAAGTGAAAAGGGGACCATTAAAAAATTAAAGAAAAATGAGAGTATTTGGCATTACCCAGTATAAAGTAATTCTCGAAATACAATCTGGCTGTAGCATATGATTATGGGGCTCATTCTCATTTTCTGTATAAATTTTTAAGTCTCTACCCCATGTAATCAGGAAGATATAAGATTTCTTTAAAAAATTGGCGAACAAAACTTCAGTGGATTTCCTTCTATTTTTTTTTTTTTTTTTTAAGCTATAACATGCACAGTATCAAACCCAGTACAAAGCTATATTCGGGAAACCCAATATACAACAATAGACACAACGTACTACAATCAGAATGAATAAAATACTAAATATCTAATGAAATATGAGCATTTTTGCTAAATAACTTTTAACTGCGCATGACTAAGTTTTAGCTAAATTTCATTTGTACAATTTAGTAGCCAAATGCTTTAAACTACTTATATAAAAAATCCAAGCAAGTATTGTGTAAACCCAAAAAGTTCTACGCCAAAGAATGAACTGGTCTTCAGTTACTCTCGAAGAAACGCTAAAGTATAAAGAGTTCTACTCACATTTTTTTTTTGATTCAATGAATGGTAATGCAATTTACTGTGATTGTAAATAAATATTGGGAAAACCCTCTTAACAATTTCTTTTTTGGAGAGCAGCTGAAATTCAATTTATTCTATGATGTAGAACTTCTTGACTTTACAAGATATTTGTTTGCGGTTTTTATATAAGTAGCTCAATAAATTTGGCTGTTAAATTTTGAAAATGAAATTTCACTAAACATTTACGCATGTTCAGTTAGAAATTATTTAGTAAAAATACTCATATTTCGTTAGCTATTTAATATATATATATTTCTGATTGCAGTATGCTGTGTTTAATATTGTATGTCGAGTTTCCTGAAAATAACTTTGCACTGTCTTTTAATACTTTGCATGTTATAGCTAAAAAAAAAAAAAAAAAAAAGTTTTTTGCAATGTTTTAAAGAAACCTTTATCTCCCTGATTATATGCGGTAGAGACATATAAACTTAAATAATTAATGAGAAAGAGTCCTACTGCCTACATGCTACTGCCATATCGTATTTCAAGCATTAATTATTACAGGGTGAAGCCAAATACTTTCATTTTACTTTAATTTTTTACTGGTCCTCCTTTCACACCTCTTAAGTTTCAAAATGATTTGTTTAACATTTTTTTAAATACTTTTACAAATGTCTGAAATCGAAAGTGTACGGTCATTAAGGAAAGGTAGTGTACCTAACAATTTTTTAATACTACTACTACTTCCTTTTTTTTTTCCCCATTTAGAAAGGTTACACCTTTTTAATAGCATAATGCATTTTAAACGATTAGTGTTTTAATTAAATTCTTAATTGTTTTAAGTTAATATCTAATCAAAATGTAATATATATACATTTGTTTAAAAAAAAAAAAAAAAAAAAGTGTATTTACAAATTGGATGTATTTTTTGAATGAAAGAAACTGACATTAACACAGATCTACAAATGTAATGTTGGCAAAATTTACTTTGTTTATTTTAGCTGATACCTATATTTTTGATGTGCTGAAGCCGAAAATGAAGTAAGTTTTTCTCTGTCACACAGCTTTTGCCAATACAGGGTGTCTACCGACACAATTCCTTCTCTTTCGGTAGTTTCTAGTATGATTCCATGATTAATTGTAATTAATCATGGAATTATACTATAAAAGTAACCGTATAATTATATTGGTGGAAGAGTCATGAAAAAAAATAGCGTACCCTGTATCTGTATTGATAAAAATCTGTATGTGATAGAGTAAAAACTAGTTTCGGTTTCAGCCCAGCAAAGACGATTGATATCAGCAAAAATTATCAAATCAAAATTTTAGATTTAGACCTGCGAGATCTTTCACTATTGAGTCATATTAAATGAGGGAATTAAGTTCTTAATTTTGTTATGGACTAAATATAACCGAGCAATATTAAGCAACCATATGACATATTTTGCAATTATTTCTGATCATTTTATTAGAAGTAACATAATATAAATCAGCTTCTTTTTCAAATTTTATATTAAAAGTTTAATGTATGCAAAATGTACCACAACATTAATAAAAATTGTAGTTAAAAACATGTTAAAGCGCATTACAAATCCTACCAAAGGTAATACAAGCTTAGCCAACTTTATACCGCTGAATTATAATGTAGTTTTGATAAAAAAGAATGTATAGCTTGTCTATATATATATATATATATATATATATATATATATAATATACTAAAGTCCTGTCATCTTGTCCTATCAATTTCCGAGGAATTCTGTTCTCAAAGTTTGAAGGTGGGAGGTGCCAAGTTAGATCTCAAGTTGAGATTTTCAGCCTACCCATTCGAAATTTTCCAAGGTTTTCTTAAAAACTTTTGTAAATAAGGGAACATCTTAGAATGATCTACACAAAAGGCATTCTATACAGGCCTACAACTCTGGTGTAATCAACGTGATTTTTACCACCACAATATTATTAGTATATTTAGAAGCCTGTTTAAGACATTATAAACTGACCCGCATTTAAAATAAATCCCAAGACTATGGATTTACAAGTACAAAAACGTCCAACTTTAAGTTTATCTTCCTTAAGTTGTATAAGAATCTGTACTTATATAACGTATATACTAGATTCTTACATATATTCATGAAGATACTTACTGTTGGATATTTTTGTACTTGTAAATTGATAATAATGGAATTTATTTTAAGTATATGCTAATTTAGAGTGTCTTCAATACGCTTGTAAACGTACTAATATTTAATCAGTGTTAGTTAAAGCCGATTGGCTATGCTAGGTTTCTGGACCTGTGGGAATTTCCGTAAGTGTAGGTCTTTCTAAAATGTGTTATCCCATATTTATACAAGTTTTGGAGAAATCTGCGGAAAATTCCGAAAGTGTAGGTCGAAATTCGCAACCTTGGATCGAACCAGGCACCTTTCGCCTTCAAACGTTGAGAGCAGAGCTTCTCTGCCAATAGTGGGGGCCTTCAAATATTAGGTATTTTTACATGGATAAATTTACTGAGAATTTCGTAATATTATATACGAAATTTACGGAGACTTGGATGTTCTTACATAAGTAATTTTACAGAGACTTGGATGTTCTTACATATGTAATTTTACAGAGACTTTGATGTTTTTACGTATGTAACCTTACAGAGACTTGGATATTTTTACAATGGTAAATTTACAGAGACTTAGATGCTTTTACATGCTCGAATTTACGGAGACTTGCAAAGTTTTACATACGTAGATTTACAGAGACTTTGACGTTTTACAGATTTAAATTTACAGAGACTTGAATATTTTGATCTATGTAAATTTACAGAGACTTGAATATTTTGATCTATGTAAATTTACAGAGACTATCATTGATTTACAGAATAGTTTCTCTGCATTTTGACAGAATCTCTTTGTTTAATTCTCTGTAAATTTACATAAGACTTAATATAACTAATTACCAATAGATTCTCTGTAAATTTACAGAAAATTTTTTAACAGTGTAGGCCATCACAAACATCCATGCCCACACCAGGATCAGTTGGTCTCAAAATACAAGAAGCGTAAATAAATCAATAAAGATCCTTTACTTTAAAACATGAAATCACGTTCCTTAGTTACGGTTACTATATTTATTTCTTAAAATTTCGTTTGCACTTTTTTCTTTTTAACACTTTCCAACAAGGTTGAAAAATGTTAATGACTTCGGTTTGTCTGTCAGTCTGTCTGTCTCTCCGCGCTCTAACTCTCGTAAATATTAATGGCATTTCCTAAAACTGATATATGTTATTCAAGTTCACTATCGGATGCTTCTTATGTAAAATGTTGTAAATACCAGCACTGGTTTGTGTACAGGGACACCCGAAAGTATTCCAAAGCATTGCATTCTATGAGAGGTATTTCTATAAAGCATCTTTTAATACCTTTACTGTACACAAATTTTAATGAAATTGAAATATGTTATTCAAGTTCATTATCGGATGCTTCTTATGTAAAATGTTGTAAATACCAGTACTGGTTTGGGTACAGGGACACCCGAAAGTATCCCAAAGCATTGCATTCAATGAGAGGTATTTCTATAAACCAAATTTTAATAACTTTACTTTGCACAAAGCTTAATGAAATTGAAATATGTAATTCATATGCACAAAAGATTGCTTTCTATAGAATATAGTATGATTAGCATTAAATTTACAGGGCCACACAAAAATATTCAGTTACTTTAATAAATATTAATAAAAGTTTGCTGGAATTGCACTTTCGTTTATATTAAGTATTTTTAACACTTTGTAACAACTTTTAAGTGTGAATATGATTTCAATTTGTGTGTGTGTTTGTCTGTTCGTCTGCCCACTGTCTAACTCCCTTAAATACTTAAAGAATTTTTCGAAACTGATAATATGTTATTCAAGTTAACTACCGGATGTGTCCTATTGAAAACGGAGTGAATACCTCTGCCGGTTTGTGTACAGGGATGCCCGGAAGTTTTCCAGAGCATTGTGTTCTGAGAAAGGTATTTCTATAAACCATATTTTAATACCTTTACTGTAAGCAAAACTTAATATAATTGAAATATGTCATTCTAGTTCACTATCGAATGTTTCTTATGTAAAATGGCGTAAATACCAGCACTGGTTTGTGTACAAGGATACTCGAAAGTATTCCAAAGCATTGCGTTCTATGTGAAGTTTTCCTATAAGCCAAATTTTAATAACTTTACTTTTTACAAAGCTTAATGAAATTGAAATATGTTATTCATAACACACACAAAATTTGCACAAAAGTATGCTTGCTATACAATATTGTATGATGAGCATTAGATTTACAAGGACACACAGAAGTATTTAGTTTCTTTAAGAGATATTAATAAAAATTTGCTGAATTGCACTTTCGTTTAGATTAAGCGTTTTTATTACTTTCAAATAATTTTTTAGTGTGAAAATGATTTCAATTTGTGCATTTGTCTGTCCGATTGTTTATCTTTCTATCTGTCTTTCTCCCGCCCCAGCGTCCGTTAATATTTTCAGAATTTTTAAAAAATGTTTCATATTAATAAAGTTCAACATGGTGTGTTTCCTATTTAAAATGGCATTAATATGTCCTGTACAACTAGTTTTTGTACAGGGACAACCAAAACAAAATTCTAATACATTGCGTTTTAAGTGATACACTTTTAAAAATCACATTTAAATATCTTTCTACTGTAAAAATCATTTAAAAAAAATATGTATTGTTAATATTATACCATAATATTTTGTAATATGATTAACCTTCAGATTTACAGGGCTACACTAAAATATTCAGATTCATTCAGGGCTGCAATTATAATCTAACGGCTGCATTTTATTTTGCGTTAATAATCCCTTTTAACACTTTCCAACAATGTCTAAGAGTGATTTTAAATTCAATTAGTCTATCTGTATACTTTTCAGTGCTTCTGTCTGTCTGTTGTGTGATAACGTAGGCAAAGAATATTAAAAGATATATGATACAACAAATACGTGCAGTTAGAAACTGTTAATAACCAATGCATGCTGCATGATTTTTCATTCTTGTTTATTTTTAATATATTTTTTGAACTTGTTCTTTTTATATTTTTTAACTTGTTGACAAAATAAAAAAGAAAAGAAAAGAAAGTTTTTACTTATTTAATACTTTCTTCTCATGTGTTTTCTACCATAGAGCCAGGCAAAAGCACAAAAATTTACTCTAATTAAAATTTACTTAAGACAAAATCAACTGGGAAAATACTACCAAATGATGCAATCAAAACAACCTTTTTTTTATGTGTAAAATTCAATGTGGTTTTACGGCATCATATTTAGCAATTTAACCGACAAACATTAATTTTCCCAAGCCAAATCGGTGTTTTGCATGCTACAGATTACAGACTAACTCTTCAATAACTCCATTTTCAACGTCATTATTATACTTAAATTCACATGAACGGAGTTTCATTACTTTTCATGACGTCAAATATTAGAACATTACGTTCAGAATGACGTGCTTTTCTTTTCATGTGACTTCAGGTCAAACCACTAATCAAGCTTAGGCAAACAATAACCGTTTACTCTTTCCTCAAGGTAATGCAAGTGAACGCTACAATAACAGAGCTGCTCACAGCGTCTAAAATTTTACACGCATTTTATTATATTGAAACTTCTATTTCACAACAGGCATTTTTCAAATAACATTATAACATTCAAGAAAATTTTCTTTTTAAGAATAGTGATGATAGTGTAATAAAACATGCGTAAAATTTTAGAAACCCTGGCGGTCTTGCAATAATGAAATTTTTCGTCAAATAAAAGGGTTTCATACCACTTAAATTGTTCTAGTACACCTGAAAAAAAATCTGGTGTGTCACTCACACGAGTATCGTGCATGCAGTACTCCAAACCCTTTAAGCTTGGCCGACTCCAGGCAAATGGGTGTTGGTCCATGGACCAACACCCATTTGCCTGCAGGCAGGTACAGTCGGTAACAAAAATGTCCGAACACTTGCAAAAATTCTTATGCAAAAATCTAGTATGTTGTGGCCACCACAAGACTTTCTTCTATATTTACCTATACAAATTCACTCAGTAATAATATAAAAAAAAAAAAAAAAAAAAAAAAATGTATACGATTTTTGTTGTTGTTGTTGTTGTTGTTGTTAAAAGTAAAAAAAAATCGATAACTTCGTTTTAAATTATCACATATTTATAGTTCAAGCATTTGTTTTAAAGGTATTGACGAGACCTTTCGAAAGATACCCATCTTGGAAATTTATCTCCTCCCCCCCCCCCAGGTGGGGAAGCGATGCCCCCACATGCACAATTTTTTTTCCGAATTAACTACTACTATTATTAATAATTCATATTAATTTTACAATCACAGGTTAAGAATAACTCTCATTATGTACATTTATACGAAATTTTGTCCTATATTGCCATGTGTCGCTAAAATTCTTAACGACTTTATAAAAATCATCATTCAAACACACGTCGCTACTTTGGCGACTCATTTCAGATATATCCTTCATATATAATGATTAATAAACATTTCAGAATATTATATTTAAATAAGGTAAATATCTTACCTTATCGGTCCAGATTCGTGGGGACTGCCGGCCTCTGAGTTTCCTGTCTATTCATTGGAGTTGAATTCAAGACATAATTCAAAAAAAAATAGGAGAGCAAATTACGGCTACACACATTTATTACATACAACATAAACGAACACGAAGAACACACTAAGAGAAAAGAAGAAAACAGAACATTAATATCGGCGCGCAGCGCCATCTACAGGTTTAGATTAGACCAATAAACTACACATTGGCCCCCGGATGAACATTAACTTTATGTTCATTTTCCCATTGTAATTATATCTGACATTTCTATATCTAATATAGTTCAAATTGTAAGTCCACACAAATGTCATAGTTAATAAGAAAAAGTTGTTTAAGTTTATTTAGTCCCTTTCAAAAATCTCAACAGGATAAATCAACTGAAAAGGACGTCTCATTGTACCTGTTGAAGTTTTTAACTCACAAGAACGAACCTTTCCATCTCTACCGGGAAACACTTGTGTAATTACTCCCAATTTCCACAAGTGCCGTGGCAATTTGGAATCGTGGATTAACACAACATCATTTGGAGTATATTCACGAATACTGGAGTGTCGACTTGTCATGGCGTTTTTAAGCTGTAGAAGGTATTCCTTCTTCCACCTTGACCAGAACTGGTCCAATATTCTTTCCTTTTGATTAAAACGTTTGATATATGTTGCCGAAGTTCCAGGAAGCTCATGTGGTTTCATATGCACGATAGGTAAGGTAGTAAGTCGCTGACCTACCAAGAAGTGTGCTGGCGTAATTGGGGAAGGTTCTCCTGAGTCTGCATATGTATATGTAATGGGTCGGGAATTAATTGACCCTTCAATTTCACATATAACTGTATGTAGTTGTGTGTGTGTTAAAGTGGTTTTGCCAACCACCTTTCTTAAGGCAGTTTTTACAGATCGCACAAGTCGTTCATAGAAGCCTTCCCACCATGGGGACATTTCCATGATAAACTTCCATTTTATTTTATTACTACTATAGTAATCTTTAACGTCGGGATGGGTGATTATTTTCCAGATGTGCCTTAACTCAATATCAGCTCGATGAAAGGTTCGCGCGTTGTCGGAGTAAACCGTATGGCAAAGACCCCGCCTTGCTACTATTCTTCTGAAGGCCAATAAAAATGTTTCTGTAGAAAGGTTCTCTACCAATTCTAGGTGCACTGCTCGTGTGATAGCGCATGTGCACAACAAAATATATATTTTGCTATCCGTATTTCGGATGTATAAAGGGCCTGCAAAATCAAGGCCTATCACTGCAAATGGCTTTTGTTCATTGATACGATCTGCAGGTAACGGAGCTGATATCTGGGCTCCAGCTCTAGAATTAAATTTTATGCAAATTCTGCATCTTCTTAATACGCTTTTTACTGCCTGTCTGCCCTTGATTACCCAAAATTCCTCCCGTAATTGTACTAATGTATCATTAATGCCAAAATGGAAAACTTTTTCATGCGCATTTTTTATTAACAAATCAATTAATTTACCCTTTGAAGGCAACAGGATCGGGTGTTTTTCGTTAAAGGAATAATTTGATTTCTGAAGCCTTCCTCCGATGCGCATTATTCCTACGGAATCCAAAAATGGTGAGAACTCAATTAAATTTGAATTTTTAGAAATAGGTTCCCCATTTACCAAACAGTTTAATTCATTCGGAAAACTAATTTTCTGTGTATATTTAACCCATATTGTTTGCGCATTACCAATTTCTTCTGCCGATAATGGACCGCTAACTTTCTCGTTTTTAGGATTCGCGTTGTTAAGAAATCTCTTTATCCATGCCGTAATTCTGAGGACTCTTAAAATGTTACTATATTTTTCTAGATCCAATATTGGTTCAACTGTTTCTATACAGATTTTAAACTGAATTATTTTTTCAGGTGTTTTCCTTTTTTCTTCGGTAATATATTGCGTGTTTACCTTTTCCCCAATATCATTACCTTTACCATTTATCTCAGATAACCATTTTGGACCTTTAAACCAAAAATCATTATTAACTAACGCATTTGCGCTAATACCACGAGTAACTAAATCTGCGGGATTATCCTTTGTATTACAATATGACCAATTTTCGGGTACTGACAATTCCTGAATTTCAACTACTCTATTTTTAACAAAGGGTTTCCATTGTTTCGCCGATCCCTTCACCCAGTGTAAAACAATAGTAGAATCGGTCCAATAAAATTTCTCGATGTTAATTTCCTTAAATATATCACAAATATATTTCGCTACTCTAGCTGCTATCACCGCTCCCATTAACTCCAATCTTGGTAACGTTAGTTTCTTTAGCGGCGCAACTCTAGCCTTTGACATAATCATACTTACATAACATTTTTTATCATTACTGATACCCCTAAAATATGCAACACAACCATATGCAAGTGGTGAAGCATCTGAAAAAATGTGTAATTCTACACGCGAATTTTTCAAATCAACATACGTGAAATAGCATCTATCTATTCGAATTTCTAATAAATCCTTAATTTCGTTACACCACTTTATCCAAATTCCCTTAAGATCATCCGGCAATTCGTGATCCCAATCCATACCTCTTTCCCACATTCTTTGAAGAAAACACTTTACCCTAATTAAAAAGGGAGATATAATCCCAATAGGATCAAAAAATTTTGCAGCTGTATGTAATACATATCTTTTCGTACATACCGATATATCCAAATTTTCAACTATAGATTTCAAAGCTAATCCTAATTTATCACTATCTTTATCCCACACCAATCCAAGAATATTTATTACATTTTCATTATTTACCTCCGAAAAACAATCATTTTTATCCCACATGTTCTTTAATTTCTGTGAATTCGTACTAAACTTTCTTAATTTCATTCCAGCCTTTGCTAAAATATTTACTGCAGTAGAAGTTAATTCATAGGCACCGTTTACGGTGTCTGAACCATAAAGCAAATCGTCCACAAACAAAGCTGAATTTAACATTTCATAACTACCCAAGCAGCACCGAAACGTTCTCTGAACGTTCAAAAATTGTTCTACAAACACGTTCTAAGAACGTTCACTTTGAACGTGTTATGAACGTCTATTTGTCCATCTTGAAGCCGTACAATAGTACGGTTCAGAGAACGTTCAATGAACGTGTAACTATCACCATCGGTGTTATAGAAACGTTCTGAGAACGTTCTACGTATACGGTCTCAGAACGTTCTAAACGTCTTTAGAACGTTTTCAAAACGTTATACACATTTTCAGAACGTTCTAGAAAACGTACTGTAAACGTTCTAAAATAGTGTAGAAAAAAAAAAAACTGTGATGTCATTATAAAAAAAAAAACACCACAGTACGGGCGTTTAAAAGTAAAAAGTACATATTATTACTTACAAACTTTGAATAAACACCATAAAATGCAATAAACTCGCAACAATTGTTTCGGGTCGAAAATACACACGACCCTTCATCAGGCGAATAAAGTAAGCACGAGTGCTGCAGTCAAAGCGGCAACGCAATTGGTGCGTTGCCGCTTTGACTGCAGCACTCGTGCTTACTTTATTCCCCTGATGAAGGGTCGTTTGTTTTTTCGACCCGAAACAATTGTTGCGAGTTTATTTCATTTTATGGTGTTTATTCAAAGTCTGTAAGTAATAATTTTTACAACGCCAGTTTTGTGGTGCTTTTTTATTAAAAATTACATAGCTGATGATGCAACACATGAACAGGATTATAAACTACTTTTTTTTTTATTATTCATATAATGTTTGAGAAATTTTAACATACTTACTATTCCTTTAATTTCAACGTAATATGCATCAAAAATTCGATATTATATGAGAGTTTTCCGAAAATAGTGCCATTACGTCTCTTTATCCCTTAAAAAATTTCTTAAATTTTTTCATTTTTTTTTTTTTTAATTTCTTTTTTTCCCCTGATTTGAAGATAATGAAGTTATAGTATTAATTACAAAACTTTGAATAAACACCATAAAATGCAAGAACTCGAAACAATTGTTTCGGGTTAAAAGAAGACACAACCCTTCATCAGGCGAACAATGTAAGCGCGAGAGCTGCAAACAAGCACGTTGAGTGTGTTGAATGCGTTGCCGTTTTTTTTTTTTTTCTTTTGTAGCAGCTGCGAGTTCTTGCCTTTTATGGTGTTTATTAAAGTTTCGTTATTAATACTATAACGCCATTATCTTCAGATTAGGGGAAAAAAAAGATTTTTTTTTTTTTTTTTTTTAAATGCAAAAATTTAAGGAAATTTGTAAGGGATATAGTGTTGACTTTCACGTTATGACAATTTTTGGGAATTACTGTCGTAGAATATGGAATTTCTCATGCATATACGTCTAAATTAAGTATGTTCAAATTTCTCCAACATTATTTGAATTTAAAAAAAAGTAATTCATATCCCTGTTGCTGTGTTGTATCATTCTTCATCTGCTATGTACAACTAAACTCTTGAATTATTTTGCTTGTTTTAATCCTTGGGATTCCGGATGCATCATCCTGTGAGTAATGTTTGTTTTTTATAGTTGTTTTCTGTTTGATTCTCTGTGTTCTTGAATTAATAGTTTATTCCAGGGGTGCAGAAAATGTTCAAACCTCGGAAATTTCCCCCAAACACAGTATAAATTTCCCTCAATAATGCAAAAATCTACTTTGCTATTCAAAGTCATTTGTTCTATGTAATAAATCTTTAAGAGAATAAACATACAGTGTAACATAAAAATGTCGCTGTTAGTGTATAAGCACTTCAAAGTAGCAAATTGTTATTTTTGATTTACATTTTTATTTTCTCTTAAAAAAATATTCAAAATTTCCCCCGAACCTCGTTCGGACGTTCGGACATGTTCTGCACCCCTGGTTTATTCCACTTTATTCTTCATTTTTAACTTCAATTAATTTCTTGTACGATTGGGTGTCCGCTGGTATAGCTGCTAACGAACGAAATCGTACATTGGTGCTCAACGGTGAAAAAGGTCACCCCTGACGAGTTTTTTTTTTTTTTTTTTTTCTTCTTTTTCACCGTTCTGAGCTTTTCCTTTAAAAAAAAAAATGCTGTTTTTTTTTTTTTTTTTCCTTTTCGTTGCTTGTTTGTATCTTTTGATTTGAGTTTCATGTCGTTTTTACGCACCGGCAAAATTATTAAAATTGCAACGAATAATCTAGGAATAAATGTATGATTAGATTGAAGTTAAATAAAATAAAAATAAATAAACAAAAATAAATGTTTCAATAAATCACAATCAGTCTCCACATGTTATTTAAATTTGTTGTAATTTCCTTCTCATTGTTCTATGTGGTTTCAGTGATCTTATATCGGTTGCCTGGTTTTAACTACGATTAAAAATTCATTTATACATACATATATATATATATATTAATTTTTTTTAATACAGGGTACAAAGATAATCACGAGAATGTCTTTATCTCCGCAACTATTGGTCGCAAACATATAGTTTCAGTTACAAAATTTTTTTTATAAAAATATGAACGGTATGACAAGTTTAAATTTAAAATATCTATTTTTTCAAAATTACAAAAACTAAATTTTTATACAGTTCCAGATCCCTATAGTGATATTTAAAAAAATTGACACTCATCCTAACAAAAAGTTTCATTTATATTCTCCCAAAATGGAACAAGATATTTAAAGTTTAGATTTTCTAACATATTTAGGCCTTCAATAAGGGATCGGTTTAAATATCCTATTTGGAATTTGTTTGCTTTTTCCCGGGCTTTATTAAAGAATTTTTCATTGTCTTTTTAATAAATCCCGAGAAAATGCGAAATAATCCTAAATTTTGAAACTAACTATCTCAGACAATTTTGGGCGCACAAAAGTGAAACTTTTCGTGTTATATTTTTTAAGTTGAAAGTCAACTTTTACTATTAGCGTCCTGAAAACCGTATAAAAATTACCAATTTTTGTGATTTTGAATAAATTGATTTTTTTAATTTAAACATGTCATATAATGAATGCTTACATTTTTTTAAAAAATACATTTTGTAATTGGAGAACGTCTGAGACCAATTGTTGTGCAAATAAAGGCCTGCTCTCGACTTTGCACCCTGTATATTCTAAACATTTCTGGGTACTACTTTGTAAGTCCATGGATAGTTTAAAAATATATTTGAATGCTGAAGTTCATAGAAAGTTTTAATATTCCAACATAAAAAATATTTTCGAAAATTAATGTACCAATACACCGCTAAAATTATATGCAATTGAGTTTAGAATATATTGTTAATTTATAATAATAAGAAATTGAAACGAAAATTTAAAAATTAGTTAGAAGGAAGAAATTTTAAAAATTTCCAAATACTTAAATATAATTTTTTTAATCAAAATATTTAACATACTTCATATTTTTAAATTTCAGTGCATGTGTGTATTCATATTTTCAGTTTACAGCAGCAGTTTACAAAAATTATGTTTACAGATATTTAAACTTATTCCACATGGCAATGTAATTGGTAATCATTAAATGTTTAAATTTCTTTAAAATGAGTCAACGCAATTTTTACTCATTTTATGTAATTATGCTATCATGGCATATTAAATAATAAACAAATGTAATTATTATTATTTTTTTTAATAAAAAATATAGTAAGTATATTATTTATAATTAATATATCATTTCTTAGTATATTATTTATTTACTTATTAAATATATTATTTATTGTTTTGATAACGTTTTCCCTTTTCCGTTTTTATATTATGTTAGACATAAGTAAAAGGAAAGAAAGCCGTCCTCACCCAATCTCTGTCTATGATTATGCTAAAAACATAATTTTTACTTATTGGACGCCATTATTTTCTGGTTCAGAAGGTTAGTATAAAAAAAAAGAAAGAAAGAAAAATTAAAGAAAGAAAACATATAGAAATAGCTTTTGTATAAATACTTTATAAATAAAACTATTGTTCTTTCGTATATATATATATATATATATATATATATATATATATATAATTATATTTCACAACAATTTTATCGTGTTGTATCCATTAATATAAATAGTTTTTATTCCAGAGAATGCTTGAATTCCAAACTTTAAAAGTCAATTTTTAGCCATTTTCATGATATACAGACGAGTGGCAAAATAATGTGTAATTTTCCGATTTAGCCTTTTTGTCAAATACATAGAGAAATCTTGATAAAGTGCATAGAACTTCATGGGTATAAAAAACATGTTATTCCACATATATTTATGTAAAGATTTTGTCCAGAAAGAAAAGAAGGGATCTTAACGGGGGGGGGGGGGGGGTAAATTTTTATTTATAAAAAATTGCACTTGAAATGCGTTGTAGCTGTAGCATTTATTCTTATGTGGCTTCTTTAATTTATGTGTATTCATAATTTTGTCAGTATCACGCGCATTCATTGAGAATATTTTTTTTTATTTATTTATTTTTTTATCTTTATTGAAAATTTGCGAAACATTTTTTGCTTATATAACATAAAGGGTTTTCAGATCAATTTAATGCCATTTCTAGAAAATTTGACATAGTGCATTAGACATAACATAATACAAATATAATATAAAAATATTAATATAAGATGAAATATGAGTATTTTTTCTAAATAAGTTTTAACTTTGCATCCACAAATGGTGACAAAGTTTTTTTTTTTTTTTTTTTTACAAAATTTATTATCCAAATACATAAATACTCTGAAAAAATAACCAAAGCAATATCAGGGAAATTTAGAAACATATCATCGATAGAATTAGTTAAATTTAAAGCAGTATGAAAGAGAAGCGAACGATAAGTGGTTTTATAAAGATTTCAATTTAATTAACTTACAGTGTATTCCCAAGGACTTATTAAAAATAAAAATATGCATTACATACTTATACTTTTGCTTGTCTTTCATAGTGCTTAAATTTCAACTAATTCTGTTGACGATATCTTTTTGATTTTTCACAATGTTTGCATGAGTTCTATACATTTCACTAAATAATACCCAAAAATTTTTTTTCGTTAAATCTTGTGCATGCGCAGATAAATATCTTTTAGTAAAAATGCTCATTTTTTTGCATAAATTTAATGTTCTTAATCTCAGATTACAGAATGTTGTGTCTAATGTACTATGTCAAGTTTTCTAAAAATGACTTATAATAAATTAAAAACCGTGCTTATTATAAATAAAAAACACTTGAAAGTCTTTAATTTCGTTAAAGAAATTTTCTGTGATGGTGAATTATAAATGATAATTAAAAAGAGCGCCATAAAAACATGCTAAAACTACAATAAATTTCAAGCATTATTAATTACAAGATGGTGCCAAATATGTAAAAATATAATTTTATTAGTGGTTCTTTTCTTATCTTTGGGGTATTTTTTTTAAACATATGTGATATAACATGTTATTTACACCCACAAAGTATCCATCAAATGTTTCTCAAAATTTCCGACAAAATGTTTAAATTCGAAAGTATCGCTTTTTTTCTTATTTGGTCCCCCATCATCTGTATACGTATATAAAGATGCACAATAATTATTCTGTGGATTACATATGTGCTTACACTTGTGTGTATTCAGACTAGCTTTATCTGAATTACTATTTGATTATTAATCATAAAATTGACAGATTCATTAATTACATACAGTACAATATACTCTTAATAAATATACGGCATTGTAGTTCTTAGATACTGTACAACGTATGTCTACTATGTACATATTTAATATTTATGAGTTTTGTACGTTATACACCAAAAATGATAAATTCGGAACAACAGTTTAAATTTTTCAAAAATATATATCTTAATAATGCGAAATGCATACGAAAATAAAACTTTAAAAGATTAAATTAAAACAATATTGTGCATTGTGATTTTACATAATGCCCAATGTTACATAATGTTTTTACGCAACCAGATACCAAAAAAAAAAAAAAAAAAAAAAAAAAAAGGATTATATTAACCAGAGTATTGTTTGTAACATTAATGTTCAGGTTCACTTAATTATATTTTTGTAGATCTCTATATAATTCAGATGAAAGAAAAATATAAAGCTACGCAGACTTATACATTTTTATTTATTTAAATTCGTTTAACCCTTTCAAAGGCTTTGGAATACATTATATCAAACCTAATTTTAATTCCCAACTGTAAAAACTTGTCCAAGAATTTTTTTTACAAAGTTTTACTTTAATAATATAGAAGAAAAACTCCATTTTTCTTTTTAATCACTTATATTTGTTTGTACGTACTGGTGGCAGATAATTTTAAATGATCAAAATTATCTTGTCCCTCAAAGGGTTAAGTGAGAATAACTTTTACACATTTAACATAAATATATTTGGTTACAAGAAGAAATATTTTTAGAAATTTCTTTATTAGCTATATATTGAAGAATGTTAAATATTGAATATAGCAGACATATTTTCGTAATCAATTAATTAAAGAGGTATAATAAAAACGCTTTAAAGATTAAATTGAAATACATGTATGCAAACATTCAGATGCATTAAACTTGTCTATCAGAGTTGACTTAAGCAAATTATTACAGTAAAATTCACGTCTGAAAAAGATGCATTAAATCTGAAAATGGAATATGAGAAAAATAAAGGGAAAAAAATATGAAACTCTATTCCATATTTTGTGTTGTGATTTTATTCCAAACTTTATAACAATACTCTGTACTTTGAGAGTTTAAATTTGTAAATTTTTTACTTTTTTTTTCTGATACAATATATATATATATATATATATAGTCGAATCTAATTAACGTAAACCGCTTATCGTGAATAGTTTCCACAATCCCCGCTAAAACAAAGGTCAGTTTCTCAGTTACTGACAATATAAACTACTGATAACATGAACAATTTTTTTTTATTCCCCATGAGATTCCCGTAAACGAGGTTCGACTGATATATATATATATATATTATATATAATGTATGTTGCTTGGTAAAAAATCAGTAAGTAAGCTAAAAAAAAAAAATTCATCTAAATATCTCATGATAAAATGAGTATTTATCAACAACAGGTGGATCTGTTATTATTTAAGAACTACAATGTTAAAGTCAACTGTACCTCTTTAGATTTTGAAGCATGTATTTTATAGCCCCTGCTCTTTCCATTATATTACCATTTGATTTCGATGAATATAATAAAACGAAAAAGTACATTTTCCTTTAAAAAGAAATGAATGAATAAAAAAAAACAAATTAATTTTAATTAAATTTTAATTTTAATAAGTTTAATCTTTTCAGCTATATACTACCATTGTTTCCAATAAATACTACAAATAAATAAATAAATAAATAATAAAGATTTCTCTTTTAAAGAAATTATTTAAAATAAACAAAAGTAAAAAGCTGTTATACTATGAAATTTATACATTATGCATAAACATAACGGTTATAAATAAGATTTTATTTAAATTTTAATGCACTTTTTTTTTCTTTTACTTCATTACCATTTGATATGAAGGTGACAAATAGGTTATAAATTGAAAATAAAAGAAACGCAATAGCTGTTTCAGGTCAAATTATCAGTCCGACTCTTCTTCAAGTGAAAAAAGAAAGCACCGAAATATTATTAAAGCAACTACGCATTCGTAAATTTTAAGTGAATTTCGGAGTAGTGCTGCTATCTATTAGTATTTTACAAGAAAGATATCTTACGAACTGCTATATAGTAAAACGCAACTCACAAATTATCTTAATTTCAAACTCTCTCTCTCTCTATATATATGTATATTTTGTCAAAAATATAAAAACATGAAACTTAATACAATATTTTAAATATCTAAATGTAAAATAAACTTTTTTACTTTAAAAAATATACGAATTTAAAATGAATGTTGGATAAGAAATTAATAATCTCAAGAAATTCTGCCATAAAACGGAAATTTTAGAAACTGTTGTTATAAAAATTTCTTGTAAAATTTCTGTTTTTATTTCTTAATAAATTTCTGTTTTTAAACATGTTCTCTTAATATTAACCGTAACTGACTGTAAACATTTACAACATTAAATTAAATTAGCATTTTTATAAGCAGGCTTTTACTCACATGTCTTGAGAAAATCGATGTTATTGAATTTAAGAAAACTAATACATAATCTCTTTTTTAGCATTTATTACATGGATATTGAAACTGAAATATAATTTTCTGTCTGACCAGTAGAATCACACGTACATGGTCATAAACGGTTATAAAAATTAAAAGAATAAAATTCATAATATAAAAAAAAAAAAATTATCTACGTTATTTAATTTTTGAAAATTCTCCTTGATTTTGCACTAATATTGTTTATTAGTATAATCTGAATACATTTGTGCTTTACTTTGTGGATCGATTGATGAGTTAATTTTTATTTTTGTAATATTTTTAACTGTGGAATTTTCATGCAATTATTTTTTTTCTAATTCAAAAATTATATATATATATATATATATATATATATATATATATATATATATAAATAAATCCACAAAATAAATGTACAGATGCATTTAGAGTATATTTATAAACTATAATAATATAAGATCGAAGTAAAAACTTAAGACTAAAGCATTTTAAACAATTTAAAAAAAGATTAAAATTTGTAATTTTAATTTTTTAAACTTTGGTAGTATTCAGGAAATTTTAATATATTTAATATTCATACATTTCAATGCATATACAGACACTGTGAAACATACGCTGTGAAACCGGTGTAAACTCCACATTTTTTAAATATGAATATTTTTGCTTAATTTTACCACATTTAGTTACATCTTTCATTATAAAAGTGAAAAACCTCTAATTATTGCATTAAAATCCCATAAATGGCCTTACATTGTTTTTTCAGAAAACTAAAACTTCTAAATAATTATAAAAATGAAACTTCTAAGTTATTTTTCTTATAATTTATAAATTCTTACTACTCTGATTTGTTTTAAACGCTAAAAATAGGTAATGCTTACAAAATCTTAAATTGTTTTCCTACATATAAATTTGCAAAAAGTTCGTTATTTCAAAATCTATTTAGAAGGAAACAATTCACTTTACATTGAACGACCCATTATATGCAATACAAACAATTGTAAGACAATAATTTCAAAGAAAGATTTTCAACGTCCACCATACCCTTATTAAGACTGACAAAATGACACAAGCACACATACCTTAAAATTAGATTTATAAGAAATTAATATATGTTTTTTTCTCTTGATGAGAAATTTAAATTATGTTTATTTTTTACACAAAAATCCCGCTTATTTATAACAGAAAAAATATTTGATGTCATAATACTATTATGTGACAAGTTTTGCTTGTAAAATTTATTCATTGGTAATACTAATATTCAAATGCTGTTAGAAAACAAATTAGTAGTTAGATTTACATTAACAGCATTTTTCAATTTCTCGAGATAAAAAAAAAAAAAAAAAAAAAAAAAAAACTTAAAAATAACAAGTCAAACTTTTTAGCATCTGATTAATAATTATATACAAACTTTTATTATAAGTATGAATAAAGTATTAATAATGTATCAAAATATATGTATGTAAGATATATAAAGTAAATTCACTCTTACGTCTCTCTTTGATAATCAGAAAGTCATCAACATGAGAAAATTGATATGAAATCATTTGGTTTTCGCGCCTGAAAATTATGGAACTGGCAACCCTTGTTGGTAATTTGGCGGTCTAGTCAAATTTGGCAGCTTTCTATTTTGAGATAAAACAACACAAGTAGTCCTTTTCATTTTGTGGCATAGTCATTATTTAATTATTAGGGGTTAAAAAAACTATTTTTGTTTTATGTAGTTACTTTAATGAAAAATGCAGAACTCAACAATTGTATTAAAAAAATGTTATTTAAATATTATGTTACAGAGTTTGTATTTAACAATATTTTGTTAAATAGTTTATTTTTATGATGAGGCAAGATATAAAAATTCGTGGTGTATTTAAAATGTTGCATGCTTGTTTTATTGAATTACATAAAATGCCACTTCAAGGAAAGCTTATCTAACTAAACAGGATGATAATTACAAAATCAAGCTAGTACGTCGTGGCCATTACAAAACTGTATTTTATATTTTCTTAAACAAATCCACGTTGTTCAATTAAAAGCAGTTATTTCTGCATTTTACATTTATGAAAAAAATGAGAGAAAGGAAAAAAACCAATAATGGAAAAAAATATTATTTATTTATTTGTTTATATATATATATATATATATATATATATATATATATATATATATATATATATATATAAATTCAATTATTTCAAATTATTACAGAAGCTTGATTCAACTATTCATTTTAAAAATTGTGAGCTATTTCAAAAAATATTAAAATCATTTTGCCGGCACGAAAGAGCGGTTGTGAATGATGCTACTCCATATACTGTCGGCAGAAATATTATTGAAGCTCTAGTAAATCAAAATATTTGCACCTAAACTGTTTTGTTGAGTAAATATTTATCGAGTCATAATCTTAGTCTTAAGCTGTTTATAAAAAAGTAGATTGATGATAAAAATTAGTGATCAAACTAATATCTATATAATATTTCTCTAACGTGGACCAATTTCAATTAATATTTTTTGAAATGATACGACAGTGGTAAAATTAATAAAATACGTGAGGATAAAAAATAGTATTTAAAAATGAACAATATTTAAGCACGCGGATTCAGTTCAATGATCTAATAAAGAAAACATGACGATATTTGTTTGAGGACATTATTTTATGAGAAATGTATTTTTGAAAGTTATTTCTGCAAAATCTTTGCAAGAGTCAGTATAAACCTAGCAATATTTCAAAGATATAAACAGAACATGATATATTATCATAAATTGGCTACAAAACGCAATCATAAAAAAATATTATCAATTTAAGTCTAGGATTTTTTTTTTCTTTTTTACAAAAAATTACGCTAAAATAAATAAAATGCCATTGCATACATTAAAATTTAAAAGGCGTCACAGGGGTCCTTTACTAAAACCGTACTGCCTGCGGAAGTATGAAAACTGAGTCATAAACCATGAATTTTATTTTGAAGCTTTTCTTTGAATAATTCTGGTTTCACTATTGCACAATATTTATTTGTATCTAATAATAATTTGGCTTCTGGTAAATTAAAATTTTAATTAAGGGGTGAAATTGATATAATATTTATAAGTTTCAAATTTTAAAGGTAAATAAGAAAAGAAATAAAGTGCGAAAATGCCGCACGGGTTTGCTAGTATATATGAAACGTGGATGTGTGCTTCAGTAATTTTTCTGCCGAATGTACAAAAAGTTTTTTTGAATAATTATCAGTATTGTGTATATATATATATATATATATATATAATCATTTCACAACCATTAGTTAAAAATAATCTGTGTATTTTTATACTAAACGTTATTCTAGATGACTGCACGGATCGAAATTTTATCCTTTAAACCTTTAATTTAATCCTTTGCCGGTCCTATTGAATTTCCCTCTCCTTTTTTGAATGTTGCCAAATTTCAGGATTTTTTTTGTTCAATATCCACCAATAAATTTCTACTGCATCGGTTGTCTAATCACTTCGAAGTTTATTCGTCCATTATGTATATCAAATATCACTCCTCAAAATTATTGGTGTTCGTTAAATAAAAGAGTCCCTCAATTTGGCAATACTATGTATAGCGGTTTAGAGCACTAGGGCCGGCAAAGGGTTAATATAGGAGAAAATAAATAAATTAATAAATAAATAAAACATTTTTTTTAGCTGTTTTTAATTATTTCAACCTCAAGATTGGATCAAGCGTATGATTACCGTTTATTATTATTATTATTATTTTACTTACATCTGTCAAGAAGAAAGTATTGGATTCGTGAAAATTTCCGACTTTCGATTTTCGATAAATTCACACAGTTTGTGATTTTTGGAATATGATTCGACTATTGTTAGAAAATGTCTTTGTATGTGTGTCAGAAAGAAAATTTTGGACTCTGTTTCTCACGAGCCAGTGGACAGCATTTAACCAAACTTAATATTTGGCTAGACTTAAATTACTGCTAATTAGATTTTAATATGTGGCTTTCATAACATGTTGCTTCTATATTGCAATTCTACTGGACAGGCTCCATCTAATCATCTATAGTTATAAATACACTAAGCTTGTACATGTGATGGAAATCATGTAAATCTGTACTGATTTTATTTGGGTACAAAAAGCTAACAGACGACAATTTAATTTCGTTTCTGATAAGGTAAAACCTTGCTTCTCAGAGTAGGTAGTTCTTCTAAGGTATATATATTTCGTATGTTATTTATTGTTATTTAAATCCACCAAAATTGGTATATGATATTTATATTATTAAAATGTATGCTGATTCAATTCGGATGTAATCTATCCACAATGTGGCGTTGCTGTTAGTGTCTGGGATTTCCAGTTGCCTATACAGCAGCACCTATTGGTGAAAATTGTACGAAATTATATGTATAGAAAGTTAATTGTGAGAAGCTAAGTTTCTTGAAATTTTGTGCGAATAAATCGTTGGTGACGCTATTATATAGAATGGAATAAAAAAAAAACTTTTAAAGCCGTCACAATATAACTAGTTTTTTTTTTTTTTTTTTACTAATGCGCAAGATATTTATATTTTTATTGAAATATTACAGAAATTGCTACATTTTTACTATATTTAGTAATAAACAAAAAAGAAAAATCATGCGGACCACTTAGTTTATAAAACACCTGCACCCTACACCTAAACATACACTTTTGTACGTTTAAAATTTTAGTGAGTCCCCATATCAAACCGCTTACGGTATACACATACTTTCAATAAAAAATGAGCACGGTTACGATGTAACTGAGAAATTATAAAATATATTTTTGAAATTAGAGAACGAATAGACAGACAATGGTGTTGACAAACTTAAATTTTAAGCATATTTTTAACTCGTTGGAAAGTTGAAAACGTTTAACAAAATTTAAAACACACTTCGATCAATTTTCGCTTATTATCCTCTAATATATCTAAATATTTCTATATGGCCTTATGAATCATAAGCTAACAATAAAATATTTTATAGGAAACATGTTTTATGTGCATACGAACAGTATTTCATAATTTTATTACGTTTCGTGTAGCATATCTAAGTATGCTTTAAATAAACATTAGCAGGCTTTGCCCGCTTTGCTGCATAGTATATTTAAATAAATTCTCAAAATTCCATGTCATTATTAACAAAATCTCAAAAGAAAAAAAAAATCGCTGAAATCAATCGAAACTTAAGTTGATGTTCCAGCTGCGTTTGGTAATGGTTCTTCCGCTCGCAACATGATTAGTCTGGGTTTCCATTGCTTTCGGCAGCGTCTTACCCACTTTTTACTCTCCCTCTTCGGCGGGTAAGTTAGAAGTTTCGCGAAATACCACCGAAGTGCCTATTACATACACTCAATCAATACCCACCAACCAAAATTCGCCATTCCAAGATAATTTGAAGCAAAATTTTGGATTTTATAATGTGTGAAATTTGAAGGTATCGCTATTTTTTTTAATAACGACCGTCATCATGAATGTAGACCATCAATTAAATCTCTTCTTTCATTTGACAGACACATCACTTCTCAACCCAAATAAATAAATAGATAAAAATAAAATAAAAATTACTACTTAATTATGCATTATCAGTATTTAAAAAAGACTGTTTTTATTTAAATATTAATAATAATTTCGTGGGACACTCACATGGCTGTCTCTTACTCTTACCTAGCATTTGAATACTATAAATGCAGATTGCAGATTAAAGTGTAAGATAACAAATACTATATATAAATCTACGTTTTAAAAATTTCAAACTAGTTTTAGGAACAGATATTATTTGACGAATAACTCTCTCAATGAGGAGGGGGGGGGGACCCCGTTTAAATATATTGCATAATGCCTACTATAAAAAATTCTTGGCTATTATTAAATTTAAAAGTTCATTCCAAATTTTTCAGTCAACTTTCTTTCTCACCACTCTTTCAAGCTTATTAATCTTGAACAAACATTTTTAGCAACCTCAAAATAAACTTCAAAATACAAAATTTGAATTATCTGCAAATATTTGTTTTAAAATTAGCTGATAACAGGCATACACAAAGATTATCCATTAAAAATTTGATTTTAGTATTCAGGGAACCTCAAAACGTGTAATTATAGGGAAAAAAAAGCGTTAAAATTTCCACTTAAAAAATTTCTTTGTTTACTCTGTAGGTTTGAAGTATTAATTATCATTCCTAGGTAGCCCTGTAGATGAATGGGGAATGATTTTCATGCCATATTTTACACTAAACATACTTTTATGCATATAAAAAAATATATGTTAACTTATTTTTGTTTAGTACAGGCTACAGATATTAAACTGTTAATAGCAAAAAAATTTCGCTCACATACCTAATGTATTTGAATTATCTTGGACGTCCCTGTACACGAAGCATTTGCTTGATCTCAAGGAAAAGCTAAGTGCAGCATCCCCTTACATGATTCAAATGTAGAATACTAAGTTTTCATATTCTGGAATTATTTGTTTTTGAAATGTGCTGATAACTGGCATACACGTACAGGCATACACAAAGACACACACACACACACACAGATCAAATACAAAAACCTGATTTTTGGATTCAGGGGACCTCAAAATGTGCAAAAATATTGCAAAAAATCAGTTTCAAAATTTGACCCAAAAACAATACTTTCGGGTCAAATTTTGGATTTTTCTTATCCATATCTGTGGATGAGAGAAAGAAAAGAAAGAAAAATATAAGCAATAATTAAAGAGAGGAAAAAAATAGCCAAATTAGCGATAAAACTGCCAAACCGTTCGACTTCCTGTAATAGCAGATGCTTGCTTATCGTTAAGTTAAAGCGCGAAAATTTTTGTCACATTCTTCAATTATGTTGATGCTATGCAGACCGAACCTTGTGCAGTTTGCTGATCAAGCAGTAGATTATTTATTCAATAACATCCTTGATTAGCAGATTTTCATGACAGAAGACAATCATTTTTATGCTATGTAGAAAATCTTAGAAAATTTATTTTTCTAAGGGTTTATTATTATTATGACAAATGAAAAAAAAAAAAAAAAAAAAAAAAAAAAAAACGGTAAATTTGTTTTAAATCATCAGAAAACGATGGTTCAATTATTCGTTTTAAAGGTGATATCGAATTCTTTTGAAAGATAATCATTGTGAAAATTTTTATCCACCCCTCCCCCATCCCCGTATACTTATTCCTAGGGGAAAAAACAATGTCCTATGAATAATAATAATAAAAAAAAAACTGTTTGACTATTACTCGTTATACAGCCAAATTGAATCAATAATGTATATCAAATGTATGTCACACAGAAGGTTTGGTGAGTATATATATTACAGAAGCTGATAGATAGCCTTTCTGTGAATGGAAAATATTGGAACGTGGCAGTGCCACCTGTCGTCCAATATGCACCCAAAGGCAATCTGTAGAGTTTTACGTAATATTAATTTCACGTACCAAATTTACAACATTTATAAATCACAGAAGTTGAGATTTTTCGTTTCCGTTATGAGATTACATTGCAACATAGCACCTGTTGGCCGATGTGCATCCAAAATGGACCAGTAAAGCTTTACATAAAATCGATTTCACTTATAACTTCAGTGTATCACAAAATTTAAGTGTTAAATCACAAGAGTTAAAATATTGCCTTTCCGTTAAAATGATTAAATTGCAGATTACAACGCCACCTGTTGGACAATGTATACATCCAAATTGTATTAGCAGAGGTTATCATGATATATACCAATATATTAAGTTTAATGCATTTGTACACTATAGAAGCTGAGATATAGCCGTCCCATAAATGGAGGGTTTCATTACATAGCACCGCAATCTATCGGACGATATATCCTAAATGAAATTTAAATAACCTCCAATTTAGGGCAAGATCTAATTATGTAACAAGTTTGGTTGAATTCCATACATTGATTCATGAAATACAAAATTCACAAAATTTTTCCATGAGTTTAAAATTTTGTAATTTTTTTTCACCTCACCGCTACTGATTCTTGAAAAGCATTCTTTACTGACGTGCTAACAAAACGTTAAACTGAAAATGTAAAAAATGCTCTATTCTCTATCAAGCTAAAAATTATAAATTTCGAATAACTTACGAAGTTTTTAAATTAGAATGTTACAAATCTCTCAATAGGATTCTTATCAATATCATAAGCGATATTTTAAAACTGGTCCGATCTCCCTGCAATCATTTGTTCTTGAGATATCGTGTACATGGACTAACGGGCTATCACGCTAATAGGTGCCGATACCATACCAACCTTTTGACTTCCGGATTCCTCACGCCAGAAAACGTGTAAAAAAATCAAAAACTGAAGTCAAAAATTTTCATGATTAACCTAGTTTCTCAACCAATAGTACTAAAAAGTCATTTTGTCATATTCGTTATAATTACACTGTTACAGAACGTGTTATGACGGTGTTACACTTGAACGTTCTATATAGAACTAGAATTGTACGTTTTATAGATGGTACAAATCAAACATTTTCAGAACGTTCTAAATAATACCATTTCTGAACGTGTTTTAGAACGTTCTTTTGACACGAAACACGGTGTTTGAACTATTGAAACCGTTATTAGACGTTCACAGAACGTTCCTGTGCTACTTGGGTATCCGGACAAATTTCCTTATATTCCTTAATGTGTTTCTTAATTGTTGCCGTTAAAAAGAAAGGAGAAGTTGTACAACCAAATGTAGCTCTGGTCATTCGCATTATTTTATAATTCTCGGTATCCTCGTCAAACCATAAAAACTTTAGAAAATTTCCATCGGGTTCCGCGATTTCTATCATTAAAAACGCCTTTTCAATATCTGCGCAAAACGCAATCTTAAACATTCGAAATCTATTAATTACATCCAAAATTGGTGGTGTAAGACATGGCCCTTTTACGAGACAATCATTTAGAGATTTACACCCCGATACTCTACTGGAACAATTAAAAACAATTCGTACCCTTGATGTTTGTTTTTCCCGTCTTACAATTTCTCTATGTGGAGCGAAATACTCCTTTTTTGTGCGGCCGCAGTCTTCAACGATACCCAATTGTTTTTGTTCTATGATTATCTGCCTATATTGCTCGAAAATCCATTTATCCGCTTTTAATCTTTTTCTCAAATAATTGAATTGGCGTTTAGCGTTTTCAAAATTATTCTCAAATTTGTCAATACTATGATCATTCCATAATAAATGAGTAACATAATGACCCTGTTTATATTCTAACTGTTTATCAAATTTATTTATTATTTCCTGATCGGAAGCAGAAATCAATTTATCATCATTTATTCCCAAAAGATCTAACGACCACAAGTTTTGCAAATCATTACCCGTACATTCCGATGACTCATTTATTTTCATGCTTGGATGGTTTTCATGTAAACAAAAAGAGTTACCACATTCAATTTTTAACACGCTGGCGCCAGTAATTAAGTTGTCTGAATCGTTTCCTGAATTATTGTTGCCTGAGAGTGTCCATCCGAATAATGTATTTACAGCAAACAACGAACGATTTATTTTCTTTTTATTTTTTTGCAGTTTCCAAAATAACCCGCCGCCAATTAGAATGTCTGGAGCCTTCGAATGCAATTGCGGAATTTTATTTCTTTCCCCCTCTCTCGAAACCCAAAGTTTTCGAAATGATGCGTCATCCAGAATCTGTAACTTCGTAAAAGAGATTTGATTTACGACCAATGCCTCTACATAACATTTCTGTTTGTGGTTTTTTAAATGAGACAATTCGAAATTTACGACTGAATATTCATTTGATTGAGGATGATCACATGAAAACGGATATATTATTAAAGTTTCTTTTCTAATCACCGGCAATTTTAATTCACGGGCGAGTGATATGTTTATGAAATTTCTTTGGGATGCATTATCGAATAATACGGCACACTTTAGAGAGTTTAAATTAGAACTATTTGTTATTCTTGCGAAGCAAGTTTGTAAATATATTTCATTATTCTCAAGCGGATTTTGTACAGGACACTTATAGGACAATACAGAATTATCATTTTCGCAAACACTGTTCTCAGAATTATTTGTTTGGGTATGTTCGATGTGATTTTTATCTTTCATATGAGCCGTTGGAGTTTCCGATTTTTGCTTATAGCAAATTAATGTATTGTGTTTTCCTGAACATATCTCACATTTGAGACCCGATAAACAGAATTTTGCGGTATGTTTACCTCTTTTGAAACATAAATAACAGATTCCCTGTTTGCGTAAAGACAATTTTTTATCCTCTAAATTTAATTTACACATTTTACTGTCATGATCGTTATTTACATCAAC
Source organism: Salticus scenicus (assembly GCA_963930645.1). Lineage (NCBI taxonomy): Eukaryota > Metazoa > Arthropoda > Arachnida > Araneae > Salticidae > Salticus > Salticus scenicus. The sequence continues at coordinate 204,401,211 of OZ005662.1, read as the reverse complement.
ACAAAATATACATTTACTAACAGTTAATTTAAAGGCTGATGCCTTTTGCATTGTGTTAGAATTTTTATATCCCGAACCAGATTTCCGGTAGTAAGCATTATTATTATTATTATTTTCCGATGATTTTGAATCAAATCTGGAATTTGAGTTTTTATATCCGCTATTGTGAGTTTCTACTTCGCGTTTTAAAAATAAAAAGGTTTTTTCCCTAGTCTGAACTTCTAATTTTAAATGTTTTAACAAATCTTGTACATCCCATTCCTCGGATTCTGTTTTCATTTTATTATAGTCTATCATAATACTGGTAGGTATTAATTTTGTAACAATTGGAAATAACAAATTTCCGTAAGATTTTAAATCCACACCTAAATTTTCGAGAGATTTAATATTAATATCAAGGGCGTCGTGCAGTAAGCGTAATTCTTTAATTTGATTTGGAGATTTAACAGGGTTCAAATTTAATAACGCGTCAATTTTATATCTTATTATAATATCTTTTTTTCCGAATCTAGATTTTAATAAATCAATTGCAGTATTGTAATTTTGATCTGAAAGTGCTAAACCCTGAATAGCTGTTAAAGCTTGGGCTTTTAAAAAGCTGCGTAAATACACAAATTTCTGCACATTAGAAATGTTGTTGTTATTATGTATTGTAATCTCATACTGGCTCCAAAATTCAATCCAGTTTTCAGGAGAACCGTCATAAACAGGAATTGATAACTTGGGTAGTCTCACAGAACTATTATTAATTCTTTCTAAATGCAGATTGGTTGTTTGCTCATTTCTTGGCTGCGATAAGATCGGAGTAACGTTTAAATTTTTAATTTTCTCTATCTTATTGATAATTTGAGCTTTTACATCAATAATTGAATCTCTGTATTCTTGTCTCGTTTCTATTTCGGTTTGTAGCTCGTTGAGATCCGTGATTTTGGCCTCAATTTGATCTTCAACTTCTATAATTTCGTTATTCTTTACTTGCAGTTTTTCTAACTGTGATTCTAATTCAAAAACATTTAACCCTTCGTCGGGTTCATTTAATTTTATATTTATTGTATTAATCAGTTTCGTACATAATCCTTTTAGGGTAGATCTTTTTCTCTTCAATTTTTCAAGTTCGACAGCCATATTGATTTAATTTACAAATTTGGACTATAGTATAAGTAACAGCTTAAAATCATATTTAAGGGCCTGGCAGTCCCTGTTCGGGCGCCAATAATTGTGTCGCTAAAATTCTTAACGACTTTATAAAAATCATCATTCAAACACACGTCGCTACTTTGGCGACTCATTTCAGATATATCCTTCATATATAATGATTAATAAACATTTCAGAATATTATATTTAAATAAGGTAAATATCTTACCTTATCGGTCCAGATTCGTGGGGACTGCCGGCCTCTGAGTTTCCTGTCTATTCATTGGAGTTGAATTCAAGACATAATTCCAAAAAAAATAGGAGAGCAAATTACGGCTACACACATTTATTACATACAACATAAACGAACACGAAGAACACACTAAGAGAAAAGAAGAAAACAGAACATTAATATCGGCGCGCAGCGCCATCTACAGGTTTAGATTAGACCAATAAACTACACCATGTTAAAAATTTAGAAAAAATACGATCACCACGCCACTTGTTGAGCGATTTATCCCCAAATCTAATCAGCCCCAGTTTATGTCAGGGACCAACTAAATACAAAGTTTGGTTAAATTTCGTTAAAAAAAGAAAAATAAAAAAAATTACGATTTTTTTTTTTTTTTTTTTTTGTTAAAAGTAAAATAAAAATCGATAACTTTGTTTTAAATTATCACAGATTTATAGTTCAACCATTCGTTTTAAAGGTATTGACGAGACCTTTCGAAAGATACCCATCTTGAAAATTTACTCCCCTCGAGGGGGACTTCACCCCCAGGGGGGGGGGATGGCGAGGCTCCTACGCATACAATTTTTTTTCCCCAGTTGACTATCTCTATTATAAATAATTCTTGTAAATTTCATAATGATTACTAAAAAATAATTCTCTTTATGCACATTTATACAAAATTTTGTCCTATATCACCATGTTAAAAATTTAGAAAAAGCGGGATGGCAACGCAACCTTTAAAACATTTTTTCCTAAAAGTTGATAGGCACTAATTTATGTCAAGGTGCAACTACATATCAATTTGTATGAAATTCTGTGCAGTAGTTTCTGAGATACAGTTGCCACAAAATTTTGTCTCACACACACACACACAAACAGACGGACAGACAGACATTTTCTAAAAATGGTGAAATCGTGTTCTACAGCTCTCAAAACGTGTAAATCCATCAAAAACGCGAGGTCGAAAATTTTTATGAATCCAATACTTTCTTCTATTGAATATAGAAGAAAGTAAAAATACACTTCATACGGTTCTGTTAAGTAAATCGTTATCGAATCATGTTCTTAGACTGACTAAGAACATGATTCGACAAGGATACAAAACCGTATGAAGTGTACTGTTTTTACATAGGAATTTTTGCTAGTGTTCGGACATTTTTGTAACCGACTGTAGGGGCTGTCCAAAGTTTTTTGAGTATCGTACATGAATGCACTTTAAAAACAGTTCAAAATACTACTAAGAATAGTTTTATTTGACAGATATTTTTGCAGGTGACTAACGGTTTCTTAACCACCCTTTCCTCCCAATTGAACAAGTTATCTGGGCCTGTATTCATAAAAAAAAAAGAATTAAGACATTTATTAAGTTTAAAAGTTTAACTATTCCAAACTTTCAGACTGTAAGTAAAATTTATGGAAATGTTTATTTTGTGCCATCTTATCCAAATTAATTGAAAATGCATGCAAATAGATAGTGTGCTGCAAAGAAAACATTTGTGAAATTTTTAGTTGTAGTTTTGGATGGCGGGATGCAAAAGGTAAAATAATTCATTGAAATAAATACATTTCAGTACATAATATAAACTTAATGAAGGTGATATATTTGACAGCGTATTTGAAAATTAAAAGCAATATCTCAGTGGGCAAACATACTTTAATATGCAAAACAAAATAATTGCAGTGGAATTTAAAAACAAATCATTTTGTGTAACATCACTGCATTGCTGGAATTTCATATCATTTCTTTTAAAATATATATTTTAATATTATAAGAGATGTGAATGAAAAGGTATCAGTGAGTAAATGTTATATATTATTTTATGTTGAAAATAATGTTTACACTGCAAAAATAAATAGAAGAAAAAAGCAAATTCAAATAAGAAAATCTATGTTTTTTTAATTAATGGCAAAGCGTCACTGAAAATTTGATATCATTATTTTTAAAACCCGTATTTCTAATTCTTATACCTATAAAGTACAGTGCTGCGTCACAAACTTTTAACCCGTTAAGGGTTTTTTGTATTGATATTACTACAGGAATATTATTACAGTTCAAGATATAAAATCCGAGTGATCTGCTGGAAAATTCTTGACATTGTTTTAATTTTTTATTAGAAATTATACTGAAGTTAATTTAAATTTCAGCACAGTCTGTTCATAATCACAACATTAGATTTTAAAATTTTCTGCATGAGGGAAAGGATAAACTAGAATGTTGTGGCCACCACATGACTTTCTTCTATATTTTCCTATGCAAATTCACTCAGTGAAAATAATTTATTAAACTCATTATTTAATAAAATTATCCTCCATGATAATGCAGTACGAGTTCCATATTAGAGAAGTAGTATAACACTAAATATCCAAAAAAGTTCATTTTATTCTCGATATTACATAAAAAAAAAAAAAAATCGATAACTTTATTTTAAATTATCACAAATCGATGGTTCAACCATTCATTTTAAAGGTATTGGTAAGTTCTTTTGAAAGATACCCATCATGAAAATTTACTCCCCTCGAAGAGGGACTTCCCCCCAGGGGGCGGGGGAGGCGATTTTCCTACATATACAAAAATTTCTTACCAGTTGACTATGTCTATTATAAATAACTAGTATATAGGCCCGTCAAAAATGACGGAATGTGAAGAATAAATCTTGAAAACAATGTTTAGAACATGAAGATTACCACGTGTTCATTTAAATGTATTTTCAATTTTTGTTTATAAATCAAATGTGTTTCGATATTTTATAATTTTCGTTCTGAAATTAAATAATTCTACTCGATCAATAAATATAAATGGCAATAAAAAAACTGCTCGCTGACAAAAAGTATAGGCCCGACAACCACAACAGCAACAACACATCCCAGTGTTCCGTTAAGGGGGTCCGGGGCCCATTTTAAAAAAATTTTTACTAATTAACCCACTGATTTGAAATTTTTTTTGGTAATTAACCATGCAATGACTACACAAAAAAAACACATAAAATTTTTCTCAAACTTTAAAAAAAATTTTAAATTTAAATTTTTTTAAAAAAAGTGAGGTATTTTAAAATCGATATAACTCAAAATATTATAAACGGAATTAAAAAAAATTTTCACGTAGTTGAAGAGAAATATATTATCTTTAATTTGTCTTCGGCATTAAAAAAAATTTTCTTAAAAAAAAAAGATAAATTTTTTTTTAAAAAAATTGACAAATTTTCAACGTAATTTTTTTTTAAAGTCGCATATTTTCAAAAATAATAATTTTTTTTAAATTTATCGAAGACAAATTAAAGTAAAATATTTGAAAATGCCAAGTTTAAAATTTAAAGGCTCTATCTTTATTGGTTTTTAAGTTATATCAATTTGAAAATGAAAAATGGTGAAAAAACGCATCATGGAGAAAAATGTATTTAAAGTTACAACAACATAATCACTGCTTATAAAATCTTTAAATACCTCTTAGAAACTCCCTGATGCATAAATAACACAATTTAGAACTCTATCCTTTAATTTTAGCTTAATTTTAGCTATTTTTACTATTTTTTTAATGTGCATTTGAATGTTTCCATAGACTCAAATAATGTTTTTCGAACCTGACGAGTCGTTATACGACTTAGCGAAGAATGATTTTTTTAAATTACTAATAAACTTTTTACTAATTAACCCACTGATTTGAAATTTTTTTTGGTAATTAACCATGCAATGACTAAACAAAAAACCACATAAAAATTTTCTCAAACTTTAAAAAAAATTTAAAATTTAAATTTTTTAAAAAAAAGTGAGGTATTTTAAAATTGATATAACTCAAAATATTATAAACGGAATTTAAAATTTTTTTCATGTAGTTGAAGAGAAATATATTATTTTTAATTTGTCTTCGGCATTAAAAAAAATTTTCTTAAAAAAAAAAAAGATAAAAATTTTTTAACAAAAAATTGACAAATTTTCAACGTAATTTTTTTTAGTCGCATATTTTCAAAAATAATAATTTTTTTTAAATTTACCAAAGACAAATTAAAGTAAAATATTTGAAAATGCCAAGTTTAAAATTTCAAGGCTCTATCTTTATTGGTTTTTGAGTTACAGTCAACTCCCGTTAATCCGCAAATACCTCTAATCCGCAATGGATTTTTTAATGTAAACAAACAAATTTACAGCTAAGATTCTGAACGAACTAGAAACTTTTCTCTTTTTTTAATTCAAATTTTAAATTAATCTTTGCTTTCGGAAATTAATCTGCAAATTTAAATTTTTTAAGGGTTTAAAATTGGGGAGAATTGCATGAGTTTTCTTTCAAAACATTCTATTTCTGAAAAAGAAATTGCATTTTTACACAATTAGCAAGCGAAAGTTTCTGAAAAAAAATTATATATATATATATATATATATATATTTCCAGTACTATTACATCAATGTTTAACAAATTTAAAAAGTAATCAATAAGGAATTTCCATTTCTGCACTTGAAATATAGTTTTTTTGTATTTTTTAACCAAATATGTATGCTTATATTTTATTGCTATACATTATTTGAGTATGCCTAAATTATTTAGCTTCATTATAATTGATAAGTTGAGTTAATATTGAAAAAATATTTTATTTTAAAACTTATTAGATATCTTTTCATTTTAATGTCTATTCATATATGATTAAATTAATCATAACTCACTCTAAATTTGGAAAAGAAAAATGTAAACAAAGAAAATAACCTGTAATCCGCAAAATCCTATAATCCGCACCTTTGGACAAAACTTTTGCGGATTAATGAGAGTTGACTGTATATCAATTTGAAAATGAAAAATGGTGAAAAAACGCATCATGGAAACTAAACCCTTGCTAAATGCATTTATCAACTTTTGATTTTTGAATAGCATGAATGCGAAAATTAAAATTGTTGAAAAGAAGCGGTATAGATAAAAACACATTATAAATGAAAAAACAATATTAATATATGTTTAAATACCTCTTAAAAACCTCCAGATGCATAAGTAACGCCTTCCTTCAGCTTATTTTTTTGGTTGATTGTAATTTTTGCTAATTCAACTTTTTTTCTATAAGATTTAAAAGCTTCTGTTGACTTGAACAACGCCTTTCTAACATGGCGAGTCCTTATGCGTTTCAAGGAAGTTAAGGATGAATTGCCAGGTGATAAATGGCATGTTTTTAAGGCATTTATTGAAGATACCCTCATTCCATAATTGAAATCTGATATGCCCCTAGCTGCAGCAATATCTACTCGAGTTTTAGAAGTGTTAAACACTTTGGGGCAACGACTCCAAATCATGTTGTGCAAAGACTCGTTCCTATTTTGTGTTTCCCCTTTTGCACATTTTTGCAATAATACTTCTGAAGCCAATCTTTGAAAAATTGGCATCATTTTGGCAACAATTTCTTCTCTTAGAGGGGTTTTAACACTGGTTTTGTGTGCTGGAGGCTTTAGCTTCATCGAAATCGCACGATTATAAAAGCACCATGAATTTTCTCCAGGAGGACAGGTCGAATGCTTCGGCTTTTTATCTGTTGAACTGCAGTGCTGTAAGATGGCATAAATACCTTTTTTCATGGCAATTATGTTGCCTTTATTGCGTACTATCGAGTTACGATAATAGCGCGTAATTTTTTTTTATTGTGCTTTCTGACAAGCTTCCATGTTTTTTCCCTCCGAGTGTAACACCCTTTGCTTTCTCAACCTCAACAAGTTTACGCAGTGCAGCTCCCATTCTTTTGCCAACATGATTTATGCATTCTGTTTTAGTAATGAGAGTTTCTTTTCCGTATACATTCAAATCTTGCAGGTCTTTGAAAGTTTTCGAATCGCCATCTGCTATTAATTCTGTGTAGCGGAACCCAAGACTTTCGGAACGAAGCCACATCCGTTTTGCCATCTCGCTTTCCATTCCACCAGATGTTCCGTCGTAATTTTTATCACAAATTCGAGCATGTCCTTCATACCATATATGAAATTCCGGAGACTCTTTTCCAAGACTTTTTGCTGCCTGGATACAGTGGTAGCAGATTTTAGATAAAACTTCATAATCAATTACAAAACCAGAGAGGACATCAATCACACAACCAACTGCATAATTTGAAGTATGGCCGCGCTTATGCCATGTTGCATCATAGCTGACTGCAATATCTGAAATACATGTACTATTCGAATCAAGGTGAAATTGTTTTACTTTTTCTCGAATGCTTTTTAACTGTTCACATGTACTTTTTACGGTTGAAGAATGCAAATATTTTAAATGTTTAGTAAAAACTTTTGAATCCATACACGGTAAGTTCATGTTATAAGTTAACTTTTCTAATGCTGCGTGTCCTTTCCCCATCTCTGTAACTGCAACTACAGCTCTGCGGTTAATATCAAAAGAATTTTCGTTTCCTGGAACTTTATCTGAAGAACAAAATAAGAACTCAAAACTGCAATTTTTGCAAATAACTTTGAGATTTTGAGCAAATCCATTGCATTTACCAACCTGTACAATTAATGTTAGTTGATAACATTTTTGACAACAGCACTTTGATATTACTGATTGAAAAATAGCTTGTTTTATGATGATGTAATTTTCTTCCTGACCTTCCAAGTTATTTTTTACAGGCGAGGGCATTTTTCTTCCATCTAAACGCTTTATTATTTCCAGATTTACTTTTTCAGGGGATGAAACTGATGGATTGCTTCTCTTTTTTTTCATTGCTTCAGACTTCTGAAGAGCAGATTTTCGTTTCCTGCCCATATTACAAATGTTCTTTCAAAATTTCTCAAGAAAAAAAGATATAAAAACTTAAAATACACTCCGAATTAATTTCGAAATAAGTACAAAATTCCTTACTCTTGTAAACAAAGCATTATCAATATATTTGTATCGTATTCATATCATATCAAAACGAAATATAACTTTTGAACAAGCCAGAATCACAATAATCAAGCAATCACTTTAAAATAATAATAAATCAATGTAAAAAAGTGTATAATCAATAGTAATAAATCATGTCAATGGTAAAAAAAATATTTCAAAGTAAAAATCATTACGATAATCAAATCCCAGCACGTTGTAAACAAACCCACGCCGGCACTAAACTACGAAGTTATTTCACTTCACTTCTTCTCAAAGTAGAAGTAGAAGTGTATAAATTTAAAATATAAACATATGAAATTAATCAGCGTTCAATTTAATTAATAATTGAAATATATTTCTCGAAAAAATGCGGTTAAAAATGTTTGTTTATGTTTAGCGCGGCGTTTGTTTTCAAACAGAAGGTGGGTGTTACCATAGCAACAGCTCTTTGAAACTGGAGTTGGAAAAACAGCTCAAAGCAAAATAATTATATCTTCCGTTCTAATGAAGATAGAAACATGATCTAAACGGCATTTTAAGCAGAAAAGATCATAGAATTTTTTAATAAAAAAAAAAAAAAAAAATCGAATTTTTGAAGATTTTTGAGCCCTGGACCCCCTTAAGTGCTCTATTTAATGTCATCATAATAAGAATAATCTGGTGTGTCACTCACACGACTTTCTCTTACCCTGAAATTTAATGCTATAAGTACAGGTTGGAGATTAAAAGGTAAGATAACGAGTACTGTTATGTAAACCTATGTTGAACAATTCAAATTTGGCTTCGGAAGAGTTTTATATGATAATTAGTTCTGGCCCTCCTCAACCCCTCGTTTCATTAATGCACCTACAGAATTTATACAGAATTTATACAGAATTTAATTCGGTTATTAAAAAATAATTCTCTTTTTAAAAAATTATTTATTAAAATTATTATTTAAAAAAGTTATCTTGTATGATAATACAGACGATTTCCATATTAGAGAAGTAGTATAACACTAAATATATATATTAAAAAAAGAAAAAAAGAATTTATTTTCAATATTAAAGTTAAAAAAATTTTTTTTTTTTTTTTGTTAAAATTGAAAAGAATCAATAACTTTATTTTAAATTATCGCAGATCGATGGTTCAACCATTCGTTTTAAACGTGTTGTCGAGCTCTTTTGAAAGATACCCATCATGAAAATTTACTCCCCTCGAGGTTGGGACGGCGAGGCTCCTACATACACAAAAAAAAAAAATTCCCTGTTGACTATCTCTATTACAAAAAATATATATTCGTTTTATGTGGTCTAGCGCAGTCTATAGATGTTAAATTCTACTTACCTGCAATTTCCCCCCATAGACGTAATGTATTTAAATACTTTTGAATGTCCCTGTACACGAACCATTTGCTTCATCTCAACGAAATCTTACTGTAGCATCCCTATATGATACACATTTAGAATACCGAGTTTGGAATTTCTGCTACTATTTGTTCTTGAGATATGCTGATAATAGACACACAGACATCCAGACACACAGACAGACAGACACACACACACAGAGACCATTCGCTAAAAACATGATTTTCGTATTCAGGGGACCTCAGAACATGTAAGTATAACAAAAAACCACGTTTGAAAATTTGACCCTAAAACAATACTTTCTCGACCCTATGGGTAAGAGAAAGTAAAAAACTATTCACTTCATTTTACCAAAATACTTTTTTTTAAGACTATCGAAGATCCTGTTTTCAAATACGCAAGCGAAGTGTGACGTCACTGACCTTCCGTGGATGCAAGAAAAAGATTCCCTATGTTAATCGTCCATTGGATTTTTTGTAAAAAATTATTAAAAATCGAAAAAAATTATTTCCCGATTTTAATACCTGTATTTGGGTATAGATATGCTATCGTATCCATGTGTTAGATTGAGTTATTTTGCTGTCAAATTGACAAAATTTTAAGTTCCAAAACTGTGTCATCTTTGGCGTTTTTTGTATTTGGCGATTAAAACATAATACGAAAATATACATGACAGATGTTTATTTTCGTAATATGTATGGTACGAAATATTGTTTCATATAATTCATCGCTCTCTTAATATAAGTTGTTAAAATAACCATGATTTTTGAACGGAATTAAATATGTTCGCCAAAATAATTTGGCGATATTTTTTTTCCGCCAAGGATGACAGATATATTAAATCTATTCCGCTGCAACATATGAGTATCTTATATCTGACACTTTATTTAGACATTTGAAAACAAATTTGACTTCAAATTATGATAGAATATTTATTATTTTCCTTTTAATTAGTATATTAGTTGAATATTTATTGTGTAAATATCATCCTTTGAAATGAAATGTTTATGTTTTGAATCGAATATGGAAGTTTGCCATTTTTTTTTCTAGAGTTTTGAAATTTAAAATTTAAATTTTATCAATTTTGCAGCAAAAACAACTTAATCTAACGCATGCAGACGATAACTAATACATATCTATACCGAAATATGGGGATTAAAATCGAGAAATAAGATTTCGCCTCAATTTTTAATATCGCCTCAATTTTTAATAATTTTTTACAAAAAATCCAATGGGCGATTAACATAGGAAATCTTTTTTTTGCATCCACTGACGGCCAGTGACGTCATCACTTTGCTTGCGTATTTTCTAATTAACTATCCAATAATTACAGACACTCCATGCTAACCCAAATTCAACTCTACTCGATACTTCCAACCAGCTATCTCACCCGCGACATCAGGAGTGGATCAAGACAGCACATTTGCTCCTTTGAAATAGACATCTAAATTTTTAATTGTTGTCTTTAAATTTTTCAACCATAAAATAAAATATGCTTTCACGTTAAAAAAAAAAATATAAATAAATAAAATATCATATTTGTTCATGCATGTACTTACGGATAATACATAAGTACCGTAATTTCGTGCCCTTTTGCGATTCAAACACATCAAGGTAGGGGTATCCTTTTTTTTTTTTTTTTTTTTTTTTTTTTTGGGGGGGGGGGGGGAGAGTTGTGTGCGCGATAGTGATTTCAGCGAAAAAAAGTTACATGCGTTTTCAGATTCATGCACAGCGAGACAGGGGTGTCCAGTGATGTTTTTTTTGGTTTTCATGTGAGCGAAGCGAACATACGTGCGTGATAGTGATGGCTTCGAATCTCAAATTCATGCACAGCGAGGTTGGGGTGTCCAGTGATGTTTTTTTGGTTTTCATGTGGGTGAAGCGAACATACGTGCGTGATAGTGATGGCTTCGAAAACGAGTTACATGCGTTCTCAGATTCCTGCGTGCACAGCGTGATTGGGGTGTCCAGTGTTTTTTTTTTTTTTTTTGGTTTTCATGTGAGCAAAGCGAACATACGTGCGTGATAGTTATGGCTTCGAAAACGCGTTACATGCGTTCTCAGATTCATGCACAGAGTGGTTGGGGTGTCCAGTGATTTTTTTTTTGGTTTTCATGTGAGCGAAGCGAACATACGTGCGTGATAGTGATGGCTTCGAAAACGAGTTATATGCGCTCTCAGATTCATGCAAAACGAGGTAGGGAGTGTCCAGTGATATATAAATATATATTTATTTATTTATTTATTTATTTATTTATTTATGTGCGCGAAGCGTATATACGTGCATGATACAACTCAAGTTTACGTGTTTTCCAATTACATCTTTCGTTTTCTATTTCTTTACTTTTAGTGGAAGGGTCTAAATTCATAACGGGGGTTTCAGGTAGCAGGAGGCTTTCTTACAAAAGAAAATATCTAATCAGCATTTTAAAGCATTTGAATGTCAAAAGAAAATATTAATATTTTATTTTTTATTTTATTTATTTTACTTTTTTCAAGTGAAAGCATATTTTATATTATGGTTGAAAAAATTAATTAAAATAAAGGCAACAATTAAAAATTTAGATGTCTATTTCAAAGGAGCAAATGTGCTGTCTCGATCCACTCCTGCAACATCGCCAAAATATCCGGGATCCAGCTAGGGACTTTCTCATTCTCAACCGAACATTTTACCTTGACTCGACATTATCACCTTAGACTACTCTACTTTCAATACTCATTTCAACTGGTGACCTTTACTTGCCCAACCAAACATTCTATCCCAACTATAAATTTACACTAATTTCAAAACTAAAATCAACTGGCGTCATTTACGTACTGAACTCGACGCCAATCATACCTTACAATGTAAACAAACAATGAAGCTTGAAAAAAATATTTAAAGACTTTAATATGCTTTTACAAATATTTTAAGAGTTTTAAGGCTTTAATATGTTTTAGAAATACTTTAAGCATTTTTTTTTTTTTTCGTAAAAACAGTCAAAGAGTCGTTCATTCGGAATCCATTTGGAATTTGTATTTTGTGAATGGCAACAGTTTTGGTTTGTTTTTATTTGGTATTCCGTTGCTTACAATTATGAATCATGAAGTTACATAATTCTATTTATAGATATATGTTTATAATAGCCAGTGATCCATTATGTTTAGTTTAGATCTTTAAACATTACAATTGAATAGTTTTTCAAGGTTTTAGTGAAAATAAATAAGAATACGTGCGATACAAAACATATTATATGTATGTTTCCGTAAGTTGAACCAGCTCAGTGAGTTGAATAAACGGGAAAAAAAATGGCTGCCAAAAGTTTCTGTTTTGAAGCGGTACTAACCGGATTCGTTCATGACAGATGAGGATCATTATATATATTAATTCTTGTAAATTTCATAATGATTATTAAAAAATAATTCTCTTTATGTACACTTATACAAAATTTTGTCCTATACTATCATGTTAAAAATTTCGAAAAAGCGGGATGGCAATGCAACCTGTAAGACAATTTTTTACCAAAAGTTGATAGGCACTAATTTATGTCAATATGTAATTACATAACAATTTGTATTAAATACTGTGCAGTAGTTCCTGAGATGTAGTTGCCACAAAATTTTGTCACACGCAAACACACACAGACAGACAGATAGACATTTTCTAAAAATGGTCAAATCGTGTTCTGCAGTTCTCAAAACGTGAGAATCCATTCAAAACCCGAGGTAAATTTTTTTTACGAATTCAATACTTTCTTCTATTGAATATAGAAGAGAGTAACAAAATTATCTTTTGTCACAAAATTTTTAATTGTAATTAAGCACTTTAAATTTCTGGTCTGTATTTGATACTTAGCTATGAGTTGTTCTGAATTTATTAGACTTTTCGCGTTCTTTAAAGGTGTAAAATACCTCAAAAATATAATTTCAAGTTTGATTTTATTAAGTTTAGTAAACACCGTTTAATATACAGAAATAGCAATTCGTCACTGTAGTGAAATTTTTGTATCACTATATTCGTCTCCGCGCCGTTCCTAACATTTTACAGGCATTTTATTACATTGTAATCACAATTTTTTACATAATACTTTAGCATTAAAACATTCAAAAATATCTAAGAAAAATTTATTATTTGCGATAGTAATGACAATATATCAGGTAGTCAAGAATGAAACTAGTAATTAATAATACTGCTACTATTAACAGCCTATTATTTGACATTGGCTTAATATTTTACTAATCTGCTTTTTAGTTCCCCATCATACTATAGGTATGGGGAACTTAGGTAATCGTGAAAATTTTCGAGCTCGGTTTTTTGACTTTTTTACACGTTTTCAGGTGTGAGGAATCCGAAAATGACAAAATTTGTATGGTGTCCGTCTGTAGGGTGTCTGTTAGTGTGTTAGTCCGTTAGTCCGTTAGTTTGTTAGTCTGTGTACACGATATCTCAAGAACAAATGATCGCAGAGAGGTCAGATCAGTTTTAAAATATTACTTTCGATACTGGCAAGAACCCTATTCTTTTGCAACATTCGAATTAAAAAACTTCGTAAGTTATGAGAAATTTACGATTTTCTTAACATGGGAGAATAGGACAAAAATTCACTTAAACGTGCATTAAATGGAAACTTTTTACTGTAAAAATGTCAGACCAGTTTTAAAATATCAGGTTTGATGCCAGAATGAACATTAGTAACTATAAATGTGCTACTTTGAAAATTTCGCAAGTTATAGGAAATTTACGAATTTCTTAACATGGCAGTATAGGGCAAAATTTCACATAAACGTCAATTTTGAGAGATATTGTCATCGTAAAGATGTCAGACTACTTTTGAAATATTATTTAGAACACTGGCATGAATATTAATGACTATGAATTTTCCAATATAAAAATTTCGTAAGTTATTGGAAAATTACGAATTTCTTATGGCAGCATAGAGCCAAATTTCACATGAACGTCAATCTTGAGGGATATTTTCATCGTAAAGATGTCAAACCACTTTCGAAATATTATATAGGATACTGGCATGAATATCATAGACTATGATTTTTCCAATTTAAAAAATTCGTAAGTTATTTGGAATTTACGATTTACTTAACATGTCAGAATAAGACAAAATTGAGCGTAAATTTTCATTTTGAGGATCATAAATACATTAGACAACTTCAAAATTACATTTATGATATTTGTTTGAACATGATTGAATACAAATATTCTAATAGGAAAATTTCGTAAATCATTCGTAATTTACGATTTTATCAACATAGCGAAATTGTAAAGTTTTCATATAAATATGAATTTTGAGGATTATTGCATTGGAAATAGTAGCATGAAAACTAAACAACGGAATTGACCCCGATAAAATAAATTAATAGATTAGAATAAGATATATATATATATATCGAAGTGAACGGTGGATAGCCTATTAGGCGGGGATTTCATTCTGTCACTATATCAAGCTTTGGTCAAATTCATTTCTTTTAACATGATTATAATATGTCTCGCACTAGAAATTTATGAGAATATAAATATGATGGGGAACTGAGCAGAGTCCACCTATGCCAACTAGTTTTTTTTTTTTCTTTTTTTTTTTTTTTTTTTTTGGAAAATTACACATATCGCCTATTTAAAGAAATCATTGTAAGCTCTTTAAAAATTATTTTTAAAAATTAATTTTGTTGAAGATGAAATTTTGAGAAATTCGCACCATTATGAAATGTGATTTCTTACGTGGAACTACGGCATCGCAGATCGTGTAAAATATTAATAATGTATTTGGCTCTAGTGTTACTACACAGTAGAAAGTATCAATTTGGTTTCCTAAATTTCTTATAGGTTACTCTGAGTTCACAATTAAACCACGCAGTCGCCCAGAATCAAAGGTCAATAATAATGAACTAAAGGTCACCGTTGATACTGACCCATCTCAGAGTGCCTATGAATTATCGTTGAAGTTTGATGTTAGCAAAAAAGTAATATTAACTAATTTAGGATAAACCAGTAAAGGGAAAAAGTTGCATAAAAGTTAGGTTCGACATGAACTGGATGAAAAACAGAAACAAAAGCGTTCAGAAGCTTGCTTGTTTTTGCCTTCTTGTCACATATCTGATCCATTTTTGAATCGAATTATCACTTGCAAGGAGAAATGAATCCAATATGCCAACTGTACAGTGGTTGGAGAAAGTAAACCACCAAAACACACTCCAAAGCGTAATATTCCTCAAAAGAAGTTGATGGTGAGTGTTTTGTGGTCTAGCACAGTTATGATCAATTATGATTTCATAAAACCTGGCTCATCGATTATAGCAGAAATATACTACAACCAACTGTACGAAATACTAATGTAAAAACATTAAGAAAAACAGCCTAGATTGGTCAACAGGTCGACTCCTACCTTATTGCATGATGACGTTAGACCACATACTGCACAAGTGACTGTGACAAAATTACAGCATTTGGAGCTGAAACTTCTTCATCATTCTCCATACTCTGCAGACCTAGCCTTCACTGACTACCACTTCTTCTGCAGTTTGGACATTGTTTTAATAGGAAAACAATTCAATTCCGAATAAGCTGTAAAACTGGCCTTACAGGAATTCACTGGCTGTCGTCAGCCAGGTCATACCACTGGCCTGAATAACCTGCCTCTTAAACGAAAAAAGTGTATGAACAATATAGGTGCATACTTTGATAAAAAAAATAATTTCTTCTATTTATACATTATCAATCAACTTTGCCTTTTTTTACTTTCATTACCCTATTAACAAACTTATATTAACTTGAAAATACAAATTTTGGATCTCCTGAAATTATTCGTTTTTAAGTTATTCAAAGAGACACAGACAAAGATCAAACGTTAAAAAACTTGACTTCAGCAACCAAGAAGCCTCAAAACGTGTAAATATACAAAAACAAGCAATGGCTATTTAGCTTAAAAACATACATTATTTACCATATCTCTATGAGGAATTAGTTACAATTCCTGAGCAGTTTTCCTGAACATGGTAAAATATTTTAGCAAAGCACTTCCACTAACAATAAAAAAAGAATGTTATCGCTTAAATATTTGCTGCCCTGTATATCTTTTGAAGATTATGTAAAGACAACAAGGTATATATATATGTAAATATAACCTATATAAATATAACCTATAGTAAATATAACCTATAGTAATAATAAATTTCACAACCTAAAATACGCTTCCACCAATTTCCAGCTATTGTCGCACTATAATCTAATCCTTTTGTGTAGTCCTGTAAATAAACAGTGAACGATTTCCCTGCCATATTTTACATGAAACATGTTTTTACGCATATAAAAAATATACATTCAATTAATTTAGTTTAGTGCAGTCTGTTTATGTTAAACTCTACTTACTTGCAACTTCCCCCATAGATGTAATGTATTTGAATTCTCTTGGGCGTCCCTGTACACAAACAATTTGCTTGATCTCAACGAAAAGCTTATTCTAGCATCCCTATATCATACACATTTAGAATACCAAGTTTGGACTTTCTGCTATCATTTTTTCTTGAGATATGCTGATAACAGACATACACACAGACAAACCGCTAAAAAAATGATTTTCGGATTCAGGGGACCTCAAAACATATAAATATAACAAAAACTCACTTCCGTAAATTTGACCGTAAAACAATACTTTCTCTTCCTTATGGGTAAGAGAAAGTAAAAATTAGTTTTGATGCGACAGTAAAGATAAAACTAAATCTACATATATAAAGCTTATTGTTCGTCTGTTTGGATTTTTAGTTCGCTATATAAAGCTATGCCGTTCAACCAACTGCTACGAAAACTGGTATATTTATTAATCAAGACAAAATCTAAATAACGCCATATTCTTTTAATTTAATCGGATAAAATTGGATCAAAAGATATTAAATAAAACCCACATTTTAACTGTAAAATGATTAAAAAGAAAGAAACATTTGATGCCAAAGTAAACAAATAAAATACTTTTTTTTTTCTTTTTCTCCAGAAATGAAATATTTTTAATTTCGCTTGAATAATAATAAAAATTAGAAAAAAAAAAAAAAAAAAAAAAAAAAAAAAAGAAAAGAACTTACGCTAAGAAAATACTTTTTACTTACTTAAACGAAGTATAAGGAAGTATTGTATATACAATTCCCGGCAACTTAGTGTTTTTGGTACTCATCTAGTTTTGACACGCACTTCTATTCTCAGTTGTAAGGGTAATACTTTCCTTGTTAAGCCTTGAACTATTTCCTGTCACTTTTCTTTTTGGTACTCATCAAGTTTTGACCCGCACCAATTTTAATTTACTTGCTTAAATATAATTAATTAATTAATTGCTTACTTTCCATTACTTAAACTTAACGAATTTAGTTAAAAAACTTACCAGAAAATTAAGTACATGTGATCTAAAAAATTCAGTAAACAACAAAACTGTACTCGCTTGTCGTTGAGATAGCAACTTGGACAGTAAAACAAGAACCCACTGATTCAAAAAGCTACCATCTACTCAGCTTCCTCTTACTTAGACTACTTACTTAGACTAATTGAGGCTTACTTAGTAAGCCTCAATTCTTATTTCCTGACAATAATCTACCAACAATCTTCAAAAATTAAATAACTAATTTATTTAATTACTTACTTACTTACTTTAATTAATTAATTAATTAATTAATTAATTTTTTTTAATTTTATTTTTATTTAATTTTATTTAAAAATTAATTTTATTAATTTAATTTAATTTAATTTTTTTTTACGAGGGTATGGCGGTGTCTGGTCCTCGTTAATCTGTGCTGCACCGTCAAGTGCTCGATGGGGTCGTTTAGCAGTCTTCGGGCTACCAACGCGGTGTACCATCCCCCCGTGGTGGATCAAAATTGCGATGGTCCCTCTTTCTCTTTTCCATTCGGCCTCCCTGCGCATAGTAATTTCCTTCCCAATTAGGTGTATTCAGACCTTGCCACTTCAAAAACTTCTAAATTTTCGCTATGCGTCCAAAAACTATCTTCCATCCCCCAGTGGCTTCACGTATTCAATTTTTTTCTTTTTTTTAATAATCTCATTGTTCCTTACTCGTTCAGCTTGTCTTTCTTAAATCTTAAGTTTTGTCCCCTTCCCCTTTTCAAATGACCTCCACTTTCGGTTTTAATTATTGTGTGCACTACTAACTTTAGCGGCTCCCCCAGCGTTTTTTTTTTTTTTCCCCCTCCCTGCCTAAATTCAAAATTGTTTTAATTTTGTTGAATTCCGGTTATTTCGACTCTCAGCTAGTAAGTGCACTTATTCCAAATTCCTTAACATCCTGGAGCGTGGTTTTTTGAGGGCGTATCCTCTAGCTGCTGTGTGGTTTTGTGAATTTCGGTTCGTTTCTCTTCTGTGCTATCTGTGAACGGTTTGTGTTTCTGTTTCTCTTATTCTTTTGAACGCTAGGTAAGCGCTACTTTGTTTTATTGTGTTCTGGCTATTCAATTAAGTTATTTTTTTATTGGTTTGTGTATGATGAGTTCGTCGTAACTCAGGTGGTATGGCCCACTCTTGGTTTAACGTTGTGGAGTCCTCGGAAGTGTCAAATGTTTAACGAATAATGTGGAAATGTCTATTGAAGATGGCGAGAGTCATTCTAATGACAATATTAATCAGAATTTTTTGCGCTCATCTGCTCCTATTAGTGATATGTTGTTAAAGGCTGGTAGTAATGGTGGTACGAATTACAATATGTTTATAAACAGTACAGAGTCTGGATGTATTCCTAAACGAGATCCGCGCTCAACTCAGGCGGAAATAAAATTGAAAATTAAGTCATATGAAAAAATTGTGATCATTCGTCACACAAGAACGGGAAGCTTAATTATTAGCACTTCTGATGTTAGTTGTGCCCAGGATATTTGTAATTTGTCCAGTTTCGCAGGGGTAGCTGTTTCTTCTCGCGTAATATGGGAGAACATCACCAACCGGTTTTTAATTTTCAACGTTCCTGTAAACATCCCTTTGGGCGAGCTTGCTCAAGAAATAGAAAAAAGTAATCCGTTGCACATTTTGGAGTTACGTAGGTTTGTGAAAAGAGGATGCTCTCGTGAATCGTCTCCTGTTCTTATTACCACTCTCGGGACAGACCTCCCATCAGAAATTAGACTGTGGTTCTCCATCCAACCCATACGCCAGTTCATAGACAGACCCCGACAATGTGTAAAATGTCATAAATTCAACCATACTTCTGCTAAGTGTAAAGTAGCCCAAATATGTGCGACTTGCGGTACTTCACATGAGGGGCCTTGTACGGGCTCTTTAGCCTGCGTTAACTGCGCCGGCGAGCATCGTGCTGATTACAACCAGTGTCCAGCCCGACTTAAGGAAATTGAGCTTCTGAACTTTAAATGCAAAAACTTTTTATCCTTCATAGAAGCTCGCAGATCATTTGTAAAAAAAACTCCAAAAGAGGCGTCATACGCCACTGTTACAGGCAGCGCAAAAAATGTTGACGTAATATCTATCCAAAACTATATAGAGAATCGCACGAATGCTATGGTGAAGGTGCTAAATGAAATTATTAGAAAAAACTCGGATTCTCTGTTTAATGCCATCTCTGTTTTAAGTGACTTAATCAAAAGCTTCCAAGAATCCATTGGGGATCTTCCTCCTGATAAGCGTAAACGCCGGAGTTCTCCGGTGACTTCCAAGGGATAATGTTTTCGCTGCTCCTGTACCATGTTTTTATTCTTCTGTTGAGCTGCAGGGTGTAGCCTGTCAGACCCTTTGTTTGTCTTGTCTTTTCTTGTTTGTCTTTCTTTTATGGGTTCCCTCAAGTTACTTCAATGGAATTGTAGAGGCATCTTAAACAAGCTAGACTTGCTGGTCCACACCCTCTTTCCATCCTTTGATATCTTGGTGCTTCAAGAAACTTTCCTTCGTCCTGAGAAGTCCCTCTTTATTCCTGGCAAGGTCGTGTACCACTTGGACAGGCCTTCCCGTTCTGGCGGGGGCCTTCTAATTGCTGTGAATCAATCTCTTTCCTCCTCCCTTGGTCCAACTCATTTGTCTTCATCGGAGAACGAGATTATGCGCGTTCGAATCTTTACGGGTTCTGGCTCTTTGAACATTACTAATGTCTACTCGCGCTCTGGTTCAGTCACTGAGGATCTCCGCCTCTTCTGTCTTGGTCTTACTGGTCCCTCCCTCATCTTGGGAGATTTCAACCTCCATCACCCCTTCTGGGGTGCTTCCCATGCTTCTCGTTACAGCGAGGCTTTTGTGGAGTGGCTTGCTGACAGTTCCTTTTGCCTGATCAATTCTTCACGCTCTACTCATCTGTCTCCCAATGGTTCTCTTTCCCTGTTAGATCTCTCTCTTTGTTCGGCTGAAATCCTTCCTAAGATCTCTTTTCAGGTTTTGGATGACCCTGTCGGCAGTGACCATTTTCCTGTGTCTCTTGTTGTCGAGTCGGCTCCTGTCCCTCAGCCCGTCTGTGTACGGTATTTTTGGTCTCGTATCTGCCATGAAGTTGACGCTTCTCTGCTGTCTGTCCCCTCTGTATGCTATAAGACTTTTTCGGATTCCGTCCAGCGGGCGATGGCTAGAAACTCCCGGGTTGTTCTTTCTCGTCAGAAAGCTTTTCCTACTTGGTGGTCCCTTCGTTGTAAGGCCCTTCTCTCCCAGAAGAAGTTTTTCCTCAAGAAAGCTACTCAGCTGGCCTCTGTTGACTTTTGGATCAAATACAAAAAGTCCTCCGCTTTGCTTCGTCAGGCCATCAAGGACGCCAAAAGGTGCTTCTGGGACTCTGCTTGCAGGCATGCTAGTGACCTCCGTTTACTGTTCAAGGTGTTCCATAAATTAAAAAATCGTCCTTCGTCCTCTCCTGATTCTAACTTTTGCCTTTCGCACAACGGTTCCCTTGTGTCTGACGCTGGCAATCAAGCTGAGATCTTCGCCGAGTTTTATTGCGGTGAGTTTGACCTTCTTCCTCTTCCTCTTACTTATGGGACTGATCATGATGAGAGTCTCAACAAACCCTTCTCCATGTCCGAACTGACTGCTGCTATTCAACGTACAAAATCTACCACTCCTGGTGAGGACAGAATTGCCCATCTGCGCAGCATTAGTGCGACGTAAAACCCAACCACCAACCACCACCACCTGGTGAGGACAGGATTCCTGCCTGTTTCTTCAAGAATCTTGGTTCCCACTCTCTTGAGCTATTACTAAGAATTTATAATGATTCTTTACTCACGGGGATGATCCCACCTGATTGGACCTCTGCGCTGATTCTGCCCATTGCAGAGCCTAACAAGCCTAAGTGCTCGGCCTCTTCCTACCGTCCCATCGCTCTCACCCCTGTTATTTGCAAGATATGTGAGCGTATGATTGCCCAGCGAATAAATTCCTTTCTTCTCAAGAATAAGTCTCTTGATTATAGACATTTGGGTTTTACCCCCTTTCGGGACAGCCAAACGGCTGTCATGATGCTTCACCAAGATATTGTGAGAGCAAAAAGAAACAAAAAGTTTATTCTTGGCATCTCCTTAGATCTGCAGTCGGCTTATGATTCCATTTATATTGATGGCCTTATCCAGAAGTGCGTCCAAATCGGTATCACGGGCAATGGGATTCCGCTGGATCCATAAATTTTTGTCAAACCGTTATATTAAAGTTGCTTGGAGGGGCGTGGTTTCGTCTCCTCATTTTTCTCGGCGCGGGGTTCCGCAAGGTGCGGTCCTCAGCTCTATTTTGTTCACAATCTTTCTATCTGATTTCTTTGAAGTCTTGAATTTTAATACCAGGTGTTTAGTTTATGCCGATGATATTTTCATTTATTGCTTTGGTGACTCCTTAAGCTATTGCCACGAGAAGCTACAGGCTGTCCTGCAGAATATTTCCCGGTGGTGCTCTTACTGGAAACTTTCCATTCGGCCGGATAAATGCCATGCAATTAATTTTTCTCGCAGAAACGGCGCTTGTGATTTTAATTTTAACATTAACGGTGGCCTCATCAACTGGTCGGATGATGTGAAATTTCTAGGATTCATCTTCTCTCGTCGGAGTGGTTTTAAGAAGCACGTTGACTACCTGCGGGTGAAAGCCTTTAAAAGAATTAACTTTCTCAAGGCCCTCTCTCAAAAGAGTTATGGTGCTAGGTCACATCACTTAGTTACGCTCTTCACGTCATCTATCGGGAGCTTAGTTGATTATGGTGCTGCTACTCTGTCTTCGGCGTGTGCCTCTCTAATCAAGAGGCTTGAAGTCTTCCAGAATTGTGGTCTTCGAGCTGCTCTCGGTCTTCCCTCTTGGGTTCCCATAGCTCTCCTTCACAAACATGCTGATGTCCTATCTATAGGCTACAGAATTCGTTTGCAATCATTCAGATTCTGGATCCGTCAGCTCTGTCTGGGTACCTGGTCCCCTCTTTGGAGCTTTCTGAATGAAGCTGATGATTATGACAAAGAACTACAGCTCGACTTCTTACCGTATGGCATAGATGGGCTTGATGATATTAGTTCCTGCTTGGAGAGTTTAGTAATTTTCCAGTTTCCTCAACCCTTGGTTCATGGGAAAGTTTTCTTTTACCTTTCCGACCTTCCTTTCCAGAACACAACTTTGAATGATATTATCATCCAGTCCTTTTTCTCGGCCTTTATCTCAGAGTTCTCGTCGAGTCACGATATCTTTGCTACCGATGCGACCAAAACTCATACCTTAACGGCTATTGCCGGCTGCTCCTCTGAATCTCAATTCAAGTATAGGATTTCCCATATAAATTCCATCTTCACCGCTGAAGCCCTTGCCATCGGTACAGCGATTGATGAACTGGCTTCCTCAAGCTTGTCCTTTATAATCCTTACGGATAGTCTGTCGGTTCTATCTGCTCTTCAATCAGTCTCCATCAAATCTCCGCGAGTTATACTTTGGCTTCACAACAAAATTTGCCGTGCCTCATCTTTTGCTTGTAGTATTCGGCTGGTATGGGTCCCTGGTCACAGAGGTATCCCTCTTAATGAAAAAGCTGACAGAATCGCAAAGAATACTGGTCCCTCGGGCGTTCTCTTGGATTGGATTTCTCCTGAGGACCTTATCAATTACGCTACCAATTGTTTCAAAGAATCGATTTCAAATACTTTTCGTCAGAGTAAATATGCGCTCTCTCATGGTGACATTCCTTCGTTCGAAACGACAAGCTCCTGGTCTACCAATAGAAGGGACGATGTGCTGATCTCCCGGCTTCTTTGCAAGATGATCGTTACCCCAGCTCTGTTACATCGCTTTCACCTTATGGACAATGGCATTTGTGATCGCTGTCACGTAATGGACTCTATTGAACACATTCTTTTATCTTGTGGTCGCTATCAGCAGATTCGCATTCAGTATTTCGGTGCGTTGCTAAATAGTGATAATTTTAGTTCCTTTCCTGTTTTCATGCAAAAATTCTGCTCATTAAGTAACTTTCGTCATTTCACCTTTGGATTCTTGCATTCTATTAATCGTTTTTAAAAAATGTGCGAATAAGCTATAGATCGTTGTGGTTTGTCCTCTCGTCATTCTGCGATAGGCTATGGATCAGTCGAGACAACAGCCCCAGCAGCTATAGGTCTCAAAGAAAACCCCCAACAACAACAACAATCCTGGAGCGTGTCTGTGCGTTTCCATCGTAGCTATCTTGAAGGGTGTGGTGTGCAAATCGAGCTATGTTTCCAAGAAGCAGAAGTCGCTACCCTGCAATTCCTGAGCTCTGGTGTTCTAGTCACATTGCTGCCCAGAAGTGACGTAGCAGTTCCATCTAGTTCCTGAAGATGATGGATGAAGTCTGAACGAAGAATCTTCGGACACAGCTCGCTCTAATTAGCTACTAGATTACTGTCTGGTGTAGGCAGTTTCCATACGGTGATCTGGAGATTTATTCACTCCGGCGGACGGCATCCAACCCGTTAAGCTTGGCCGAGCCCAGGCAGGAAGAGGCCGTCCAAAGGTTTCTAAGGAAGTATTGTAATCCTGATTTGCCAAATGGATTTTGTATCTCTCATAGTTCAAAAATGAATGATCGTAGAATTTTGCAATTTACATTTGTGACTGTCATGATGTCTAGTTGTACACCTGGAACTTTGGTCTTAATACGATCTCCTGTTGTAGAGATATCTGCAACTCTTGACGATTTTTCGTGACGTCTGTGTTTACGTATGCGTGTGTGTGCATGTATCTTGCATAACTCAAAACGGTTGGACGTAGAACGTTGAAAATTTGTATGTAGGTTTGTTATAACATCTAGTTGTTCACCTCCCTTTTTGTTTTTTCTGTGACACTCCGTTTTCGAGATATTTACGAAAATTATATTCATAATGACCGAAATTGCAAATGTTTTGGCCATTATACATAACCTATCATCATAGAGGTATCAAAAGAAGCTAGTGATAGAGCACGTAATAATATTTTTATGGAATTTGTCGACATTTTTGCGTGTAGAAAGTAAGTCTCAAAGGCATAAGTATATTCTAGTGGATGAATGTACATATTTTATTTAATGAATATTCAGTCGGTAGATAGAGCTCGTAATGATATTGTTATGAAAGTTGTCGACATTTTTGCGTGTAGAAGGTAATTCTTAAAGACATAAGGATATTCTAGTAAACGAATGCACTTTATTTAATGAATATTCAGCCCGTAATGATATGGTCATGAAAGTTGTCGACATTTGTGCGCATAGAAAGTAATTCTTAAAGACATAAGCAGGTTCTAGTAGATGAATGCACTTTATTAAATGAATATTTAGTCCGTAGATAGAGCCCATAAGGATATTTGTACAAAAGTTGTTGACATTGTTTCGTGTAGAAAGTAATTCTTAAAGATATAAGCAGGTTCTAGTCAACGAATGCACTTTATTTAATGAACATTCAGCCCTTAGATAGAGCGCTCAATAATATTGTCATGAAAGTTGTCGTCATTTTTGCGTGTAGAAAATAATTCTTAAAGACATAAGCAGATTGTAGTCGATGAATGTACTCTATTTAATGAATATTGAGGAAGAATTTGAATAAAACTCTTTTTCTGTGCCACGAAAATCAATAATCAATGAATATTCTCGAAATAATCCAATGAAATGGTTATTCTTACTATAGAACTAACTTAATATTGTAAAATATCCCACAGAACAGAAATTTCGTTAATTCAGGAACAACTGAAAATTTCGAAGTCTGGATGAAACTTGAATTCGTCGAGAGTACAGTGCAGCCACGTTTCCTAAAACTACCAGCGACGACACGTCCAAAATGTTGGAGGGATGCCAGCTTGGCCAGTAGGTTGTGATTTGGAAAACATCCAATAATTCGCGCTCTGTTATCATTCATTTTCTATGAGCCGGATGGCTGTCACCCCTATTTTAACAGTGGACTCGTTGAATTAGCGCCTGCGCAGAGGCTTCCATGATTTCATGAAATGTGGTCGAAGAATATATTCAGTGATTTATAGCATTTTCGAGGTAGATATACGCTAGAAACCAGTGAATAACTACAGAATATTCCAGAACTCGACTTCTATTGAAGTTAGAGTTTCTAAAATTTTGGAATCCTAAACTATCATTTTTCGCCACATTTGAGTGTTGATTTGACGCAAAGTCAACGCCCACCTTCGTGGAAAGGAAAAAAACGACCATCTGTTTCCACTTTTACTGTAATACCGTATAAAAAGTAGCATGTAAACTTATAGGGAATTTCCAGTCTACAATCATCAATAATCACTCTTCTTTTTTAGACTTGTTAGGTCTTTTTAGACTTGTTAGGGTCTTGTTAGACATTTATGGAACTTTCGAAGAATTTAGTTTTGCGCTACAAACCAATGAACCTTTCCGGAAAATTCTAGAACTCTGTTCTTATTAAAGTTAGAGCTTCCAAACTTTGGTTACCCTAAGCTACAAATTTTCGCCAAATAGAACAAAAGTAGATCATCTATACTAGAATGATTTTTATTGAATTCTAAGCTGTGCATTTGTCAGTGAGAAATTCTGTGATTTGGTATTAGCCTTTTTTAATTTTTTTTTTTTTTTTTTTAATTAAGCAGTAGTGCTTTTCTTTCCAACAGTAAAACAAAAAACTTTTCGTTTTTATTGATACTTTAGGTGTAACTTATGAGGTTTTCAACTTAATTTTAAATAGATTTTATTAAGTTTTTTTTTTTTTTTTTTTTTACATGGAACAGCTTTAGTATCGGATCCCTTTGGTGAAATTTTTAATATGTCCCCGAAGTAGCTCGGACGTTTCTCGCCAAGGTCTTTAATTACGCAGTTGCGAATAGCCATTTCAAGTCATCACAAAAATTGCCAAAAATATTTAAAGTCGCCAAGGGTGTCCCATACTAAAGCTGCGTGCCTTTTGTATTTATTTATCTGAAATATTTTCTATTAAAGACTTTGAAAAATATTTCATCCATTTCTCTTTCCATTTTACACCTTTGTTGAGTTCTTCTATTGATTTCAAAATTCCATTGACACTAGTTCAAATGGGCAACGCCAAGTAAACCTGCTACTAAATAAATAAATTTAAATAAGTTATATATATACAACTTTTATTAGAGTACTATTTTAACGCAATATGGTATACTATAACACTATCTATCAATAAGTATTTGGACATTTTCGAATTTAGATGTTTTGTCAAATGCCTAGAAAAATTCTTGATGAATTATCTTGGAACTTTGCGTTTATAGAGGACACGTGAAGCCTCTATATTTCAGCAAAAGTTTTGTCCGGAAGAGGAAAAGGCGACCAGGAAAAAATTAAACAAAAGTCAAAACGTTTTGGATCACCTTGTAAAAAAGGTAATGCTTGAAATGTGTTTTTATAGTAGCATCTGATTTTGAGGATTGTTGTAATTATCTGTACAAATTATTATGACGCTACCACATTATATTCATGGAGATATAATTTTTTTTTTTTTTTTTTTTTTTTATTGGAAAAAAAAGAAGCCATTTTTTTATTATAACACGTAGGGTATTAGACCCAGTTTAAAGCCATTTTTAGATAACTTGGCAAACTATAGTAGACACAGCATACTGCAATCAGAATGCAAAAAACTTAAATACCTTACGAAATATGAGCATTTTACTAAATAATTTTTAACTACGCATTCGCAAGCTTTAGCAAAATTTCATTTGCATAATTTAATAGTCAAATGTATTGAGCTACTTTATATGAAAGCCTTAAACATATGTCGTGTAAATTAAAAAGGTTATGAGAAATAGAAGGAACAGTATTCTACTTTGATACTCCAGACTTGTACTCTGTTTACCGAAGAAAATGAAAAAGTAATTATCATTTATAAGTAATTTTCCTGAACATGGTAAAAATTAATCAAACACTTCTATTAATTACACTCAATAGAGAAGAATGTATTCATTCAATTTTTGTGTTTCCCTGTATATTGTTTATAAATAATAATCCATAGTATACTTAAATTTGGCACATTATGAACTAGTATGTTGTGGCCACCATATGACTTTCTTCTATATTTTCCTATACAAATTCACTCAGTAAAAATAATTTATTAAAATTATTATTAAAAAAAATTATCTTCCATGATAATGCAGACGATTTCCATATTAGAAAACAAGTCTAACACTAAATATCCAAGAAAAGTCAATTTTATTGTCAATATTACATATAAACAAATCATTTGTTAAAAATGAAAAAAATCGATAACTTTATTTTAAATTATCGCAGATCGATAGTCCAACCATTCGTTTTAAAGGTATTGGCGAGATCGTTTGAAAGATACCCATCATGAAAATTGACTCCCCTCGAGGGGGGACTTCCCCCCCAGGGGGTGGCGAGCCTCCTACACATTCAAAAAAAATTTTCCAGTTGACTATCTCTATTATAAATAATTCTTGTAAATTTCATAATGATAATGATTATTAAAAAAATAATTCTCTTTATGTACATTTATACAAAATTTTGTCCTACATCACCATGTTAAAAATTTAGAAAAAGCGGGATGGCAACGCAACCTGTAAGACAATTTTTACCAAAAGTTGATAGGCACTAATTTATGTCAAGGTGCAACTACATACCAATTTGTATGAAATTCTGTGCAGTAGTTCCTGAGATACAGTTGCCACAAAATTTTGTCACACACACACACACAGACAGACAGACATTTTCTAAAAAGTGTCAAATCGTGTTCTACAGCTCTCAAAACGTGTAAATCCATCAAAAACCCGAGGTCGAAAATTTTTACGAATCCAATACTTTCTTCTATTGAATATAGAAGAAAATAAAAACATATAGCACAACATGAAATTTAACTTCAGAAATTTCAAAGTATAGTGGTCTTGTAAATAGATTGGAAATGGTTTTCACATCATATCCTATAGAAAACATGCTTTTATGCATGTAAACAGTACATGTTTATTTCATTTTGTTTTGTACCGTCTAAAGGTATAAAACTGTACCTACCACAATTTCTCCCATAGATGTAATGTATCCGAATTCTCTTGGGCGTCCTTGCACACGAACGATAATTTTGCAAAATTTGGAGCGAGGCTCCCTGTTCTCTCCTACCTCCCTCAACCTTGTCTACGATCCTGTTTGCTCGATTTCAATGAAAAAAGTGTAGTGTAGAATCTTTTATGATACAGATTTAAAATACAGAGTTTGGACTTCCTTCTACTGTTTGTTCTTGAGATATGCTGATAGCAGACACATACACAGAAACACAGAGAACAACTGCTAAAAATCTTATTTTCAAATCAAGGAACCTCAAAACGTGTAAATACAGCAAAAGCTCAATTTCGAAAGTTTAAAACGCGAAAACAATATTTTCTGTACCGTTTTATAAACACGAGAAAACAAAATAAAAATTTGACAGAATGTCTGAAAGTTTCTGTTTCATTCAGCATAGAAAAATGCCTTTCATGCATTATATTTTATCTATTTATTTATTTTTTGAAAAAGTTTAAACTTTGATGTACTTGATAATTTCAGAATTGCATTAGACTCCCCCCTTTTTTTCATTATTTATTTATAGCAATAGTAAAACAGAGGAAATATTAACGAGATTTAAAAAAATTAAATAAATAAAAAGACTTAAACATAATTTAATTTAGAATGAGATGACTACATGAATGTGTTGTAACAAATATACAATGTCATTGTCTATGATTTTATTTATTTATATTATTTTTGTGAAATGCATAATTTATTTTTTTATAGTTTTTCAATATTCACGTTTAATTAAATGTATTTATTTTTATGTCGAAAGAAAATGATCTCGTATATATATATATATATATATATATATATATTGGCAACAATTAAATTATGGTTAATATTTTAACGGCTACATTAACGCTATTAGAATGTTATTATTTTCATATTTTAATTAATTATAAGAAAACTAATCAAAAATTCGAAAATCGGACTTCGAAGTATTGTGTTGTCACCGTGTTCTGAGCAATCCTGAAAGTTTCAAATTTCAAATTTCTAACTAGTCGGGAAGTTAGTTAAAAATCGATTGCAAGAATTGTACAAGATATATATAGGGAGAGTGTGAACTAATAGTAGGAATTGAAATACTTATAAGATAAAAAAAAAACTTTTTATATACCATGTTTTGAATTTTCTGATGAGTCATAGAGCACAATTTTTTATAATTTTTTAACGTTCATGTTTAATTAAATCTATTTATTTTTATGTCGAAAGAAAATGAACTCGTAATTTTCTTTTTGGCAACAAATAAATTATAGCTAATATTTTAATGGCTATTTTAACGCTATTAGGATGTTATTATTTTCAATTTTAATTAACTATAAGAAAACTAATCAAAAATTCGAAAATCAGACTTCGAAGTATTGTGTTGTCACCGGGTTCTGAGCTACTGTGAAAGTTTCAAATGTCTAGCCAGTAGGGAAGTTAGTTAAAATTCGATTGCAAGATTTGTACCGGACAAACAAACAAGCGTACAAACAGTGGCGTCGCCAGAAAAAAATTCAGGGGGGGGGGGGGGGGGGCACAACCTGAAAAAATATTTTTTTTTAAATAAAATTCTGATAGCATAGTATTAAATTTAAAGAAAAAATGCTTAGTAGAATTTTCCAGGGGGGGGGGGGGGTTGTCCTATTCTGCCGACGCCCATGCATACAAATAAACAAACAAGAATAGAAGTTAATAAAAACATGGTAAAAAAACTGAATTGGGTAAATGTTTTTACAAGATAGTCATCATATATCGAATTTTTCTAATAATATCTTTTAAGGCTATATTTTAATGAGACCTTGATGACAGCAACTAGTCCATTAAATCTAGACCACTTTCTTACTCGATCACTCGATATCTTAGATTAATTTTCTCAAACCTTGTTGTACGTGATTAAACTACCATCATTTAACCTCCTTTGAGGAATCGTTTCCACATTCTCACCGACAGTCCAGTTTCTTTTTTTTATTTTTTTCCCCCACCTTCAACTTGGACTTTCGAGACCAAAAGGTTATTTTACAAGTTTTCTTGTTTCTCTAATAACTCTTAAGTTTTTTTCCCTAAAGGAAGTTACTTCCAAGGCCAAAACAAAGAGAAGGAAAACAGCGCCCTCTGCACAAACACAGAAAGAAGTGGGCACCACAATAAAATGAGTTTTGTAGATATTTAACTTTCCTCGCTCAGACGCTCATTAGCATCAACGAATAGCTGATAAATTTCTTAATTGAGGAATAGTTGCGTGTTAAGGAAACCCATTAACAACATGGATATCTTCGATGGGTGTTTGTGGTTCATTTCTTCTGGTAAACTCCAATTTATTGGCTGCCTTCTTACGATACTTAACTGTTTCTCAGCTACTGTCAGGCCTTTTAGGAGGTTATATGATTGGATAAGATCATAATCTACATCGATATTTTATTTTCAAACTGTACATAATCATCTTGGTGATGGATATTCATTGACATATCTGGTGTCTGTTTGCAATTCTGATTTCATTTGTCATCTAAAGGGGTTCCTTGTTGATTTTATCGAGAATCATTTCAATGTGGTCTTTTGCTTATTTATTTTTTATGTATGATCGGAAGAAGTCTGTATGTTAGAAATTTCGAGTAATTTATTACATCTAAATACAGATTTCATTGCTAGCTCATTTGGTGATGAAGTAATTAAAGTCTCAGTAATTCTGTTTTGTTAAGTAATAGTATTTTATTAAACTTACATATAGCTTTCATTTCCTTTTCATTTGGTAATGAAGTAATTAAAATCTTAGTAATACTCTTTTGTTATATTAAATATTTCGCAAAAAATGGTCCCCATTTAACTGTCCAAGTTTCGCTTGTAGCTTTTTGATAATTTAATCGGAAATAATTTTAAATAATTTTAGTGTAATTTCATGCACAGCAGTTTTTAGTTATGGTCGGAAAGGAGTCTGTATTTTTGAAATCATATTTTCACGTTGGAATTTTCGAGCAATTTGTTTAATCTAAATTGTGGTTGCATATATTGTTCATTTGCTAACTAAATAATTTAAATTCTTCTAACATATTTTTATGATAGTAAATTTTCGCCAACAAGTGGCCTTTATTACTATTTAATGAGTAATACATTCATCTAGTTTGTATTTTTTTCAAACATTTATAATTTAACTTAATTCTTGCGCTGTAGTAGTTCAACTGTCACAAACATGAATAATTTTTTGATTGCTGTCACTTTGACATCATTGTTTATTTATAACGTAATTCAGTCTCTCTTTCTTCTTCTAATACCAAGAAAGCTTAGAGGAAAGAAGGAGATTACAGGACATAAAGTGCTTATAACAGGAGCTGGCAATGGACTTGGAAGACGACTTGCCATCAAGTTTTCCAAGTATTCCACTTGCTTGATACTTCTGGACATTGACAAGAAAGCTCTGGAGGAAACAGCCAAACTTGTTGACAGTACGTCTCGTGTGTTTCTTTATGAATGTGATGTCACGAATCGTAAAATGGTTTATGCAGTGGCAGAGAGAATCAAAGACGATGCTGGTGATATTGACATCTTAGTAAACAATGCAGGAATCGTGAGTGGGAAAAGTCTGATTGATTTGCCCGATGAGAAAATTGTGCAGACTATGGAAGTAAATGTCATCTCTCATTTTTGGGTAAGTGATGTGCATAGAAAAATAAATTGACTAACCTTTAAAACCTTAACCTATAAACAGACTAACCCCTTAATAGACTAACCTTTAGAAAATTTATGTTTTTTATTATTTCTTGAAAAAAATAACATTAAGTTTGAGACATTATAATTTTTAAAAAGGTACAATTAAAAGTAATCATCGTAAAATAATCAACTCTAAATATTTGACGTACAATAAACCAGGTCTGTGCAACCCAAAAACCATTGTTGGGTCGCAATAGAATGCATTTCATTCTGGCGGGTTGCATCGAATGTTTGTATGTGTATAATATATATATGTATATATATATATATATATATATATATATATATATATATTATAACATAGTAAAATAAAGAATAACAGAAGATTAAATGTCACCGTAATCCACAAAAACCAAAAAGAATTAATCTATAACTAAAGTAAGTAACATGTAAAGACTATGGTGCAGATAGAACAATAGTTAATAGCTTTAATATAATAGAAAAACACACATACACACACACAACAAACGTACCGGAACATTATTCCTTGAATATGTTTTCTTAAATCATTATGTAAACATGTCTATTAAATGCAAGTAAATCCACAGAAAAAAGTCAAAAACAAACAATGAGAAATTATCAACAAAAGAGCTAATTAAAAATAATTTTAGACCAACAATTTGGAAATAAGCTCAAACTGTAGAGACTTATCATCAGGTGTATATGTTTATTAAATATTGTAAACAGTGAAAATTTTAATTTTGTATAAAATAAAGCACCTCTGAATTTCTATACAAAAAGATAAATTTTTGAATTTGAATTATGATAAATGAAAATGAAAGTAGGATGTATAAACAACAACAGAAACAATAATTTTTTTAAACAGCATTAATAAGCAAGAAAATATTAAATTGAAATCTATTCAAGACAAAAGTATTATATATATATATATGTGTGTGTGTGTGTATATATATTTGGAGGATTTGAAACTGGATACATTAATATTTATTTTTATTCATAGATGAACAAAAGAACAGTAAAAAATTTATAACTATACATAAATAACTATGATAAGAACAACCAATAAAACGACTGAATAATATTTCATTAACGGTAATCAGTGCGATATTTGTTTCTCTAGCTATCATAACTGTACACTGTATTTTAATTCCGAACAGTCAGTACTTATTTTTTAATCTTTGCCCTGATAATATGTCCAAGTATAAATTTAGGGAATGCCTTTACGGGCTGCGTATGCCCGAGAGTCACCGGTTGGTTACCCCAGTTATAAACGACAAAGGATTAACTATTATACTTTTACTTAATAATACATCATTTTTATGTAACTATATAAAAGACCTCAATGATATTACACTGTAAAACTCTTTATCAAACATAGATACTTATTAAATTATTCACATGCTCATATATTAAAGTACTTTCATTAGTTACATTTTATACTAAGCTTTCGATTTCTACTCTCTATATTGTGGAAGCTTTACCAGAATTTATTAGTTTCTTTGTAACTGAATGCGATTTTTAAAATATATATACAAGTTCTAAAACATTTATCAATAGTGAATATTACCAATCCTTTTATTTAAAATCCATACTTGTTGTGGAATGTTATAATCCTTAAAAGTTTAAATGGAAATACTTTAACATATGTGTATGTGAATAAATTAATAAGCATTTATCAAATTATTCATTCTTCCAAACTCCAAACAAAAGATAGAAATTAATTTTCTTTAAAACAATACATTATTGTAGTTATGACGTTAATTGTACATTATTGTAACTATGTTAGCGTTATCCAAGGAAATTTTGAACTTTTATTATTAAGAAGATTATTAATGGATCTACCAATCAAAATCTCCCACGCTCTGAGCAGTTGTTCTCCATTTATTATCTGTTTTATGGATAAGATTTACTCATTTAATAATGAAATACATTTCTGATACATTTTTGCTTTCCTTATACAATAAGGATATGCACTGGAATTCTTTTGCTTAGCACTGTTGACTAAATATTTATTCTATACACACTTTTTATACAGAAAATGTGTTTTTACGTATTTTCGTAATGTATATAAATTTTATTATGTTGAATGCAGTGCATCCATGCACTTGAAAGAAATTGCTCCCACAGACAGCAAAGTAACAAAATTCTTTTGTGTATCCCTGTATACGAGCCTTAAACACTGTATGAGCCAAAAACTATAGAGTTAATTCCTCGTAATTCATAAATATTTGTACGAATTTTTAAGTCAATCGGATGGTTTTTGTGATTGCTATGATAGTTTTGGCAAATATTAATGTACGAGGGCCAGCTCGAAGCTATTTTCCAAACGGTTTCGGGTATAATTAATTTCACATGTGAGGAGCTAGACATCAAAGAGCTTTCTTGTCCAATTTTAAATACTAAATAATAATTTATTTGAATGATATTTGGTGAGAAAATGTATGTGTATGTATTTATTACAAATAATACAAAACTTTTAATTTAAGAAAAAAAAAATCTAAAATTTAAATAAATACATGAAAAAATATTTACTAGCGTGACAGACATGACAAACATAAAAATTTAGAATTATCTTTTGGTTACTTATTTTTAAATTTAAATATTCATTTTTAATAAATGATATAGAATATTTTTGTATATATTATGTGATATATTAGTTCCCCATCATACTATAGGTATGGGGAACTTAGGTAATCGTGAAAAATTTCGACCTAGGTTTTTTGACTTTTTTATACGTTTTCAGGTGTGAGGAATCCGAAAATGACAAAATTTGTATGGTGTCTGTCTGTAGGGTGTCTGTTAGTGTGTCAGTCCGTTAGTGTGTTAGTCTGTTTACACGATATCTCACGAACAAATGATCGCAGAGAGGTCAGATCAGTTTTAAAATATTACTTTCGATACTGGCAAGAACTCTATTCATTTGCAACATTCGAATTAAAAAACTTCGTAAGTTATTAGAAATTTACGGTTTTCTTAACATGGGAGAATAGGACAAAATTTCACTTAAACGTGCATTAAATGGAAACTTTTTACTGTAAAAATGTCAAACTAGTTTTAAAATATCAGATTTGATGCCGGAATGAACATCAGTGACAATAAATATGCTACTTTGAAAATTTCGCAAGTTATTGGAAATTTACGAATTTCTTAATATGGCAGTATAGGGCAAAATTTCACATAAACGTCAAATTTGAGCGATATTTTCATCGTAAAGATGTCAGACTACTTTTGAAATATTATTTAGGACACTGGCATGAATATTAATGACTATGAATTTTCCAATATAAAAATTTCGTAAGTTACTGGAAATTTACGATTTACTTAACATGTCAGAATAAGGCAAAAATGAGCATAAACTTCCATTTTGAGGATCCTAAATACATTAGACAGCTTCACAATTACATTTATGATATTTCTTTGAGCATGATTGAATACAAATATTATAATAGGAAAACTTCGTAAATTAATCGTAATTTACGATTTTATCAACATAGCGAAATTGTAAATTTTTCATATAAATATGAATTTTGAGGATTATTGCATTGGAAACAGTAGCATGAAAACTAAACAACGGAATCGACCCTGATAAAATAAATTAATAGATTAAAATAAGATAAATATATCGAAGTGAACGGTGGATAGCCTATTAGGCGGGGATTTCATTCTGTCACTGTATCAAGCTTTGGTGAAATTCATTTCTTTTAACATGTTTATAATATGTCTCGCACTAGAAATTTATGGAACATAAATATGATGAGGAACTGAGCAGAGTCCACCTATGCCAACTAGTTATTTCGTATGTTTGATAAATATTTTACCAAGAAAAATAAAAAATAAATGAGTTAGTTGAAAAAAAAGGTGATCTTTTTCCCACTTTTGCATGAAATTAAAACCGTGTATGATACTACACAAAATTTAAATGACTTTTTTTTTCTTGTAGAGGTATTAAAATGTGGGATATATATATATATATTTCATTTCATTTCATTTCATTTACGTTTATAAGCTTATGTTTTCACTCGTGACATTTTCTATAAATTATTAAACGACAGTATATTTTA
This sequence comes from Salticus scenicus, assembly GCA_963930645.1. Classification (NCBI taxonomy): domain Eukaryota; kingdom Metazoa; phylum Arthropoda; class Arachnida; order Araneae; family Salticidae; genus Salticus; species Salticus scenicus. The sequence goes on along the minus strand of OZ005662.1, from coordinate 204,364,536 downwards.
CTGAAATTAACCTTACAATTCACAAAAAGTAACAGTTACACTTTTAACACTTTCCAACAAAGTTAAAAGTATTGATTACACCAGTTCGTCTGTTTGTTTGTTTGTCTGTGTATGTCTAATTCTATACACTGAGAAAAAAAGTATACCGCTTTCATCTAAAAGAAATAAGTGGTCATTTTCTAAAGCCTTAAACTAGAAATATAGTTTTCCGAGCAATGCGCATAAGGCACGCTAATAAACTGAATAGACGAAATGATCGAGAAATTCTAGTCTACACATTTCTAGATGGTGAAACAATATTCTGAATATTCTGAATCTTATGTATGGCGAGAAATTCTCGTTTGATTATCTAGAATTGAATTATAAACCAAGATTATAGTTGCTGAAACCCGCCTCTTGTATTCGCATTTATTTGCAGAGATTTTTAACCCTTTGCATCCCAAATTACCGTATTTTTGGAAAAATAGTTTGAAACTTTTTTATTATATTTCTTTATGCATGAGAAACATCTCATATTAAATTTAGCTTAAACTATAGCTTAACTATAGGGAAAGCTTAAACTATAGGAACTTTGAAGTCCCAATGAAGTCCTGTAGTAAATTTAGGCTATATTGAGGAATTTTTTTGATGGGACTTTAAAGTCTCGGTGGGATATAAAGAGTTAAATGACTCTGCCCTCGATAATATAGGCAAACGCTCTAGAACTCTAATAGGGGTATCTAGAACTCGCTTTCAAAGAGGACTAGAAACTATAAGGATAACATGGAACTATTTTTTTCTACAGCCGCAATTTAGATTCTAGATGTCAGTTACAAAATGTTTTCTCAGTGTAAATATTTCTAGATTATCTTGAAACTGATGTATGCTATTCAGGTTCAGTATGCATGATCCCTGTTGAAAATGGTAAATATGGCTCAACTTGTTTGTGTAGAGGGTCCCACAAAACAATTCAAAAGCATTACGATCTATGAGAAGTATTTCTTTAAAACCTATTTAAATATATTTATACTGCACACAATATAGCGATATTAACAGATATTATTTGCATGCATAAAACCATGTTTCCTGTAGAACATGGCTGGTAGCATTAAGGATTGATATATTCAGATGTTTTTGAGACTCATTATGGGAAATAAGTGGAAATTGCTCAATGTAAATTTTCAGTATAATGAAGGGTTTTTATTTTCCTTTATTTATTTATTTATTTATTGTACACTTTATGCTGCACATGTAAATTTTAGACGATATATAGGGCTACATAAAAGCAATGCATTTTATATTTTCTATTTCGAAGTGTAGCTATAAAGATACTTTTTGTGAGATTTCTTTCTTTCTTTCTTTTTAGGACTGAGGACTATTAGTCTGAATCTGGGATTTTTACGGCGTCATTTTTCGACAGTGGGACATTTATCGGAATCTAAAATTTATCGAAAATATAATTGAATAATTTGAAAGCGATGTTATAATTTGAAAAAAAAAAAAAAAACTAATAGTCCTCCGTCCTAAACCAAATTCTGCTTTTGCCAGAATTTCTTTTTTTGAGAGAAAAAGGAAAAAAAAAAAAAGAAAGAAAATTAATAATAATTAGTATCGAAACAAACGAAGTTTTTTTTAAGTTTTGAGTCACGCGAATGCATCATCTCATGCTAAATTTTTGAAAAATGGCTTTTATATTTATAGCAATGAAATAGTATGAAAATATAATTTATGGCATATTTGAAATAAGAAATATTAAGTTGTATCTTTGAAAGATGTATTTAGTGTTCATGTATTTGAATGATTTTTTTTTTTTTTAGTACTTATGGAAAAAAAAAAATGGTAGTATATAGTAGATAAAATTAAACTGACTAAAATTTGTTCGTTTGTTCTTATAATATTAATTTCTATTAAACACATAGCTTATGTGTTTTTAATTTTCTTATATTTAACGTCCGCAAAGTAATCTGTTTTCTTTTTTTTTTCTTTTTCTTTTTCTTTTTTCTTTTTCTTTCTTTTTTTTTTTTTTTTTTTAGAAAAATATTTTTTTGAAACTTTGCCGTTTTTAAAAAGATATACTAGGTTACAGAAAGGCAGTAAATTGTGTGCTTTTTCTTTAAAACCAAAGCTGAATTTGATTATTATATATTTAAGTTCTCATATTTTATGCAATATAAAGATATTAAGCATATTATAAAGAAATTCTTCTCATAAATCATAATGCATCTAAAATATTTTGCTTGTTTCTCTATTTGTTTGAATTATGACGAAAGGAATCTCATAAAATCTTCATTTATAACTTAACTTTTACAGAGAATGCATAAAGTAAATTATTTTTGTGTAGCCCTGCTCATATGCTAAACAGTGAGTATAACTCATATAATGTAGTAAAAATTTGGAATAATAATAAACATAAAAAAAAAAAAAGGATTAAACTGATAATTCAACTGAAAAGGCTCTTTGAGCAAATTTCATTTACTTCTCATAATGTATTTGAGTATTTTGTGGGACACTATAAAACAATCAACTTATCATATCATATATTGTAGGACATATACTTTTATCTGTATAACGTGTATGTTAAATTAGTTATCTTTTCTACGGTATAAAGGTATTAAAAACGATAAAAAAAAAAAAAAAAAATACATCTCATAGACCGTAATGTATTCGATTTTCTTTGGGAGTCCTTATGCATAAATTAGTCGAAGCATTTATAATACTTCTTTCAGTTATGCAGGATGAATCTCAAAATTACATTTAAAACTTTTGCCTTAAAAAAAAAAAAAAAAAAAAATAAATAAATAAAGATCACTTTTGTGCAGCCCTGTATACTATCTACAAATAAAATACGCTAATTATCACGTACTAAAATTTAGAATAGTATAATAAATAAATAAAAATAAACAAAAGACTCTCAAAACACAATTAAAATGCCCTTCGACCCTTTTTCAGTTACATCTCACAATGTATCTGAATATTTTGAGTGACATTGTAAAATAATAATAATAATAATAATAATAATAATAATGTATAAAATCATGCCCAATTATACGAAAAACTTGTTTATGTACATCTACAAAATGTGTGTAAAATTCGTTATGTTTTGTGCAGTATAAAGGTATTAAAAGAAGCTTTAAAGAAATAATTCTCATAGATTGCAATGTATTGGAATACTTTTGAGCCTGAAAGAAAAGTGTTATTAATATTGTTTTCAATAGGTAACATACCATAATTAACCTAAATGTCATATATCAATTTCAAGACATTCTCCAAATATTTACGGTAATTACAGTGTGAATAAATAGACGGACAGGGAGACAACACAGGTATATGGACAGATAGACAAACCGAATTCATAAACTATTTTCAAGTTTTTTTTTTTTTTTTTTTTTTTTTTGGATATTGTTGGGAAAAAAAAAAAAAAAAAAAAAAAAAAAAAAAAGAGAGAACTGTGGGACAGACTTCTGAATCAAGATGGAAAATTACATTTATTCAATCGGGATTGATCTCCGTATCAGGAAATCATTTATTTCCTTATATTATTATTATTATGATCTACAGATCAGGTTCCTCAATGTTTCTTTCGTATTATACTTATTAATAAACAGGTCATTCTTATTTATCAGATATTTTAAATATGATCAGGCCTGTCCAACCCAAAACAGTTGGTGGGCCGCATTGGAAATATATTTTATTCATTCGGGCCGCACCGTATGTACAACCATAAAAACGCCCCCCCCCCCCCCCCCCACTTTCCCAACTAATTTTGACGTAAATTAGTGTAGATACATGCGACTGGTGCCAATCAATTAGTAATAACGCCTAGTTTAGAACGGTTTAGTTAGATTTTGCTTTAGGGGGTGTCTATATATTAAAACTGGCATCAACTTCATTTTTTTTAAGGCAACCCCCAATTTCGACAAGCTTTTGGATTATTTGAATCAAATCAACCCAGAAAATGGTATAGTTTATATGTTTCTCTCTATTTTTCACATAATTCGTGAAAATATGGAAATACTAATGTTAAATGAATGAAATAAACATTAATTCATGTTTTCTCAAAAAATCAATATATTGAAATTTCATTTTTTTTTTTTTTTTTTTTTTTTTTTAAACGTTAGAATGAAGTAACCCAAATATATTCCATGAATATTTTTGATTAAAAAACATTTTTTGAGTTATGAAATTTATTAGTAATTTCATATTTAAAAAAATTGTGAGTTATGACCTACATTAATTTTTGCATGAATTGAATGAGCATCATAAAAAATATAGGTTTCTAAATTTACAGTTTATTCCCATCATTATTTTTCGAATTATATTGATATTTCAATTTTTATTGCAAGTAGGGGCTATCATTTGTTATAATTTGTGTCATATATTACTTTGCTTACGCAGGATTTAAAATAGTTATTTGTGTAAGTTTAGACGTACACATCATTTCTTAATTAGCATTACTTTAGTTTATATTTAAAATTGTTGTAATTCTTTTCCGATATTTATCTGGATACATATACTACTTTTCCCTGTGATATCTTAATTTAATATTTTTAAATATAGAGATTTACTCATGATAAATTTTTTGCTTGTAACTCTATAAAAACTTCATATAAGGAATATAAACTATACTTTTTTCCGAACCGCCTTGACTTCCGAAACTCGAATATGTAGTCAAAATTGGGTGTTATTATTCGGGGGGAAAAAAGAAGAAGAAGAAGTTCGTGCAAGTTTTAATATTTAGATGACACCCAAAAGAAAATTTAGCAATTGAATGAAAAACTAGATGTTATTACCAATCGTAAGGCATCAGCTGCCAATCGTAAGGCATCGATGATTTACAGGGAAATTAGTCTATTATTATTATTGTTATTTTATAACTGTACATATGCATATGTGCATATATGTTTGTGAGTGTATGATTCATGTATGCATATACTTTTTTCGGGGAAAGGCAAGGTGAAAATTCGGAGCAGAATACATTAATTCAAATTATTTTTATTCATAAATTAACAACAGAATCGTGAAAAATTTATGACTATATATTAAAACTATAATAAAAAGAATGAATAAAGGATCTAATAATATTTCAATACAACATTTCTTTAGCTACCATAATCGTTGAAATGTATTTTCACTTCGAAAAGTGCGAATGTATTTTTTAATTTTTGATCCGTTAACCAAAGTTGTCAAACTTTAATTATCGTTAGTCTCCTCGCGGGCCGCAAGAAACTACGCGGTGGGCCGCATGCGGCCCGCGGGCCGCGGGTTGGCCACCCCTGAATATGATATTTATTAATAACAATATATGTATTTCCTACCCCCCCCCGCGCTTATATTTCCATTTACTATTTATAAATTGAAAAATTACTCAGTATTTATTTAGGTTTACTCAGTAAAATATATATGCCGGCGGTTTTTAATATATTTTTTCAACAAGGTTAAAAAGTGTTAATGACATCGGTTTGACTGCTGGTCTGTGCATCTATCTGTCTGTCCGCGCTCTAACTCCCGTAAATACTCTTGGAATTTCTTGAAACTGATATATGTTATTCATGTTTACTATTGGATGCTCCCTGTTTAAAATTAAGGGAATATCTCAGCTGGTTTGTATACAGGGACACCAGAAAGTATTCCAAAGTATTGTGTTCTATGAGAGGTATTTCTATAAACAGCATTTTAATACATTTACTTTACTTAAATCTTAATGAAATTGAAATATTTTATACAAATTTACTATCGGATGTTTTCTAAAGAAAATGGAGTAAATAATATCACTGGTTTGTGTACAAGGTCACCCGAAAACATCATAAAGCATTGCGTTCTATGAGAGGTATTTCTATAAACCAAATATTAACAACTTATTTACTTTGCATAAACCTTAATGAAATCAAAATATCTTATTCGTATGTACAAAAGAATATTTTCAACAGAATACAGCATAATTAGCATTAAGATTTGCAGGGTCACGCAAAAATATTCAGTTACATTAACGGCTATTATTGGAAATTTACTGGAATTGCATCTTCGTTTACATTAAGTGTTTTTAGCATTTTCTAACAATTTTTAAGTGTGGAAATGATTTCAATATGTGTATCTATCTGTCCGACTATCCATCTGTCTGTTTGCCCGCCTTCAGCCTCACATATTTTCAGAATTTTACAAAAGAATATATGTTATTCAAGTCCCTTATGGAATATTCCCCAGTTAAAATGGCATTAATAGGTTCTGTACAACTGGCTTGTGTACAAAGACAACCCACCCCCATAAAAAAAAAAAAAAAAAAAAAAAAAAAGCCAACGCATTTCGTTTTAGGACAGTTATTTTTATAAATCAAATTTAAATGTCTTTCTATTTGCAAAATTAATAAAGAAAGTGAAATTTATTGTTAATATGCTAAAATAATGATTTGTATAGAATATGATACTGTTAACTGTCAGATTTACTGGGCCACACTAAAATATTCACATACATTAAGGGCTGCATTTTCTTTTTTCTTAACTCTACAAGGCACCCAGTTTCATATGTGGAACACCGACTTTAATCGTTCCTATAGCTATAAAACTATTAGTAGCGACATCTCTTGACATCTTGATAGAAGCTACTGACATTTAGCAATGTAGTAATACGGATCTTTACCTAAAGATGTCGTTCGTGTTTTTGTTATAGTGCACTCAGTGTGAAATTTGAATGAAAGTCATACGTTAGTCGTTTGTCTGAATTCAAAAATAAAAAAAGAATAATTATTGACCAGTTTTGACTCGAAAAAAAAAAAAAAGTACTGTGTGTTATAACGAAGTGTATATTTTGCAGAGGTAAGTAGTTTTTTTTTATATTACAATAGTAAACGTATTAGTAAATCATATTTTTATGTATGTTCCACATACGGTACGTTGAGCTAAAAAGTTGATTTTTCCGTAAAATATGGCTTTATTTTTATTTTTATAAGTTTTCCCTATCTTCTGATCGTGATCACTAATTAAAACCTATATATTTTTGTCGCGCACTAAAAAAAATTGAGCCTTGTAGGGTTAAGCATTTTTAACACTTTCCAACAATGTTTAAGCGTGATTATAAATTTAGTTAGTCTGTGTGATTTTAGTCCTTTTGTTTGTCCGTTGTGTGATAAAGTAGGCTAAGAAACTAAAAGTTACATGATACAACAAGTACATATAATTGGAAATTATTAATAATCAATGCGTACCGCATAATTTTTCTTTCTTGTTTTATTGAAATGTGCAAAGTATACAACCCAAAGCAATGACATTTTAAAAAAAAAACTTACACACAAAGCAAAAAGATCCCCCCCCCCTCTTAAAAATAAGGTGTGTGTGTGGGAAGGGGGGGGGGGTGTAAGGTTTGAACATTTTTAAACTAGATGCACTAAGCTTTCATGTTTATGCAAATCTCGAGTGTGTCTAAAAAATAACTTAGTAAGCAATCAAATGTCTCTACAAAAATCTTTTGCACCCGAGTCTCCTAAAAACTCTCTATATCTAACCTTCATATTTATGTAAATCTCGAGTGAGTCGAAAATGAAACTTAAAAGGTAATCGAATGTCTCTCCAAAAAATTCTCCATTCCTAGCCTTTACGTTTATGTAAATCACTAGTGAGTCTAAAATGAAGCTTAGAAAGTAATCGAATGGCTTTCCAAAAAATTTTACACCTGAGTCTGCTAAAACCTCTACACATCTACCCTTTATGTAAATCTTGAGTGAGTCTAAAATGAAATTTAGAAGGAATTGAATGTCTCTCCAAAAATCTCTTACATCCGAATATCCTAAAAACTGTCCGGTTCTAGCCTTCACGTTTATGTAAATCACGAATTAGCCTAAAATGAAACTTAGAAGGTAATCGATTGTCTCTTCAAAAAACTTTTACACCCGAGTCTCCTAAAAAAAGAGTTAACCATTATCCAATATATATGCATAATATACACTTAATTTTACAGAAAAATACAATTTGCATGCACAATCCGTATGACCCTGATGACGTTATGGATTTTGAATGCCTCCATTCGTTTGATTTTGTCTAATTTTGGTTGTTTTTTTTTTTTTTTTTTTTATGGCGCAAGATCCAGAATAGGATATTCTGCGCCAAACAAAGTCTGGATGGGGAACCCCATCCAGAGTATAAATAAAAGCACAGAACAAGAAAAGGCAAAACGTAAAGGAACAGTGTATATAATAAAATCATATATATAAAACGTTATAGACAATGTATATAATAAAAAACAGACATAAAAAATAAGAAACTATATATTTAATAAAAACAGATGTAAAAAGGTAACAGTATGTATAATAAAATCAAAAGTAAGATATTATAAACAGTGTATAAAGTAAAATCAGATATCGAAATAAAAACCGGCCATTTTCAGAAAGTTGGTCATTTTGTGATGAGGATGAATACCTAAAAGGTTTGTCAAATTTGATGATGATGAATTAAAAAAACACCGATATAAATGACGAAGGCATGGGCAATCAGCGATTGTCTAATTTTGGAAAAAGCTCTATAAATATTCGTATATAGAAAAAGAAGACAGGAAATGATGTCTTGTATTTCTTCGGTTTTGTTTGAAGTAATTCGAAATGGCACAATAAACATAAGTGCAGTATATCCAAAAATTGAGGGGGGGGGGGGGGGGAAGAGGAAAGAAAAAGAAAAGAAATCCTTACTAGAATTAAAAACAGCAATTAAAAAATATATGACGTAAACGGCAAAGATCACTTTTTCTAGATGTAATTAGTACTTTACTTTCACTAAACACCTTTACTTCCATTAACAAAACATTAAATGAGATCATTATTTCTATTATATAGAAAAGATGTATCCATTAAAAAAGGCATTAATACAAAACTTTTCCTTATTTTTTATTAACTGCATGTTGTGAAACTAATGTGCAATTTTCTTTTTTCTTAATAAAATCAAAGAAAAATAGCAAAATTATTCCTTTGACTAACATGATCAATTCAAGTCTATTTCTTTCAGGAAACAAAGTCATTTCGTAGGTAGAAGTTAAGTATTTTAAACAACTTGTCACGATAGAAAAGCATCAACTGTTGCCATGAAAAACGACCTTAAAAAAAAGAAAAGAAAAACACAAAGATGATTGACAAGGAAGGAAACTGTAACCGTACAACACACAAGATGGCAAAGGGTAATCGGAATACTTTGAAAATAATAGAATGCAGACTCGCTTTTTATTATATATTCATTAGATTCCGGAATTCAAATAAAAATTAGTTGTTCACCTAGGTCTTTTTTTAAATTTATTCATTCATAAACAAGAAGAATAACAAACTTGATAGTTAAATTAAGAAAAAAATGCCAACTGGCATTGAGTAATGTTTTCACTCAAATTTAACTAAAGGAGAAGAATACAAAGTTTAATAAAAAATCCCAGTGTTCAAGTAAAGTTATCGTGTTTTGCATTTTTGTTAGTTTACTGAAAGGAGTAAAAAAGTGTATTTTTTTCAAAACATAAAGTATTTCCTAGTCATAATTCTAGAATTTTAAATAATTGTCAAGACAAAAGGACAACTGATGTTTCTATGAAAAATTAACATTTATTTCTCCTTTATTTCTTTTCTTTTTTCTTTTGCTTTTAAAAATTAGATAAAATAAACGTGATAGACAAGGAAGGAAACTATAACTTCTCAAGACACAAGATGGCGAAAGGGTAATCGGAATACTTTGAAAAGAATAGAATGTATGCTCACATCTAATTATATATTCAGGTGTTCTTAGAACTCAAATGAAAGTTTGTTGTTCACCGAGGACTTTTAAGGCTTATTCAATTACTAACAGGCTTTGCTAGCTCCGTTGGTTACTATATTTAAATGAATTAAAAAAAAAAAAAAAAAAAGAATCACAATTTTAATGTCACTTTAAAAATGAAGTCTAAAAAAATAATTAATAAAAATTCAATTTCAAAATTCGACTAAATCTCGATGGAATGCCTGCGGGGACCAAGCTACCCAAATTTTGTGCTCTGCGATTTATGGAATGAGTTCCCGCTCACACACATGCATCTCTCTCTTTATATATATATATGTATATATACTGAAAACCTTTTCAAACATTGCAGCAGATGTAAACAAGTATCAAATGAAGAACTAAAAAAAAAAAAAAAAACATGAATAAAGATAACCAAAAATTGATCAATCTGATATTAAAATATACAACATCATTACGTTTTCAAGAACATAGAATGAATGTCGTATGCAAATAAGGTGATATTTCTATAGTATTGTATGCGATTTGCTAAAGATTTACAGTACTCTATGCCCTATATCACCCATAAGACATAAAAATAATTTAAAACTCAGAGAGAAAGAGGACTAACCAAATGAGAAACACACTTTTAAATAAACAATCACCAATTGATCAAAAACTAAAACCAAGATTAAAATAAAGTAAATACATGACGCAATTAATAAATAATATTGAAATGCTCAAAGTTTTATGATGTAAAAGCAATGCAAGAAAAGAAAATTCAAATCAACATGAAGATAGAGACATTTTCAACGTTTTAGAATCAACAATAATACATGAAAGTTGCGCAGAATAGAGCATGACAAATCAAGTGTTAATAAACTTTATTAAATAATTAGATATTGCCAAACAAGGGCACACTCTAAATAATAGAATATATGCAAAAATTTTGCATATAGAAAGATGAATAAAATCATTCCAAAAGATTCGCGTAAAAGCTACGTCATATTTAATTCGACAAGGCTCAATTTTTTTTTAGTGCGCGACAAAAATATATAGGTTGTAATTAGTGATCAGAAGATAGGGCAAACTTATAAAAATAAAACCATATTTTACGGAAAAATCAACTTTTTAGCTCAACGTACCGTATGTGGAACATACATAAAAATATGATTTACTAATACGTTTACTATTGTAACAAAAAAAAAAAAAAAAAAACTTACCTCTGCAAAATATACACTTCGTTATAACACACAGTATTTTTTTTTTTTCTCGAGTCAAAACGGTTCAATAACTATTCTTTTTTTATTTTTGAATTCAGAATTCAGACAAACGACTAACGTATCACTTTCATTCAAATTTCACACTGAGCGCACTATAACAAAAACACGAACGACATCTTTAGGTAAAGATTCGTATTACTATACATTGCTAAATGTCAGTAGTTTCTATCAAGATGTCAAGAGATGTCGCTACTAATAGTTTTATAGCTATAGGAGCGATTAAAATCGGTGTTCCACATATGGAACTGGGTGCCTTGTAGGGTTGAAAATGAAAATATATTGAAAATCTTTTCAATATATAAGACTTCATAATTAAGTTAGTGAAATAACGTCATTCAGGAATAATTTATGTTTTAACTGAAATTGTTCTAAATGAAAAGAAAATATATACTACACAAATTTTCTAAGTCATCTAGTAAAGCTAGAGTTCTTTGCTTTTCTAATGTAAGTTTATCAAAAGAGATAAAAACTGTGACCATGCTAGACGGTGAAAAAGTAATTTTGGAATGCTTTACTAAGAATAAAATGAATGCTCATATCCAGAAATTGTTATGAATTTCTAGGAGTCAAGCGAAGGTAAAATTTATCATTATATTACACGGCGCATTTCTTTCTTTCTTTCTGTTTTTTTTTTTTTTTTTTTTTTTTTTTTTTTGAAGTGAAAACTTCTTTAGGCGCGTTGAGCACTTTTGGGTGAACAAAAATCATGAAACTCGCGTCATCGTCAGCGAAGGTTTTCCATTTGAAGTGAACACTTCTTTAGGCGCGTTGAGCACTTTTGGGTGAATAAAAATTATGAAACTCGCGTCATCGTCAGCGAAGGTTTTCCATGAGAATCGAAAGTGGAATTCGAGATTTCAGCTGATTTACACGTTTTGAAGTGTCCTGAATGGGTTTTATTTTGTATCTGAGCTATTAATTAAAATAATTTCATAAGTAATACATCATTTGAAAGCTTTATTGAGTTGGAATCGAACAGTAACTTACAGAAATTTCTACCGTCAGATGGCGCTGTAATATTTTAAAATTTCAATTTTTCAATTTCTAATTATGATTAAATTATTTTTAATACATCAGTCGAAAGATATTTTAAAGTTCTTTTATATTATCGAAAGTGGAATTCGAGATTTCACCTGATTTACACGTTTTGGGTATCCTGAATCGATTTTCTTTTGCTACTAATTAAAATAATTTCATAAGTTATCAGTCTTTTTACCTAGTATAAGGCTTAATTCATTTAATTTGAGTAGCTACAAATATTGTGCCGAATCATATAATACAGATCATAAACACTTCTTTACAAACCAAAAATAGTTCGAAAATAATAATCTAATAGCTCGACGATACAATTCACAAGTTACTTACTTTTCACTTCTATCGGCAGTCCATTTAATGATTAATATGAAGCAAATTATATTTTTATAAACTTTTTAAAATTCTTGAAAAGGAAAAAAAAAAAAAAAAAAAAAAAAAAAAAATGAAATGAAATGAGAAACGTGACGCTAAAGAAGAAAAATTTTTTGAAATTAACAAGATACTGATGCAAAAGTTCTGTCTTGCCTTATAATAATACACTTTAAACATGTATGTTTCAGAAGTACATTCCAAATTCAGCATTTTATGTATAATATTAAAAATTATCATATTATCATATTAAAAATTTGTCTAAATTATCATATTAAAAATTTGTCTGAAATTGAAAAAAAAAAAAAATTTCACGTAAATTTGATATTTTTACAAAGCCGTGAAAGAAGTAAAAAAAAAAAAAAAATGCCAAAATCATAATTTTTACAATTTAAAAATGTTCTCTCCTTTTTTTTATTTTTTTATTTCTATCCTACGGTTTAATTTAACTTGGTATGTTTATTAATTTTTTATTTATGTGTGTGGGTCAGATCTAAGAATTGAATTTTTACACATTCCCCGTCATCTGATTGAGCTATAATTGTGCATATATGTATAATTCCGATGACCAACACGTGATGAAGTAATAATGGACTTGGAAGTGTGCTCTAGGGGCCGAAATTCTGTATAAAATTTTTTTAGAATTTTAACTTATTACTTTCTTCTATATGTATATATAGAGAAAGTATTGGATTCGTGCAAATTTTCGGACTCCAGTTTTCGATGGTTTTACACGTTTTGCGATATCCTGAATACGATTTGACTGTTTCTAGAAAATGTCTGTCTCTGTGTGTGTCTAGCACAAATTTTGTGGTCGCTGTATCTCACGAACCAATGAACGAAACTTAACCAAACATGGTATTTAGTTGGACCCTGACATAAACTGGTGCTGATTAGATTTGTGGAACAATTGCTCAACAGGTGGAGTTGTTATTGCATTTTTTCTAAATTTTTAACATGGCAGTATAGGACAAAATTTCGTCCATGATAATGCAGACGATTTCCATATTAGAGAAGTAGTATAACGCTAAATATCCAAAAAAGTTCATTTTATTCTCAATATTACATTAAAAAAATCGATAACTTTATTTTAAGTTATCGCAGATCGATGGTTCAACCATTCGTTTTAAAGGTATTGGCGAGCTCTTTTGAAAGATACCCAACGTGAAAATTTACTCACCTCCAGGGGGGACTTCCCCTCCGGGGGATGGGGGGGGGGGAGTCGAGGCTCCTACACACACAAAAAATTTTTCTCAGTTGACTATCTGTATTATAAATAATTCTTTTAAATTTCATAACAATTATTAAAAAATAATTCTTTTTATGCAAATTTATACAAAATTTTGTCCTATACCACCATGTTAAAAATTTATAAAAAGCAGGATGGCAACGCAACCTGTAAGAAAATTTTTACCAAAAGTTGATAGGCACTAATTTATGTCAAATTGTAACTACATACCAATTTGTATGAAATTATGTGCTGTAGTTCCAGAGATACAGTTGCCACAAAATTTTGTCACACACACAGACAGACAGACAAACAGACAGACAGACAATTTCTAAAAATGTTCAAATCGTGTTCTACAGCTCTCAAAACATCTAAATCCATCGAAAACCCGAGGCCGAAAATTTTTACGAATCCAATACTTTCTTCTATTGAATATAGAAGAAAGTAATAAAATTTTTATTTTCCAAATTGCGAGATAAATGTTTAGATTAGCTTTTCATTTCTTTTTATACATTTTTTTCATAGAACATTTTTTGGTTTTTTTATATATTTGAAATATGAAACATCAGAAAAATTACAAAATTGTAGTAATTTACTTCTGTAAGTCTATTTGCAATTTGTATGTTAGTCTGAGTAGACAATATTTCAGGAATAAATGATCCTAAAAATATCAAACTAGTAGTTTTAAAATATCATTTTTGATTGAGACTCTACTGAAATTTAATATTTTATTTTGAAAATTTCACAAGTTATTTAAAACTTAAGATTACATTAACGTGACATTATAGACAAAAATTTTCGAACAAATGTGCGTGATGAGGAGGATTATTTTCCTGGTAAAGATATCGAACTAGTAGTTTTAATATGTAACTTTAATACTGTCATAACCATTGTTGAATATCAACATTCTACTTTAAAAACTTCGTAATTTATTCGAAATTAAAATTGTAAAGATTTTTCACAATATGAAAGAATAAAGCAACATTTCGCTTGCTTTAAAATTCTTTGCTAATACTTAAAATTTAGGAGAACAAGTATATGATGAGGCTTTGAAAAGAGTCTACCTCTATACCATCGATTTTGCAATGGCCGCCAGAAACTCCAATATAAATATTTTTTCCAATGTCTTTTACGGCATCCATTATTTAAATAATATTTGAATTACAAGTTATTTCTGCAGTCGATTTATTCGTTGTTATAAAGCTTGAAGGAATGATATAAGAGATAACATGTTCGGATAAACATGAAGCCAAAATCTTAATTCTAGAACCCTTTGATTAACACAGCGTTAACTGTTTTGGTAGACTCAATATGGCTCATACGATAGCACTGCTATTGTAGCAGCCATTTTTGATAGACAATAGTTAACTTCATTTACCCAGCATGCTGATCTGTCGTATGTCAACTCTTCTTATATCATTCCTCCAAGATATAAATTGTATCCAATGATACAAAAGCGTAGTAGTAGTAGTAGTAGTAGTAGAAGTAGTAGTAGTAGTAGTAGTAGTAATTTTTACATTTATAAAAGGAACAAGTAATCTGTTGCGACGCTCACATTATTTTCTCATACACTCTAATTTAATTCAAGAAACTTTATTAATATCATTGCAATTTTATATAACATATCCTTAAATTGCATTCATTAAAAAATAATGTATTCAATTAAATTTGAGTAACCCTGTATGTTATTTATAATATATACCATATGTACATAAAAAATGCACTTAAATTTAGCAGAGTAAAAAAAAAAAAAGAAAAGAAAAGCATGATATAACTTAAAATGCCCTTCTAGCCATTTTCGAGTCCTTAATAGGGACTCACGGTTGAAA
Source organism: Salticus scenicus (assembly GCA_963930645.1). Taxonomy (NCBI): domain Eukaryota; kingdom Metazoa; phylum Arthropoda; class Arachnida; order Araneae; family Salticidae; genus Salticus; species Salticus scenicus. Next base: position 204,349,103 of record OZ005662.1, on the reverse strand, counting down.
TATCTATATTCGACTATGCTTTATGGTTTAAATGGCTATTCTCTATATCTGAAATATTTGTGTGGCTCTGTAATTTCATACCATATTTAATAGGAAACATGATTTTGTGTGGGGAAAAAAAATGCATGTTAATTTTAGTATAGTCTATAGGTGCTAAAATATACCAAAAACAAATTACACATATAAACATGATGTACTGAAATATTTTGTATGCCCTTGTACACGTACCATTTTTCCAATTTTTCTAAAATGTTTTAAGCAATATTACTATAAAAAAAAGCATAAAATCACTTATAAAAACACGTAGATTTTTTTTTTTTTTTTTTTTAAATTAAAACCAGACACAAAGCTTTTCGCTATTATCAAAATAGCACCATCAGGTGGTACTCGAGTAACATAGTAGCCAGCAATATATAATTGAGAAGTTCAATACGGTTAAAGTTAAAAAAAGTTCAGTCCACAAAAGATCGCACAGGAACTACATGGCAAAAAACTTGAAAAAAGGATTTCAATACAATTTTCAATAATCTTACGAGCACAACGTGTGCCATATTTTATGAAGAGATGCAGCACCCTTGGAGTTAATAACTTTATTGTACTTGATAATATTTATTGCTTCTGTCTTTAGTCTATTGAAAATCACGAGGGGCTGAAATTACTTCGGCCTTGGACCACAGAGGAATAACTTCAGGGTGCTCGTAAAGAAATTCAACTAGAATAGACAACTAGAATAGAGCTTTTTTTTCTCTTTAACATTTCGAATGTGGTTTGCCCAATGTAATAAATGAACACATTCGAAATGTTAAAGAGAAAAAAAGCTCTATTCTAGTTGAATTTCTTTATGAGCACCCTGAAGTTATTCCTCTGTGGTCCCAGGCCGAAGTAATTTCAGCCCCTCGTGTCTTCTATGACAGAAGCAATGACAGAAGCGTGACCTTCTAATGTCAGAAGCAATAAATATTATCAAGTACAATAAAGTTATTAACTCCAAGGATGCTGCATCTCTTCATAAAATATGGCACACGTTGTGCTCGTAAGATTATTGAAAATTGTATTGAAATCCCTTTTTCAAGTTTTTTGCCATGTAGTTCCTGTGCGACCTTTTGTGGACTGAACTTTTTTTTAACTGTAACCGTATTGAGCTTCTCAAATATATATTGTTGGCTACTATGTTACTTAAGTACACCTGATGATGCTATTTTGATAATAGCGAAAAGCTTTGTGTCTGGTTTTAATAAATAAATAAATAAATATATATATATATATGTATATATATATATATACGTGTTTTTAAAAGTGATTTTATACTTTTTTATATAATATGTGTACACGCGAAACGCTTTCTAATTTTAAACTTTCAGTAGTTTTTAATTTTAACTAACAATATCACAATGTTATACAGATGTAGAATATCGAATTTGGACGCCCTGTTAATAACTACTTTTGAGTTATGCTGGTAATAGACATATAGACACAAACAGGCCAACCACTAAAATCCAGAATTTTTTGATTCAAGGGATCTCAAAGTGAAATTGTAACGAAAACTCAATTTAAAAGAAGTTATATCAGATCCAGAACAATATTTTCTTCACTATAGAAAATAAAAATTAAACTCTGTTCTTTTTTTTTTTTTTTTTTCTATTATTTCTTATTATTAATAAACTTTTACACAGAAAAATCTGAACCTATATCACATTGATACACAAATAAATTATTTTGTAAACAACTTTATTTCTTAGGCATGATTCAGCCATTTTTAAAAGCTGTTCATGATAAAAGGTCATTGCATATTACCATGAAAATTAAACAAAAGTTCATTAAACTTTCGGAAAAAGTAAATATGATTGACAAGGAAGGAAAATTTTCTTAAGCAAGACGGCGAGAGAGGGCTAATGGGAATACTTAACTGTCTTTTTTGTTTCGCTAATTTCTTTTCCAATCAAAAAGCCAATGCACCCTATTTTCAGAACCATGTACCACCCTATGGTCTTAATTATTTTAGTGATTTTTGTTATGCGAAAAATTTAGTATGTTGTGGCCATCACAAAACTTTCTTCTATGTTTTTCTATATAAAATCACGCAATATAAATTATTTATTCAAATTATTATTCATTAAAATTATATTCCCTAATGAATGAAGACGATTTTCACCTCAGAAAAGTATAACGCTAAATTTCCAAATAAAGCCATTTTTATGCTCTACAGACATATTAGAAAACGCTTTTTTTCTTTTTTTCCCTCCTTTTTTATTTATTTTTTTTTTATTAAAAAGGGGGAAAAAATTCTATAACTTTGTTTTAAATTATCACAGATCTATGGTTCAACCATTCGTTTTAAAGGAACCAACGAGTTCTTTCGAAAATTACCCATATCAACCTTATATTTCTGGCTGACTAGTAATATTATAAATATTTCTTTTTAATTGGTGATTCATTAAAAATAATTCATAATGATTCGTTACGAATTATTTTTATAACGATTCGTTATATTTTCATAATGATTCGTTATGAATTATTTTTCTAATGATTCGTTGTATTTTCATAATGATTAGTTATGAATTATTCGTTTCATAAAGATTCGTTAAAAATAATTCTTATTGTGCACATTTATACGAAATTTTGACCTGTGTCACCATTTTAAAAGTTATGAAAAAGCGGGATAGCAATGCCACCTGTCGGGTGATTTTCAAGATACGTTGATAGGCACTGATTTAAAATCAAGATGCAATTATATATCAATTTCTATGAACTTCTGAGTATTTATTTTAGAGCTTACAATTGCCACAAAATGTCAAACAGACATTTTCTAAAAATGGTCAAATCATGTATCTCTCAAAACCTGCATACACATCGAAATACGATGGTTGAAAATTTTTTCAAAACAAATTCTTTCTTCTACTAAATACGGGGGAAAAAGAAAAGTTTTAAAATTTGCCAACAACTTATACGCTTGATGTTTTTTACACTTAACGCTGTTGTGTTGTCGAAGCAAAAGCATACCACTTTGTGACCTAAAGCAGACACAGATGAGTTTTATTATAAAATGAACTAATGCATGTTCCTACATTGTACAGTGGCATGATCACTGTGGACAAATGAACGCCAGGAATCGTTTTTATAGCAAAATTTATTTGCTTCTTCTTACTCATTTGGATCTGTTTTACAAGGAGAGATAACGACATGAAAAATTCAGTTCGGGACGAACTGAATTATAGTATACTATCAAGGAACAGAATTATAGTATACTATAGTAACAGAATTATAGTATATTATCAAGGTAACAACCTATTAAAGCTGTAGCACATACTAGCCAAACAAACTTAGAAAAAGCTTTTAAAGTTTCAGTAATTGCAAGTTACAAGTTATATCGCCAAAGAGACAGCGCTTCAATGGTGTATTTGGTATAGAGATGCAAGGCTTTGAAAACACCTGGATTTTTCCCGGAAAAAAAACCGTTTTTTTCTCCTGGGAATTTAAAACAAAATTGGGAATTTTGAAATTTCCCCAAAACTTGGAATTTTGAAATTATGAATATTTTTATAACTTTTGTTAATTATTTAGCCTCCGATCTTTAAATTAACTTCAACTTTAATTCCTGCATAGATTTCCTTTTCGTTTCCCTTTTTTCCAGCTAATTCGAGCATCTTCGATGTTTATTCCGAAAACGAAGAAAATAATTAATTATAATTAACGCAGTGCTAACACTAACAGTAAGTTTCTGTCATTATTCATTAGTATTATTTTGTTATGTTCTTGAGATATCCTTTCCATTCTTAATAAGAATTAATAACATTTAAATTTTTTTATTCATATTTGGTTTATGAATGTAGAATTAGAGAAATGGACTTAAGATTTTAAGAAAAAAACCCAACTAAAATCAAGTTTCATTAAACTTAAGTGAAGTACTTAAGAAATTAGTTTGTTACCTGATAATTTTTAAACTGTTCTTTTTTTTTTTTTTTTTTTTTTTTTTTATATTACAACAAAGTAAAAAAAAAAAAAAAAAAAAAAAAAAAAAAAGAAAGAAAAGAAGAAGAATTTTTAAATTTAATATGTATGTTTTTGGGAAATATATAACTAATTCGAAAAATTTCCCCACTTGTTGTGTTAGAAATGCAGAAACTTTTACACATATATATATGTATAAAAATCGGGAAAACAATATTTATATAGATTTTTATAAAAAATTTTCATTGTAGGAAATTTAATATCAATTTTTTTACGAACTCTAATAAGAAATATTTCTGAAAATAAAACTATAAACTTGTAAAATAAACTATACCACTGTAGTAATTGCATAAAATGCCATCTCTTCTTTCTAAAAACCACTTCATTATTTTAAATAATTCTTTAGTTTTATAAAATAGAAATTTTTAAAGAACTTTTCAAATCTTAATTATTTCTTTTTAATCAATTACAGGATTATGTACATTGCTTTCCTTAATTCTTCAGCTTGTATAATGTGGAAATTGTATCCAACATTGTACCGATACATTTACCTTAAGTGCTAATTTAATAATGAAAGCTTAAGTTTCTTTTCAAATTTTGATTTGGCTGCAGTTCTGATAAATTGAAAATAAAATGATAAATTAAAATAATGTTATAAGCTTATCAGTATATCAAAGTCCTTAAAATTGCCATTTATATTAAGTAAACAACATATTACATATGCTTTAGAGATTTCTAATTTGTTTTTTCCCCGCAAAATCCCCAAAGTTCCCAAATTTCCCAGTTTTTTCCCCCAAACTCCCGGGTTTTTTCCCTTAGTTTTAAATTCCCGGGTTTTTTGCATATCTAATTTGGTAGAGTGTACGGCTGCAGTCTGGAGATCTCCGGATCAATGTTACCTAAATTTTTTCTGTACTGTATTTTCTTTTAAGAAGCTGTATTGATTACAGAAGAAATTATTTAATTTGTTTGGATAGTAATTATCTCTTTATACATATATATATATATAATTAAAATTATTATTTCTCTAAAATATTTTTAATTTTTTATAATTTTAAAATTAAGTTTTAGCATAGTTTTAAATATGTCGAAATGATACGATAGACGTAAGGTTTTATCTGTGATAGAATGGAGTAGAAGGCTGATTTTTACCAACTATGTGAAAAATACCAGAGCCGGGAATCGTATGAATAGATGAGATGGCATTTTATGCAATTACTACAGTGGTATAGTTTCTTTTACAAGTTATTTTCAGAAATATTTCTTATTAGAGTTCGTAAAAAATTGATATTAAATTTCCTACAATGAAAATTTTTTGATAAAAATCTATATAAATATTGTTTTCCCGATTTTTATACATACATATATATGTAAAAGTTTCTGCATTTCTAACACAACAAGTGGGGAAATTTTTCGAATTACTTATATATTTCCCTAAAACATATTAAATTTAAGAATTCTTCTTCTTCTTTTTTTTTTTTTTTTTTTTTACTTTGTTGTAATAAAAAAAAAAAAAAAAAAAAAAAAAAAAAAAAAGAACAGTTTAAAAATTATCAGGTAACAAACTAATTTCTTAAATACTTCACTTAAGTTTAATGAAACTTGATTTTAGTTGGGTTTTTTTTCCTAAAATCTTAAGTCCATTTCTCTAATTCTACATTCATAATCCAAATATGAATAAAAAAATTTAAATGTTATTAATTCTTATTAAGAATGGAAAGGATATCTCAAGAACATAACAAAATAGTACTAATGAATAATGACAGAAACTTACTGTTAGTGTTAGCACTGTGTTAATTATAATTAATTATTTTCTTCGTTTTCGGAATAAACATCGAAGATGCTCGAATTAGCTGGAAAGGGAAACGAAAAGGAAATCGATGCAGGCATTAAAGTTGAAGTTAATTTAAAGATCGGAGGCTAAATAATTAACAAAAGTTATAAAAATATTCATAATTTCAAAATTCCCAGTTTTGGGGAAATTTCAAAATTCCCAATTTTGTTTTAAATTCCCAGGAGAAAAAAACGGTTTTTTTTCCGGGAAAAAACCAGGTGTTTTCAAAACCTTGCATCTCTATACCAAATACACCATTGAAGCGCTGTCTCTTTGGCGATATAACTTGTATTTAAGCAATTACTGAAACTTTAAAAGCTTTTTTCTAAGTTTGTTTGGCTAGTATGTGCTACAGCTTTAATAGGTTATTACCTTGATAATATACTATAATTCTGTTACTATAGTATACTATAATTCTGTTACTATAGTATACTATAATTCTGTTCCTTGATAGTATACTATAATTAAGTTCGTCCCGAACTGAATTTTTCATGTCGTTATCTCTCCTTGTAAAACAGATCCAAATGAGTAAGAAGAAGCAAATAAATTTTGCTATAAAAACGATTCCTGGCGTTCATTTGTCCACAGTAATCATGCCACTGTACAATGTAGGAACATGCATTAGTTCATTTTATAACAAATCTCATCTGTGTCTGTTTTAGGTCACAAAGCAGTATGCTTTTGCTTCGACAACGAAACAGCGTTAAGTGTAAAAAACATCAAGCGTATAAGTTGTTGGAAAATTTTAATTTTTTTTTTTTTTTTTTTTTTTTTTTTTTTTAATTTTTTCTGGATTTAGTAGAAGAAAGAATTTGTTTTGAAAAAATTCTCAATTATCGTATTTCGATGTGTATGCAGGTTTTGAGAGATACATGATTTGACCATTTTTAGAAAATGTCTGTTTGAGACATTTTGTGACAATTGTAAGCTCAAAAACAAATGCTCAGAAGTTCATAGAAATTGATATATAATTGCATCTTGACATAAATTAGTGCTTATCAAGGTTTCTTGAAAATCGCCCGACAGGTGGCATTGTTATCACGCTTTTTCATGATTTTTAAAATGGTGATACAGGTCAAAATTTCGTATAAATGTGCACAATACGAATTATCATGAAACGAATAATTCATAACGAATCATTGTGAAAATATAACGAATCATTAGAAAAATAATTCATAACGAATCATTATGAAAATATAACGAATCGTTATAAAAACTAGTATGTTGTGGCCACCACGAGACTTTCTTCTATATTTTCCTATACAAATTCACTCAGTAACAGTAAAAAAAAAAAAAAAGTGGGACTTTGACAAAATTTTGGGTAAAATGTGAAAATTATTCTGAGTTTGTCAAAACACGGAAACCGTGGGACTGACAAAATTAGGGGGAAAATGCAAAAATATGTTAAAGTTTGTCAAGACACGGAAACCGTAGGACTTTGACAAAATTAGGGGAAAAAAGCAAAAATTTGTTTAAGTTTGTCAGAACACGGAAACCGTGAGAGTTTGATAGAATTAAGGGCAGAAAAAAAAAATAATAATAAGTGGGACTTTGATAAAATTTTGGGTAAAATGTGAAAATTATTCTAAGTTTGTCAAAACACGGAAACCGTGGGAGTTTCACAGAATTAAGGGGAGAAAAAAAAAAAAAAAATTGGGACTTTGACAAAATTTTGGGTAAAATGTGAAAATTTGTTAAAGTTTGTCAAAACACGGAAACCGTGGGACTTTGACAAAATTAGGGGGAAAATGCAAAAATATGTTAAAATTTGTCAAGACACGGAAACCGTAGGACTTTGACAAAATTATGGAAAAAAAGCAAAAATTAGTTTAAGTTTGTCAGAACACGGAAACCGTGGGAGTTTGATAAAATTAAAGGGAGAGAAAGAAAAAAAAATTTTTTTCTAAGTTTTTTTTCGTAAAAAGTAAGAAAAAAGTCGATAACTTTGTTTTAAATTATCACAGATTTATAGTTCAACCATTCGTTTTAAAGGTACTGACGAGACCTTTCGAAAGATACCCATCTTGAAAATTTTTGCCCTATATCACCCTGTTAAAAATTTAGAAAAAGCGGGATGGCAACGCAACCTGTAAGACGATTTTTACCAAAAGTTGATAGGCACTAATTTATGTCAAGGTGCAACTACATACCAATTTGTATGAAATTCTGTGCAGTAGTTCCAGAGATACAGTTGCCACAAAATTTTGTCACACACACACACACAGACAGACAGACAGACAGACAGACAGACATTTTCTAAAAATGGTAAAATCGTGTTCTACAGCTCTCAAAACGTGTAAATCCATCAAAAACCCGAAATCGAAAATTTTTACAAATCCAATACTTTCTTCTATTGAAGATAGAAGAAAGTAATAATGGACCATATTCCCACTTTGGGTTCGAGGCTACAAGGATATCAGCTGGGTAGGGAAACAATACTTTAACTCTACCATAACAAAGCATTGTGCTTGCAAATTTTTATCTTGCAATATTATTTCTAAGAGTTACAGATCATATGAAATTGAAGTAAGAGTGATATAGAGATACCTTTGTTTTGTTTTTAATCCAGTTTTAGTAATATACTTTAATATTAATCAACATATGTTAGATTAAAAGTTGCCATGTGAACTGTGGCGATGTTAACAAATTTAAATGGATGTTCCATTTAATAAATTCCTTTATTAAAGTGATTGAAATTCTAATTATTTAAGCTTTGATGCCTATTTATATATATGTGTGTGTATAAAATGTTCTTATTAATCTTTTATTAATTATATATATACGTGTGTGTGTGTGTACACATAAAATGTTCTGCAATTTTACGATATGGAATAGTCTTAACTTTAATCATTCGATTCAGTTGTTTACATTTCTCTTTTTTCTTGTTTGAACATTATTATTAAGTTTCACTGCAGAAATATTTAGGAAAATGTTATGCGTAACAATAAAATGGCATATTGAATCTAATTTGTTTGCAAAATATCGGCCACGTGTTCGGCGATTTTACCTACGGTGACGTCACAGGAATATTGTCCATTCGTAACGAATGATTATGAATTATTTTTAATGAATCACCAATTAAAAAGAAATATTTATAATATTACTAGTCAACCAGAAATATAAGGTTGATATGGGTAATTTTCGAAAGAACTCGTCGGTTCCTTTAAAACGAATGTTTGAACAATAGATCTGTGATAATTTAAAACAAAGTTATAGAATTTTTTTTTTTTTTTTAATTTTAAAAAAAGGAGGGAAAATAAAAAACGTTTTCTTATATGGCTGTAGAGCATAAGAATGGCTTTTTTCTGTAAATTTAGCGTTATACTTTTCTGAGATTAAAATCGTCTTCATTCATCAGGGAATATAATTTTAATGAATAATAATTTGAATAAATAATTTATATTGTGTGAAAATTGTTATAGGAAAATATAGAAGAAAGTTTTGTGATGACCACAACATGCTAAATTTTTTACATGAATTTCGATTCCATAACATACATTTCAAGTTTCACTTGGATCCAATATGTAAAACTGGAAATAATTGTCAGTTTAATTTTAATCGCATAACAATAATCACTAAAATAATTAAGAGAGTAGGGTGGTACATGGTTCTCAAAATAGGGTGCATTGGCTTTTTGATTGGAAAAGAAATTAGCGAAACAAAAAAGACAGTTAAGTATTCCCATTAGCCCTCTCTCGCCGTCTTGCTTAAGAAAATTTTCCTTCCTTGTCAATCATATTTACTTTTTCCGAAAGTTTAATGAACTTTAGTTTAATTTTCATGGCAATATATAATGACCTTTTATCATGAAAAGCTTTTAAAAATGGCTGAATCATGCCTAAGAAATAAATTAGTTTACAAAATAATTTATTTGTGTATCTATGTGATATAGGTTCAGATTTTTATGTGTAGAAGTTTATTAGTAACAAGAAATCATAGGGAAAAAAAAAAAAGAACCGAGTTTAATTTTTATTTTCTATAGTGAACAAATTAGAACGTGGCATAACTCCAAACGGCCACGAAATTATACTTCAGAAATTTAATTCATACGATTCCCGGCTCTGGTATTTTTCACAATAGTTGGTAAAAATCAGCCTTCTACTCCATTCTATCAGATATTAATTTCCAGGTTGATGAATTAAATTTCTGAAATATAATTTCGTGGCCGTTTGGAGTTATGTCACGTTCTAATTTGTCACTTGATATAGCTGCTTTAATGCAGACGCGGTGACCTTGCCAACGTAAATTATGTGAGAAGTTCCGGGCTGGTTATCAGCCAGGGTAGCTCAGTGGTTAGAGCATCCGCGCGTTAAGCGGAAGGCCCGGGGTTCGATTCCCGGCTCTGGTATTTTTCACAATAGTTGGTAAAAATCAGCCTTCTACTCCATTCTATCAGATATTAATTTCCAGGTTGATGAATTAAATTTCTGAAGGTTTTATCTGACTAGTCAACCCAGGTTGGTTGGTTGGGTTTAACATCACACAAGTACTGCGCTGCGGGTAATTGGCGACGGTATGAAACTCACCCCTAAACAACCCAGATTGGATAAATGAAATCATAAATTCGGCTGCTAGATATTTCGGATACAAAAATTGCATCTAATACCCTTAAAATGCACATTTTCTTAATGAAAATTGAAAAAAAAAAAGAACTTTTTGTGCTGAAACTTATGCTCAAAATCACGTATTAAAAAGTATATATGAAAGAATTTAAAGCCAGTTAAGCCTTGTAATTCATCGTTAGTATTTGGCTTCGGCAGGACGGCGCCATCTATTGCTTGAAATCAAAATTATCCTATTAAGATACAATTTTAATGTAACAATAATTTAATTTAATTCTAAGAATTTTTAACTTTGCAGTAGAAAAAAATTATTTTCCAAAATTGAAATTATGATGAAATACGAGGGTCATTTTTAAAGTAAGAACCGATTGCGCATCGTGTCCGCGCATCCTGTCAAGTAACGTCAGTTCAAGGTCAGCCACTCTTTGCCAGTCTCTCACTACACCACCATTACATTTCTTAGTCTCTGCCGCTATTGGTTGTATGGTTAAACTGCTTCATTTGTCGCCATGTCAATCAGTAATCCCGCCGGCTGTGAAGTTTGCTCAGTTATTCGGTTTTTAAATGCAAAAAATGTTCGTCCTGCTGAAATTCACCGGCAGCTTGTTGAAGTTTATGGTGAAGTTTTAATGAATGATGGAAATGTGCATAAATGGTGTAGGCTTTTTAATGAAGGAAGGACAAATGTTCATGATGAAGAACGATCTGGGCGGCCTACTGTCATGAATGAAGACTTGACACAAAAAGATGAGGAAATTCGTCGAAACAGGCGCTTCACTATTGACGAGCTTCATCAGAAATTTTCACAAAATCCAAAATCAGTAGTTTATCACATTGTTTTGACAAAAAATGCGTGCAAGGTGGGTGCCAAAAATGTTGACAGAAGAACACAAAACAAAGCGAATGGCACATTCTTTGTCCTTTTTGGAGCGCTATCACAAGGATGGTAACCAGTTTTTGAGTCACATTGTGACCGGTGTTGAAATGTGGATTGCGTACTACACTCCAGAGAGTAAACGTCAATCCAGTGAGTGGCATCATTCAAACTCTCCGAACCGACCACGAAAATTCATACGAGAAACTTCAACACGAAAAATTATGGCCATGGTTTTTTGGGACCGGAAAGGCATTCTTCTGTTAGACTTTTTGTTAAGAGGAATGACAATAAATGCTCAGAGGTACTGTGAAACGTTATTAAAGCTTAGGCGCGCTATTCAAAATCACCGAAGAGGACTGCTCTCTAGCGGCGGCGTTTTGCTTCACAAAATTGCTCGGCCTCACTTTGCGGCAAAAGCAAAGACGCAACTGGAAAATTTTCATTGGGAAGTACTGGATCATCCAGCATACAGCCCTGACTTAGCACCATCAGACTTTTATCTGTTTCCAAAACTTAAGGAATTTCTTGGTGGAAAGCGCTTAGAAAATGATGACAAGTTGAGACTGTTACTAACTGGTTTTACGATCAGGCGGCAGAGTTGTTTGATGATGGGATCCAAAAGCAGGTGCCACAACTTGACAAATGTTTAAATGTTAATGGTGACTATGTTGAAAAGTGACAAAATGTTCATATTTTAGTTTGTAATACAATTTACGTTCATAAATAAAGTTTCTATTACTCCATTGCAAAACGGTTCTTACTTAAAAAATGACCCTCGTATTTAAATCTGTTTTACTGGAAGGAAAAAAAAGAAGGAAAAAACTGAAATGTTCCTGTGAGTGATTTTATTCATACTATTCATGCATTATTTACACTAAGTATACATAGGGAAAGACTAGTCCTTAAAAAATAATTATAAATTTAAAAATAATTATGCATGTTAGTAATAGTTATCTAGCAAAAATAATCTGGTGTGTCACTCACACGACTTTCTCTTAACCTGTATTTCAATATTATAAAGATAGATTATGCATATTAAGAGCAATAAAGCAAAATAACAAAATTTAATGTACTTTAAAAAATAATCCAATATAGGTTTAGGATCAGTTTAATTTGACATATAATTCCGTGTTAGGGGTGCTACCGCCCTCCTCAACCCCCAGTTCAATTATAGCGCCTACAATTATCTTAAAAAAAAAAAAAAAAAAAAAAAATCAAGGCTGTTATTAATTTGCCTTGAAACTTGCCAATCTTGATGAAATTATAAAGGGCACCCTAATACGAACTTCAAAATACCAACGTTGAATTTCCTGCCGTTATTTGTTTTTCAGTTATGCTGATAACAGATATGCATACATATCAACTGTTAAAAATTGGACTCTCGTAATCAGAGCACTTCAAAACGTGATATAAAAAAAAAAAAACAGAATTGAAAATTGAAGTACAAAAAATACTTTGTTTAAAGCAAGACTCAGTTCAAACAACGGTCCAAATGGTCATTACAGCTAGCGGGCAAAAGTTTGAACATGTAACTACCGATGAATAGCTGTCTTTTTCTTGGTAAGATTTTTTTGGCACGTCATTGTGTAAGGAAATCGCAAACAAACAAATGTGCGATTTAAACGTTCTATTTTTATCACTTATGTCTACAAGATGTCTTTTCGTACTAAATTTCGTACTTTTCGCTCTACAACTTTGCAATTTACTTTTTCACTCTATCTCGTACTTTTTCGAGATAGGAGCACTAATTTCGCCGTTTTCGCTCAAGTGGCTCTGTAAGCGATCGCATCTAGTTACTTTACTATACCTAGACACCATTTCTAGGACTACAGTGGCATTCATTCAGCAGTTACAGTCGGCAGCAAAATTATTGTATAGGAATTATTATATAGGAAGCCTAGGTTTAAAGTATGGGTATGAAAAACTAATTTTCCTTCGTCGACATAGTAAAATGTCCTTAAATTTAGTTTTATATGAAAAACATCCAACACAAAATGAAATAAACTTCCGGCAATTTCCATGTATAGTCCCAATGCATCAATACTTTGTGTAGCCCTGTAAACGAATGATGAATGATTCCCATATCATCATTCGTTTGGAAAACGGAATGAAAATGAATGGCCAGTTTATAGATGTTACATGGTACTTTCCCCATAGATATAATGTATTTGAATTCTCTTGGAAGTCCCTGTATACGAATCATTTGCTTGATCTCAATAAAAAGTTTATTGTAGAGTCATTATATGTTACAGACTTAGAATGCCTAGTTTGAAATTTCTACTATACTATTTCTTCTTGAGATATGCTGATAACATACATACACACAAACACACACACAGACCAACCGCTAAAAACGTGTTTTACAGGGGGATCGTGGAACGTGTAAATACAGCAAAGCACCGTTTATACGTCTTTTACATTTATACGCCCTTTTAGTGAAGTCCCAATTCATTCCTATTCATTTTAATGCATACATTCTTCGTTTATACGTCGCTAATATCAGTTATACGTCTTTTCCACTTTACTAAAATTCGGAAAATTTCTCGATCTGTCATTATTTTCCATTCTAAATAAGACGGATTTCTCCTAGAAAGCATCTTAAATAGAGGAACATAAGAAAGATCGAAGAATACTGATCAAAGAATCAATTGAATTCACAGTAAAGTTTTTAATACACATAGACAAGCAGCAAATCAGACGAATATTAAAGATTTTTAATGTTATTAAATAACTATCTGTATGGACATAAATCGTTTGCTTATTATTAACGATGCGCAATTTATATAATTAATATTCAAAAAAATATTCATATAGTTAAGAAATAAAATATAATGCTCAATATATGAGATAATGTAATTAGTACCCAGTCATGCATTAATAGTATGATTTTTTCTTACTTTTTATAATAAATCTTTATTATTATTATTATTATTAATTATTGTCCTAAAAATATATGTAATATACAATTACTAATTTAAGAGATATTATTAATTAATATTTTCAAATAAATTTTACTTAAGTGTCCTTAAATTTGTAGTAATCAAAGTGTTATTATTAAAATTTCAATTATACGTCTTTTCGTTTATACGTCCTTTTATGTCATTCCCTTGAAGGACGTATAAACGGTGTTTTACTGTATAACAAAAATTCAGTTTTGAAAGTTTGACCCAAAAACAATACTTTCTTTACCATACATATGGTTAAGAGAAAGTATATAACGGAAGACGATCGCCTCTCATCTCAGAATGTAAAATTTCAATAGGAATATTTTTCAAAAGAATTCGTTAATATCTTTAAAGCAAATGGTTGCACCATAGATATGCGATAATTTAAAACAAAGTAGTAAAAAAAAAAAAAAAAAATCATTTGAAATTATTCTTAACCTCACTTCGGGTATTCACATCTTACTGTCGTATCTTTCCTGGGCACTTCAACCTGTGTATTTTTATCAGATGGGAAAAGCTGCTATTATTCAAGAACTACGATTATAAAGATGGCTGTATCTCAACATTTATTAAGTATTTTAGTTTTTGCACCATGTGTTTTATAGCTCTCACTCTTTTCCTACTATATTACTATTGATTCCGATAATAAAAAGAGAAGATATTCCTTTCAAATGAATTATAATAAGCAAAAAGAAAAGAAAGAATTTTAATTAAATTAAAATTCTAATCAGTTTAATCCTTCTTACTGTATTACCATGTTTTTTCAATACATACGTTTAAATAAATAAATAAATAAATAAAGACTTCTTTTTCGAATGAATTAATTAAATGAAAAATAATCTGGTGTGCCACTCACACAACTTTCTCTTATCCTGCATTTCAATACTAAAAAGGTAGACTGCATATTAAGTCGTAAGATCGGTAAGGTAATAAAGATCAATCTATTTTAAAAAAAAAAAAAAAGGTTTAGGAGTAATTTTATTTCCCATATAATTCTAAAGTCTCCATTCAATTATAATGCCCCGTTCAATTATAGTGCCTATATTTATTAAAAGAAAAAAAAAAAAGATTTTGATGAAATTCTGGCAAAAGCAGAATTTAGTTTAGGACGGAGGACTATTAGTTTTTTTTTTTTTTTTTTTCTTCTTTCAAATTATAACATCGCTTTCAAATTATTCAATTATATTTTCGATAAATTTTAGATTTCGACAAATGTCCAACTATCGAAATCGACAACGAAAAAATCCCAGATTGAGACTAATAAGCCTTAAAAAAAACTTTAAGCCTTAAGTCCTTAAAAAAAAAAAAAAAAAAAAAAAAAAAAAAAAAAGCGCTTTTTTAGATGTCATCTATAAAGCGCAAAAATGACTTTCTTTCGACATTTGTTAACTAAATTCGTTTAAAAAATACTAGTGTGCAAAAAATGAACGTAAAACGACAAATCAAGACCAAACCGTTTGAGTAAGTGATGTTATCTTGTAAACAGCAAGGAAATATTGGTGTTGAACAATGATCAGTATTAAATTGCGTCAGTGAGCATCATAAAATTGCAAAATACATCATGCTACAGTTGTTTCATGGAAAAAAATTAAGCACGACCATTCATCAGGAGAAAAAGTAGACACGAGTGCAGCCTGAAAGTAGCAACTTATGCCCCATTTTACTATGTTTTTATTAACTTCGATTCTTGTTTGTTTGTTTGTTTGTCCGGTACAAATCTTGCAATCTATTTTTAACTAACTTCCCTACTAGCCTAGACATTTGAAACTTTCACAGTAGCTCAGAACCCGGTGACAACACAATACTTCGAAGTCAGATTTTCGAATTTTTTATTAGTTTTCTTTTAATTAATTAAAATATGAAAATAATAAGCTCTTAATAGCAATAAAATAGCCATTAAAATATTAGCTGTAATTTAATTGCTGCCAAAAAAAAAAAAAAAAAAAAAAAAAAAATTACGAGTTCATTTTCTTTCGACATAAAAATAAATACATTTAATTCAACGTGAACGTTAAAAAATTATAAAAGTTAAATTATGCATCTCACAAAAATTGACGTCATTATCACTTTAAAAATTTTATACACATTGATAAGAGCTAATGTAGTTCACGATGCTAATATGCGTAGTTCTAAATGGAGTAATGTTTTATTTTTAAAACCAACTTTTTTTTTTTTTTATCCCACTATTATTATTTCACTGAACTGAGTCCGCATGCTTAAATATTGCTTAAATATTATTTTTTATCCTCGCGTATTTTATTAATGATACATCAGAAAATTTAAAAACATGGTATGTAAAAATGGTATATATATTTTTAATCTTATAATTATTTATATTGTTCTCGTGCTGATTTATATATATATATATATATATATATATATTTCGCGTAATGAAGGGTCTTGCGTAATTATTTCGACCCTTGTATTTTGCAGTTTAGGGTGTTTGCTTACAGGTTTCTATTGATCAGAAGATGTTTTTATTAGTTCCTCGAGGTATGGGGATCTTAGGTACTTGTGAATTTTTTTTTTAACGCTTTTACACATTTTCTGGTTTGAGCAATCCGAAAATCACAAAATCGATGGGGTAAACTGCACTAATCACAAAACTGTATGTAAATTATTCAGTCTGTTAGTTCTGTCAGTTTGTTAGTGTGTTCAGACAATATCTCAAAAACGAATGATCATAAAGTGTTCGGACTGGTTTTAAAATATCATTTATGATACTGACAAAGAACCCTATTTATTTTCAACATTCTGATTTGAAAATTTTTAAGCCATTCGAAATTTATTTTCTTAACATGGAAGGATAGGTCAAAATTTTGCATAAACATGCATTATGCAAATCATTCCATTGGAAACAATATGAAATTGCATTGAAACTAAAACATGAAACTAGCCCTAACAAAAGTAATCAGAAGATTAGGATAAAGTAAATGTAGGTAGAGCAGCATAATTATTTGTTAGAAATAATTAAAACTCTTCATATTCATGAAATAGCTCAGTTCCCCATCATGTACAGTTCCCGCCGCTTATTAAAATCACATTCGTTGTGAGCCAAAGTGATTTTATTAACCGACTGATTTTTATATCCGGCGCACGTAACTGCACTTAAGGAAAAGGTATTACTTCCGTAAATTTAGAAAGAAACTTAAAATGGCAATGAATAATTGAATAACTAAACAATATTAATTTTTGTTAGATAATTAATTGTTCCTTTAATATAAGTAAATTAATCGCATTGCAAGTTCCCATGCGCTCACTTTTAGAGGGAAATCATCATTACTTTACCAAACGTTCGCGCCGTTCTTATAAATTTAAAATATTTCCGTTTAAACCTCATGAATTTTAGTAATTTCAAACTAAGAAATAGAAATTGTCTTTTAATAATTAGAAAAAAAAAAAAAAAAAAGTCATTTTAAATTAAATTTGTAACTTATTACTGCGCTTTGAAGAATAGCTTCTTGAACTTGTTACGGAGATAAGTTATGAGGTTTATGTTTAATTTGTGCTGCAAGTATGAAATCTCCGACAATCAGCGATAACGGAGGGATTGTCGCGCTTTAATTTCTTTTTCTATTAAAAAAAAAAAAAAAAAAAAAAACACAATGCTAATAAAAAATATTTTTAGTGTGCAGAAATGATATTTTTGGCTGCTGAGGAGATATTTTTGAGTTTATTAACCGGCGATATTGATTTCATTAAGCGGCGGCTTTAAAAGTAGTTTGTATTGATTTGATTCCGGTCCTAGCAATTTGATCAGATTACGCGGCTGATTTTATTAACCAATGATTTTATTAAGCGGCGGTTACTGCATATATATTCATAAATTTCTAGAGCAGGACATTCTCTTAACATAGTTATCATGTTAAGAGAAATTAATTTGAAAAAACGCTTGACACAGTAACAGAATGAAATCCCCGCCTAATAGGCTATCCACCGTTCACGTCGATATATTTATCTTATTCTAATCTATTAATTTATTTTATTAGAGTAAATTTCGTAGTTTAGTTTTCATGCTACTATTTCCAATGCAACAATCCTCAAAATGCATATTTATATGGAAAAATTTCAATTTTGTTATGTTGTTAAAATCTTAAATAACGAATAGCTTACGAAATTTTCCTATTAGAACATTTGTAATCAGTCATGTTCATACAAGTATCATAAATGTTATTTTGAAGTTGTCTGATATATTTATGATCCTGAAAATGGCCGTTTATGCTCAATTTTGTATTCTTCTGCCATTTTAAGAGGATCGTAAATTCCAAATAACTTACGAATTTCTTAAATTAGAAAATTCATACTCTATGGTATTCATGTCAGTATCCTAAATAATATTTCGAAAGTGGTTTGACACCTTTACGATGGAAATATCCTTCAAGATTGACGCTTGTGTGAAATTTTGCCCTATTCTGTCATGCTAAGAAATTCTTAAATTTCTAATAACTTACGAAATTTTTATATTGGAAAATTCATAGTGATATTCATGCCAGTATCCTAAATAATATTTCAAAAGTTGTCTGACATCCTTACAATGAAAATATCTCTCAAAATTGACGTTTATGTGAAATTTTGCCCTATACTGCCATGTTAAGAAATTCGTAAATTTCCAATAACTTGCGAAATTTTCAAAGTAGCATATTTATAGTTACTGATGTTCATTCCGGCATCAAAACTGATATTTTAAAACTGGTCTGACATTTTTACAGTAAAAAGTTTCCATTTAATGCACGTTTAAGTGAAATTTTGTCCTATTCTCCCATGTTAAGAAAATCGTAAATTTCTAATAACTTACGAAGTTTTTTAATTCGAATGTTGTAAATGAATAGAGTTATTGCCAGTATCGAAAGTAATATTTTAAAACTGGTCTGACCTCTCTGCGATCATGTGTTCATGAGATATCGTGTAAACAGACTAACAAACTAACGGACTAACACGCTAACACACTAACAGACACCCTACAGACAGACACCATACAAATTTTGTTATTTTCGAATTCCTCACACCTGAAAACGTGTAAAAAAGTAAAAAAAAACCGAGGTCGAAAATTTTCACTATTACCTAAGTTCCCCATACCTGTAGTATGATGGGGAACTAAAAGTTCTTCTATTTGTTCTTACTTTCTGAACGTACTATGGAAGGAAAGTATTGTAATGATGATAAAAATTCAAATTTGAGATTTTGGTGTATCTATACGTTTTGAAGTCCCCTGATTTCATTTTTGTTATATTTACGGTGATATTAGTATGTATGCGTGTATGTGTGTGAGTGAACACGATAGCGTCTAACCGCTTTGTTCAAATGAGCTGAAAGTTGGTACATATGTTGTAGGTCACCGTAGCACGAACCCTATTGATTTTGGTGAATCTAGCACTAATATGTATATATATATTCTACAGGGAGACACAAAGAAAAATTCTTTATCATTATGGCCTATGGGCTCAAATTATTTAAAATGCGATAGCATCTAAATTCCTTATTCGACTGGGCTGAAAATTCATACAATACATGTTATAGGTCCCCGCTATGCTTCCATTTTTCCATTAAAGAAGGCTATAGCTCAATTTTTATAGTGTATAAGTGCAAATTTTGTATGTGTGGTGGATATTATTTCAAATTATGCTGATTTAATTCGGGTGCATATCGGCCGGCAGGTAGCACTGCTGTTTATTTTATAAACTTTTCCAGATATCTGTATCTTATTATCTATTGGTTAAAATTACACCAAATTGCACATTTAGAATTTTAGTTGTGAGAATCTACGCTGTTTAAAATTTTGTGAGCATTAAACCGTAGGCAAATTTATTATAATGAATGATATGAAAAAAAAAAAAAAGTTTTGTGGTACCCAAGGCCACAGAATACATAGTGATAACTTTAGGTTTAAAAAGCTAAGCTAGTACGAGCAACTTATAATTAGATAGATAAAATTCAACTACAGTCAATTTTACTGTTAATTTAGATTTGTTTTACATAAATTTATTCATAAACAAGAAGAAAAATGAGCAAGGTTAAAAAGTTAAAAAATAAACGTGATCAGAAATTTGGCATTGACGAACGTTTTGATAGAGGCTTTCTGAAACGGTTTCGAAAAATAAAAATAAAATAATAAAAAATAATAAAAGTCTTTTAGAAATTAACCACGCACTAAACTATATATTTTTTGCATATATAAATGCTTTTGCAATTTTCCATTCTGAATAAATTAAAGATATCACCATGCTATGCATATATTTATATATATATATATATATATATATATATATATATATATATATTTCATTTAATATGTAAAAGTTTTCGCATTTACGTTTAGTGCATTCTACGTTATAATTTGCATGCGTAATGAGCTAATTATTGTAATAAACATAAAACGCAACGTAGGCATATTATTATTAACTGTTCTGGGAAAGTCTCTCACTTTATGAAGTACATATATTTTTGCACGTAATTTTTACATATTTTAAATATCAAGTTTAAGATTAAAGATAATAAATGACACATTGTAATTGAGATAATTCGATAAAAAAATAAATTAATTAAATTACAAATAAGAAAGATTCGGTATAATAACATTATTATAACTAGTTTAGAAGACGACTATCTAGTATGTCAACCGAAGAAATTTATTTTTTTTAAATATTTATGCTTATATTATTTTTTTCTTTAATTATCATTAGTTATAGTATTATAGTTACGACATTTTCTACTCTTTTTCTTCGTTTATATGTCGTTAAGTTTTTTGGTTTTAATAAGGACAGGGTTCCATGGTCAAAAGGTTCCATGGGTTTGGAAGGGTTAAAAAGCACATATTCTGTTTATATATACGAGCTGGCTTCACCAGCTAGCTGGCAAGAGACTCATGAAAATTTCTACCAAAAAACATTGCTCTCGGGCGCCTGCGGCTCCAATCGTAATTTGTTCTCTGTAAAAGTCGGATAATATTAACATATTAAAAATTCAAATATTTTAAAATAAAATCTAAACGTACTCTAGTTCAACGTAAAATACACTCAAATCAATGAAAATCAAATAAGCCATTCAAATCTCTTGTAATTCCTCATAACGTAGCTGTAGTTCAATGTAAAATGCACTCAAATCAATGAAAATCAAATAAACCAATCAAATCTCTCCTAAGATTCTCCATTCTGCGTCATTATAGAAATGGGAGGTTTTATTTTCATATTTCTATCAATTAAAAGAAAACTAATGAAAAATTCGAAAATCTGACTTCGATGTGCACAATGACCCTACGGAGGGCACCTTTGTATTAAATCATGTGACTGTCCGAGCTACAAATATTGCTCACTTAATAGCATAAGATATATATATAAGGGAAGAATTTAATAACATGATAAAATTTAGCAATTAATAGATACATGATAATACCAAACAACATTCAAATATATATATACAGGGTGATCAGTTTAAAAGAGTACCCGTGGGTTTTTCTAATAACCCTTAAACCTGATGGATGTAGCAACTATTCTAACACTGAAGTATGATTGTTTGAACCTTGTTTAAGTATGGTAGACAATTTCTATCACTGTTGGACTGTTACAACTTTGTTTGTGAGGTAACACAGAAATGGAGACGCAAATTTTTTTTTAATTCTGCAATAATTTTATTTTTCAAAAACATAACTTAATTCAGTTTTTTTACATTATCATGCCTCACAGAAAATGTTGAAAATGTTCCCACCATTTTGAATTCAAACATGAACACGTCGAACCAGGTTTGTACACATATTATAGTTCACAGTTGCACGAACTGTATAGATTTTGGTGAATTTAGCACTTACAGTTTTTTTACAGAGACACCAAGAAAAGTTCTTTATCATTATGGGCTATTCGGACAAATTTTTCAAAGTGTGATAGCGTCTAAACGCCTTATTAAACTGAGCAAAAAATTTACACATGTTATAGGTCACAGTTGCACGAGCTGTATAGATTTTGGTGAATTTAGCACTTACAGGTTTTTTACAGGGACACAAAGAAAAATTCTTTATCATTATGGCCTATGGGACTAAATTTTTAAAAGTGCGATAGCGTCTAAACACCTTATTCAATATAGCTGAAAATTTATATTAATATTATATGTCACTGCTGCACTAACTATAAGCATTTTAATGAATCTAGCATCTATAGGTTTTTACAGGGACACAACGAAAAGTTCTTTATTATTATAATCTGTGGGCTCAAAGTTCAGTAGCGTTAAATTAAACATCGTGTATTATATGGAAAAAAATACTCAAACACCCTATTATAATTTTCTTTTATTTGTTTATTTAACAACTCCTCTTACTTTACTTTAGCTACAAAACCGTTAATTACTCAATGTTCGGAAAGTCGAGTGGAGTCACTCCAGATTTTTTTACTTGAATATTACTATTACAAGCAATGCTTTTTAATTTCATAATGATTCGTTAAAAGTAATTCTCATTGTGTACGTTTATAAGAAATTTTGGTCAATACCACCAAGTTACGAAATTAGAAAAATCCTAATGGCAACGCCACCTGTTGGACGATTTTTACCAAAAAGCAATAGGCGCTATCTTATGTCATAGTACAACTGCATATATATTTACATGTAATTCTGTGCAGTGAAATAGTTCCTGAGATACAATGGAACAAAATTTTCCTCATATACAGATAGACATTTTCTAAAAATGGTAAATCGTGTTCTAGATATCTCAAAACATATAAATCCGTCGAAAACTGGAAATTGAAAATTTTTATGAATCCAATACTTTCTTCTGTTGAGTACAGAAGAAAGTAAAAAGATTGAATTCATGACGTAGGATAATATATTATAGCTATAGTACGAAGGTGGATGAAAGGAAAAATGGATTTTACAACGCTCTAGAGCTTAGATATAGAGGGGGAAATAGGACACAGTAGGAAGATCCCTTAAACTGAATTAATGAGTTTTATAAAAATTATTTGTATATGGGTTAGTATTTTGTAAACCTTTTTTTAGGCAGCAATGTTTGCTTTATACATGAGACTACACGAAAACAATCATTCATCATTTATTTCGGAGGGGGGGTGGACCCTCCCTTTGCCTACGGCTTTGCACATAACATCACATTAATACAAATCATTCCTTTTTTTTTTTTTTTTATGAAACTGAGTGACTACAAATAATTATTTTCTTAATTTGTTCATCGTTGGTTCCCGAAATTCTCTCGTAGTTAAAGTTTTAATGGATAAAATGGTACTTCTATCTTGTTCGTTTAAACTGGCAGTTTTGAACGAAAATTAATCTAATAATTCTCAAAAAATTCGAAAATAAATCCTAAATTAAAAGTATCCTCTAGCATTAATACGATTTTATTATTTCTTACAGATACTACTTCTATAGAACTTGGTTGATATAACATATTCTAAAGTTTTGAACTTTTTTTACGTGAACTATTCAGCTTAAGAATGCTCAAAAAATAAATTTTGACGCAGTTTTATTGAAATAAATGACATTTTTTCCATGTAAAAATGTAATGTGTGAGTTTAATTTCACTTTAAAATTTATAATATCGAGTTTCAAATAGATTATAAATATACGAAGAATGGATATTTCCGAAATTTGTAATTTAAATAGCGGATATTCATTATAGAAAAAAACTGGGCATATGATATAACAATTACCATAACACACGCATATATGCGTGAATGAAACCTTATAATAACTTTATCTAAATTAAATGTGCATGGCTGTTAGCGTTACCCGAGAAACACCACGTGGAGGTCGCCATGCATCGTTTCTCATGGGGAGTTTTGATAAGGCAGGCCCCCTTGCCTACTGCCAGTAAGCATCCCGAGGTAATTTAATCTTTTACCCTACGAATGCAACAACAACAACATATTTTCAGAAAATTCCTCAATTTTCGGAATTTCTTTTTTTTTATGATGTTGTGAAGAAACAGAAACTGGTTGATTTTCAATAACCGTTTCCACTGCCTGAGAAAGAACTGATTCCACTTCGATTTGAAACGGAGGTTCGTCAGTAGAATTATCAGGCAGTGCAGTAGAAACTGTTTCTTTTTCATCGAGTGTGTCCACTACCTGAGACTCAACTGAGTCCACTTCGGTGAACGGAGGTTCATCAGTAACAGTATCAGGCAGTGAAATAATATTATCAACTTTTGGCAGATTTTTTATGTCCAACTTTGGATGCTTGCGAATCCGAGCTTTATTTAAAGCTGGGTTGTAAAATTTTCGACTATCATTATTCATTAACAAATAACGTCCAGCAAAGATGGAAGTCACTGGACACGCATACCTTTCCCGAGCATCATCCATAGGATGGTGCTCGAAAAGTTTAAAAATAAACCACATGAGGAAATTTTTTAAAAAGTAACTCACGAAGAAAATACCTAAGAACGAAAGATACATCATTCTCAGATGAGGGTCAGTAATTAGACTGAAGAAAATTGTTAAAAAGAGAAGCTTTTCATTGTTGTAAATATATATATATATATATAAACTTTGTTGTTTATCAAACAATTATTTATTATTAAATAGTTGTTGCAATTGTTGAACTGAAATATTGGATACATTGTTTAAAAAACAAATGATGGCAAAAATTTGTATAACACGAAAATTAATTTTGTATTCCATGTCATGTGAAAATGTCGATCAAATTAAAATATGTCATTAATATAACGATAAAGTTAACAGGGAATGATATCATGTCAAATAGAGGAATCATTCTATAAAC
Organism: Salticus scenicus; assembly: GCA_963930645.1. Taxonomy (NCBI): domain Eukaryota; kingdom Metazoa; phylum Arthropoda; class Arachnida; order Araneae; family Salticidae; genus Salticus; species Salticus scenicus. The sequence continues at coordinate 204,324,221 of OZ005662.1, read as the reverse complement.
TGGGTTGAAGCAAGTATTAAAACTCCTGATATTTTTTATTATATGCTGTTGAAAATCTGTTGCCAGATGGTATGAAATTTTGAAACTTCATCAGTTGCAACTATATCACGATGAAAAATTTCACCATAACTAAATTTCAGGACGCCCATAATGCACAAAATAGTGTCAAAATATTTCACAGTCTTATGGCAGTGTCTACTATAGCCTCTAAATTTATGTGCTGCGGTGTGTTGTGTTGTAGATTTTAAAACCGACTACAACGCGATTGGCTTAAGTCTGAGTGAAGTACCCTGATTGGAGATCTTTCTAAGCAGTTTTATGGAGGGGGGGGGCAATAAACCCGTTTCCAAGCATAACTTTGCTTCAAATTATCTCAGCAAGATTAATTTTTATGTGTGGGTTGTTCATGTCTTCCCAACACGCACTGTAAAATGATTTTACGAAATTTCCCCTCCTCCCCTTTAAGGGTGGTGGTGGGGGGGGGGGGCAAAAACACGCTTATAAGTGTAACTGTGCTCCAAATTATCTCAGGATAGCGATTTTTTGATATGTCGATTGGTTATGTGCACTCAAGACACATATACTACAAAGGGATTTTGTAAGATTTCATCTCAAGCCCCCCCTTGGGGGTAGGGGTGGGGCAAAAAACATGTCTCTAAGCATAACTTTGCTTCAGATTATCTCAGCAAGATTAATTTTTATGTGTGGGTTGTTTATGCCTTCCCAACAAGCACTGTAAACTGATTTTACGAATTTTGGGAAAAAACGCTTTTAAGAGTAACTCTGCTCCAAATTATCTCAGAATAGCGATGTTTTGATATGTCGATTGGTTATGCGTACTCAAGACGCACACTATAAAGGGATTTTGTAAAATTCCACATTATCCCCCTTGGGGGTGGGGGTGAGAGCAAAATCATGTTTCCATGCACAACTCTGCTCCGAACTATCTTAGGCGATTTTTTATGTGCAGGCTGGTTATGTGTTCCCAAAGCGCATCACAAAGGGATTTTGTGAAATTTTCCCCTTTTCTCTTTTAAAAGCGGGGGGGGGGGGGCAAAATCACGTTTTAAAGAGTAACTCTGCTCCAAATTATCTCAGCAAAGCGATTTTTTGATATGTTGATTGATTATGCGTACTGAACACACACAAACTGCAAATGGATTTTTTGAAATTCTGTGCTATCCCCCCCCCTTGAGGGTGGAGAGGGGGTAAAAAACATTTTTCCATGAGTCCAAATTATCTTAGAATGACAATTTTTGATGTGTGGACTGCATATGCTGTGTATTCAACACACACTACAAAGTGATTTTGTGAAATTCCGCCCTACCGCCCCTTAAAAGGCGGGACGGGGGGGGAAACATGTATTTATGCGTAACTCTGCAGTAAATTATCTTAGGAAGGAGATTTTCGATGTGTGGGTCAGTTACATGTATCTAATTCATAATATAAAGATATTTTGCGAAATTCCCTACTCCTTCTTACCTTTAAGAGCAAGGAGTTACTTCAGAAATATAAATTTGCAACATTCTATGATTATCGTTTTTGAGCTACGTGAGATACAAAACACATTTCGCAAATCGGGATTGTAATATTTTCTTTACGTATAGTCCGGTCAATTTGGACAGTTGAAATAAAGAAAATTCCGACAGAGCCAAATTTCCGTAGAGACCTTAGGTTCACCACAAAGAATAAGCTGTCAAAAGTCCCCATCGGTCCCATGTGTGCTAAGGGACTTATTCGGGCCCCAAGGTCAAAATTTTGGGGTTTTTTGGATTTTTCTCGAAAACGGTAAGTTTTATCGAAAAAGTACCTCAGAGTAAAGTTGTAGATCTCAAAATTCTCTATAAAAATGGTCCTTATGATTTTTTCTCTAAGACCCACCATTTCTACATGTGTGCTAAGGGACTTATTCGGGCCCCAAGGTCAAAGTTTTGGGTTTTTTGGATTTTTCTCGAAAACGGTAAGTTTTATCGAAAAAGTACCTCAGAGTAAAGTTGTAGATCTCAAAATTCTCTATAAAAATGGTCCTTATGATTTTTTCTCTAAGACCCACCATTTCTACATGTGTGCTAAGGGACTTATTCGGGCCCCAAGGTCAAAAATTTGGGTTTTTGGATTTTTCTCGAAAACGGTAAGTTTTATCGAAAAAGTACCTCAGAGTAAAGTTTTAGGTCTCAAAATTCTCTATAAAAATGGTCCTTATGATTTTTTCTCTAAGACCCACCATTTCCCAGATATTGCGCTTGTAAGAATCACGTTCTACATAATATGCACACATTTCCACACCACCTGTGAGGTAGTGTACTCGGCGCGTTGTTTTTAAAGTGGTTTCCCCGGTAGGCCTATTCCACGAACCTGTATGACGTTATTTTCAGGAAAAATAGTTATTTAATAGTATGAAGATTATTGATATTGGTTATTGAGTTTAACTGTCGTTCGAATGATTTTTTTGTTACTTTAATCTGACTCATACTCTTCATACTCAACTTCAACAATCATGTTTTCTTCTTCTTCTTCTTTTTCTTCTTCTTCCTGTTGCTGAATGTTCAAAAATTGTTCAAATGAAGATGAATCAGTTGTCTCTTCATCAAAATCACATGAATCTTCCTCTCTTGTATTTAATTGAACATTCGAACATGATAGACCTTGGCAATTGGTACACGCTGGAGAACACTGCAACCCTATTTTTTTACAGCCACATTTGGCATTACAACCTTTCTTGCACTTGCAAAAAATAGAGTTAAGAAGTTTTTCTGGAGCAGGGGGCAGTAAAGTTTTAATCGGTTCCAAAGTATTATTTATCAATTTCCAACCCCAGTCTTCAGGGTTCAGTTGATTGCCTTGCCATGTCTGAACTTGATAGTATACTCGAAACAAATGTTGAATAGCAGATGCCGATGTTGGAGGAAGACAAGATAGTTGTACTTGCTTTTTGTTTCGTGTATTTTTTACAAATGTTAAATATCTGTACTTATCTTTGCAATCAATTTTTTTTGGAGCTCCATAAACCTCAAGAAGAAACCGAATTCCTTCAGTAATTAGTATTTGAGGTGGAGAATTAATTTCTGTAAATACTTTTGCGCAGTCAATCAAATCTTTTTTTTCAAATGATTTTAATACTGAATTTTTGCCCCTTCTGAACATTGCTGACGTAGTATCGCAGCCGGTTATCGCATGTAAAAATAAAATATAGTTTTGGCATTTTGGATAAGCTGATAAACTTTTAGAAGAATATATTTCTGTGCGTTGTTGCGCCTTCCCAGGTTTCAGAAAGTAAATAATTTTATCAGATGGAGTCCTTGCAGTGAGTAGTACTAACAAATCAACATCTTCGCCCACTACAATAGTTGTGTTTCTTGCATTAAATATTTCTATTGCTGTTTCAATTATGAGGACATCGGCGTCATTCGGAGCTTGTTTCACGGCAATATTTTCAGCAGTTAATTTGTTACTCAACATAGAAATAAATCGAGATTTATTATTAATGTTTGCAAAAAATTGTTGTTGGTTTACTGGAACTGTCATAAATTCATCAAACATTATGTCGGAACCTGAGGATGTTTTTGTAGTACGACGACGTTGTTCTGCAGCTTTTATGTTCTTGTTGTGTCACTATAGCCATCAAATACTACTTATAATAAATACATATATTCACTCGAACTGCACGTTTAACACTAAAAGAAACAGGTACGTGAACGACACCACACGGACAAAAGAATAGCCAGATGTTATTCAAGACCATACAAGTAGAGGGGATACTGTAAGGGACTGGCGGTCTTTTGAGAGTATACTTTCTTAGAATAGTATAATGTATACATGAAAGAGACACGAGTAGGCATTTTTACTTGCTTGAGTACCTGAATATGTATATACGTGGCATATGTGTGCATATTATGTAGAACGTGATTCTTACAAGCGCAGTATCTGGGAAATGGTGGGTCTTAGAGAAAAAATCATAAGGACCATTTTTATAAAGAATTTTGAAATCTAAAACTTTACTCTGAGGTACGTTTTCGATGAAACTTACCGTTTTCGAGAAAAATCCAAAAAACCCAATATTTTGACCTTGGGGCCCGAATAAGTCCCTTAGCACACATGTAGAAATGGTGGGTCTTAGAGAAAAAATCATAAGGACCATTTTTATAGAGAATCTTGAGATCTACAACTTTACTCTGAGGTACTTTTTCGATAAAACTTACCGTTTTCGAGAAAAATCCAAAAAACCCAAAATTTTGACCTTGGGGCCCGAATAAGTCCCTTAGCACACATGTAGAAATGGTGGGTCTTAGAGAAAAAATCATAAGGACCATTTTTATAGAGAATTTTGAGATCTACAACTTTACTCTGAGGTACTTTTTTGATAAAACTTACCGTTTTCGAGAAAAATCCAAAAAAACCAAAATTTTGACCTTGGGGCCCGAATAAGTCCCTTAGCACACATGGGACCGATGGGGACTTTTGACACCTTATTCTTTGTGGTGAACCTTAGGTCTCTACGGAAATTTGGCTCTGTCGGAATTTTCTTTATTTGATCACTATTTTTATGTCTAAATTGACCGGACTAGTATGTATGTTCAAAAAGTAAATAGGATCTAGTATATTGAGCCCATCGCAAAATCTTCTTCTACATTATTCTATATAACAGTGTCATGTACTGGTTAACAAACACAAAAATTTAATCCTAGTTTCTCATAATAAAGATTTTACATCTATAATAGTGCAGCCACGTTCCCTAAAACTACCAGCGTCGACGCGTCCAAAATTTTGGAGGGGGTGCCAGCTTGACCGACAGGTTGTGATTTGGAAAGCATCCAATAATTCGTGTTCTGTTATCATTCATTTTTTCTGAGCCAGATGACTGTCACCCCTATTTTAACAGTGGACTCGTTGAATTAGCGCTTGCGCAGAGGCTTCCATCGTTTCATGAAATGTGGTCGAAGAATAGTTTCATGGAACTTTAAACAACAGATACTGAAATGTGCAGATACGGAAAATACCAGAAGGTGAGCAACAGAAGCGTTGCCTGTCAACCAACATTCATCCACATTCAATTAGATTTTTTTATGATATTAGCCATTTCATATATCAAATTTGCTGCATTTGTACATGATATTCAACTGAATTTTTTTTGTAAAGTGCTATACACTGTAAAAAAATAAATAAATAAAGTAGATTTACAGCATTATGTGCTGGCAATATGGGTGCATGGAAGGGGGGAAGTTAGAAAGAAGTAATTTACAGCAGAAACAGTCGTAAAAGAGTATTTCTTTACAGATGTTTCCGCTGTAAATTGCCTTATTTAACAGCAGAATGTGCTGGCAATATGGGAGCCAGCACATTTTGCTGTAAAAGATTTTTTTTTTTTTTTTCAGTGTATATAGTTGAGTATTAAACTATGCCAAAGATTTTTTGGTACAGTCCGCGAATGCGCAGTGATAAATTATTTACTACAACTGTCCATATCTCTTTGAATATTAAATATATTTGTTTCAAACTATAGTATAATAATTTAGGCATATGTTGTCAAGTTTCCCGAAAGTTTCATCAAATTTTAAGAAAAATCTTTAGAGTTATAAAGTAAAAGCTTGTGAAAAATTTTTGCATTTTTTAATACAATATTAATAACTCTTTAAATTTAATAAAGAAGCACCACAAAACTGGCGTTGTAAAAATTATTACTTACAAACTTTGAATAAACACCATAAAATGCAATAAATTCGCAACAATTGTTTCGGGTCGAAAAAACACACGACCCTTCATCAGGCGAATAAAGTAAGCACGAGTGCTGCGGTCAAAGCGGCAACGCACCCGCTTTGACCGCAGCACTCGTGCTTACTTTATTCGCCTGATGAAGGGTCGTGTGTTTTTTCGACCCGAAACAATTGTTGCGAGTTTATTGCATTTTATGGTGTTTATTCAAAGTTTGTAAGTAATAACTCTTTAAATATTCAAGCTATCCTTACAAAATTCTACACACGTATAAAATATAACATTTATAATCATATCTAAAATTTTCAAATGAATCAGCGCTTTTTTATATACAGCCAGGGTAACTAGAATTCTAGTTACCGTGGCTACAGGTTAATCACAGATTCTTTTTATATTATTGGATTTGTTGTTCGTCTCCTAAGGGACCTTCGTAACAAAATCTTTGCTGAAAAATATGAAGAAAGACATGTTTTCTTTATTCCCCAAATTCAATAACAACCAACGAGATACATAAATTAGAGTGCTGATTCAATGTATGAAGGATTAGCTTTCCGTGGTTCAAGATTAATCACGTGACATGCTCCAATAGGTTGCTGTGTTTGGCCCTTTATCGCTATTTTGGCATTTAAAATATCAGTTCGACAAATTACCATTATTATTAGGTAACATGACAGTCCTATGACCGAAACACGTTGTTTTTAAAATAATTTTACACATATTTCACATTTTAATAAATAATAAAATACCTTTTTTTTTTCATCGTTTCCCAAGAAAGTTTAAAAGTGTTTATAAAGGAAAATTTAAACTTTTAAAGAGCTAAATTTAACAACAAATAATAATTTTTCAACTATTTTTAAGAATTTTGTCGGTTAAAGTTCAACTACACGAAATAAAAAAAAAAGTAAAATCAAAATCAAAATGATGTAGAACAAAAAAATATTAAACTACGTAAGTAAACAAAAACATTGGCGGTTATGGTTTATGCGAAGAACAATCTCCAAACCGTTGCCATAGAAATTTACTGAAAATAAGCGGTTACCCAGGGAACCACCGAATACGCAGGTGCAAGGAGAGCATGTCACAAGACTCATCTTGGACCTTCTCAAGGGTTACCATTTCTCACTGTACTTTATGTATCTCGTTGATAACAACATATTAAGTGTTTTTCAAGATAGTTGACAAAACGTAAAAAAGCGAAACTGTTTCCATTATTTTGTCCAACACCTGTACTTGTCGAGCAATGTACATTAAAAGTCGATAGACAGCAAATTATGTCAAGGTGCAACTAAATGCAAATTTTTATAAAATTCGGTGGATTAGTTCTTGATCTACAGTTGCCACAAAATATTTTTCATGGAGACATAGCCTGACAGACATTCGCTAAAAATAGTCATAATATTTTTTGGTACAGTCCGCGAATGCGCAGTGATAAATTATTTACTACAACTGTCCATATCTCTTTGAATATTAAATATATTTGTTTGAAGCTATAGTATGATAATTTAGGGATACAAACGTGTAAACAAACATGTTTTCACGAAACGTGTAAATCTATCAAAAATTTGAAGCTGAAAGTTTTTATGAATTCAATATTTCCTTCTATGAATATAGAAGAAAGTAAAACTATTCATTGAATCTGATAGCTCTTTCTTAAAAATTAAAAACAAAAGATAAAAACAAAAACAAAAATACAAGGTTAGGTTAATGAACGCGGTCAGAAACGTGATAGTGAATAATGAGTTTACAACGTCCTTTCAAACAGGTTGTAAAAAAATTAAGCATCTAAGTGCGAAGGTTTTTCATTCGGATATCCACAAAATTTCTCCATTGTTTTTTCATTTCTTTCACGCATCAACAAAATCTGATAACCATCGTATAAAAATTTGAATGTAACCATTTATTTACTCCGTTATGAAAAAAAAAATAACGCATTCAGTGCCTGATTTAAAGCAGGGCATTCGGGGCATGTGCCCTGGGCCCTCTCACTGAGGGGGGCCTCCAAGAAATTCAATCATACATTTAAAAAATAGTTAAAATGAAAAATTTCCAAATTTTGCTATAATGATCATTGATTTTTGTTTTTTCGTCAATAGTTGGAGGTATTAATGCGCTGTTATATAAATCAGCGGTATAATCTTTCAAGGAAACTGTCAGTTCATTGAAAAAATTGCAATATTTTTGCTAAACGCAAATACAACTGCATACTACCGATACTGCATTCCAAAGTCTTACTAAGGCTAACTAAATCCGAGGCACGCACCGCAGTGCAGATACGTGGGTGCGATGTACGTTGATCTGATAGACAAGCATCGGATCTAGTTAAGTCTTACCAATAAAATGAAAAGTGGAGAAAATTTTTAGACACGTGAATCAAAAATATGTGGTTTGTTTTGTTTGTTGTAATATTAAAGTACGAGGAAAAGGGACCCATTGAACATGAGTGCCCTGGACCTCCAACTGAGTAAATCGGTCCCTGAACGCATTTCAAATACATATTTTTAGTTATCTTAGAAAAGTTGTTAAAGGTATATAAGGAATAAAAATTATGCGTATTACCTCTTATCCTATTGGGTTGTTCGGAAAGTAATTTCGTTTTTTCCTTCGAAAATGAAAGACGATTTTCTTATATTGTATAAATATTTTAATGAATTATATATTCTCACCTTTGATCGGTTTCTTAGCGATCTCACGAGTTGTTATTTGGTAGTTTTTCATAAATCAATACTTTATTTTGTCTTCATTAGCACAAACTGGTTTTCTAGAATGTTATGCATCTTCAACTCAAAGTCAAAATTGCCAGAACAAAATTTGGTAAACTAGTTTTGACAATAGCGTTCTTTAAATAAATTTTCTGTGCACACATCGTATACTTTTTTTCCTTGTTTGAATAGTATTTTCGCATTTTTGATAGCAAAAACAAAATATGCCGAAAATGTCGCTTCTGATTTTCTTTATTTGATAGGGCACCAATCAAAAACTATTGAGCAGAATAAAACGACCTTTTTCACAAGCAAGCCTTGCTATATCAGCTGTCACAATATGCAATGGCAATGCAACTTAAATGTGAAGAAGGTGTGAAAAAAATACAATTAAGTCCTCTGCTGAGAAAAACGAAATGACTTTCCGAACAACCCAATAATTAATGAGGATTTAGTGAAGTGGTACTTTTAAATGTATCATTGGTACAAAGAGGTCAAAAACAGATCAGGACCTTAAAAAATGTAAATATATATATATATATATATATATTCTTTTTTTTTTATTCTTTTCAAGCGTATAGGATACCTATTTAATGAAGTCGCTGAGTGTAGCAAAAAAAGTTCGTTAAATCGTTAAATGGAAAATTCGTTATATAGAGATTATTTGTATAATGCTTTCAACTATATAAAGAGAAATTAAAAATTTATAAACACTAAATATCATGAAAAAAGTATTAAATTACATTTGTATTTTTTATAAATTATATTCATTCGTTATCAGTTAACGGCAATACAGTGTACGTTGATTCAAAATAAAAATATGGGTTGATTCAAAACCCTCTATCGACTCGCTTCTTTTTTAAAGTACTTGAAATTCGACTCTGCTATATCGACGATATCTTTCTGAATTTTCACGATATTTGCTTTGGTTAGTTTTTAAATAACTGGACACTCTAAGAAATTTGTGAAATTCGGAGAGTTGGCCGTTTAATTATACAACCAGGTCTCTTTTATTCCAGAAAAATGAGCAGTACCTGTATTTGTAAAAAATTGCTGTAAATTTCAGTATTTCAGCGTGTTGATCGTTTATTAAGGATCACTTCTTCTCTTCGAGAAAAAAGTTATGACAGCTTTCCGGACATAATTTTATTTTTACGGTGAGTGATCGGAATACTTTTAGCAGTCACTGATCGTAATCTCGTTATGAAATATTTTACAGTACACATTTCGTTAATAAATGATGCAAAAGAAAATTTGTTAATGGTACCGCATGCGCAGTTAAATATTATTTAGTAAAAATGCTCATATTTCATTAGATATTAAATATTTTCATAATCTAATTGCAGTATATGGTGTCTGATATATTGCACCAAGTTTTCTAAAAATGACATTACATTTACCTGTATTTGTAAAAAATTGCTGTAAATTTCAGTATTTCAGAGTTCTGAACGTTTAATAATGATTACTTCTCCTTTTCGAGAAAAAAATCATGACAGCTTTCCGGACATAATTTTATTTTTACTGTTAGTGATCGGAATACTTTTTAGCAGTCACTGATCGTAATTTTCTTATGAAATATTTTACAGTACACATTTCGTTAATAAATGATGCAAAAGAAAATTTGTTAATGGTACCGCATGCGCAGTTAAATATTATTTAGTAAAAATGCTCATATTTCATTAGATATTAAATATTTTCATAATCTAATTGCAGTATATGGTGTCTGATGTACTGCACCAAGTTGTCTAAAAATGACATTACATTGATGTCAAATATGTGAATATGTTTATATAGGTGAAACTGGCCGTACGGCAAGAATTAGACTACAGGAGCACAGACGGTCATATAAAAATTGCAACCAAAATTCTAAAATTGAAATCCATTTAATAGAAACCGATCATATTCCTGACTTCGATAATATAAAATTTCTAAATTCTGGCTATGATATTTATAAATTACGTATTTTCCTTGAGAGTTGGCACACTGCCAGCCATCTCTACACTATCAATGAAGCATGCGCACAGGCTCCTCAATATTCTGTACTTCGATAAATTCCTTGTGTATTCATGTAATGCTTGCAAATTATGTTGTAGTGATGCTGATGAGGACACCTGGACGGGTTTCGAAACGTCTAAATTTTAAATGTTTTTAAATGTATTTTTTGTTTTTAAATGTATTTTAACTAAAGTTTCGTCTCGTAAATAAAATAGTTTTTGTTTTTGACATTGCATTGGTTTGCAAATCCTACATATTATAAATGAACAAGAACGAAATATCATGCGATTTGCATAGGTTATTAACACTTTCCAAATGAACGTACGCTTTGCCTCTTTAACATTCAATGTACTTCGCCAAACGGGATCAAACAGAAGGATAAATAGACTAATTTAATTAATAATCCTTCTTAAACATTGCTTGAAAGTGTTAAAAACTCTTAATATCGGAAATGCGATTCCAGTCATTTTAGTTTATAGTTCTTAATGTATGTGAATATTTTTGCGTGGTTCTGTAAATCTTAATGATAATTATACACTGAGGGAAAAAAATATACCGCTTTCATCAAGAACAAATAGGTGGTCCTTTTCTAAATCCCTAAACTAGAAATATAGATTTCCGAGCTATGAATATACACTGAGAAAAAATTCTGTAACTGATATCTAAAATCTAAATTGTGGCTCTAGAAAAAATAGTTCCATGTCATCCTTATAAATTTCTTATAAAAAATTTTCTAGTCCCCTTCGAAAACGAATTCTAGAGACCTCTATTAGAATTCTTGAGCGTTTGTCCTTCCTATCTAGGACAAACATATTTGAAAATATCCCCACATAAATGTGAATACAATAGGCGGGTTTCAGCAGCTATAATCTTGGTTTATGACCCAATTCTAGAAAATCAAGCTAGAATTTCTCGTAATACAAAAGATTCAGAATATTGTTTCACCATCTAGAAATCTGCAGATTAGAAATTCTCAATCATTTCGTCTATTCAGTTTATTGGCGTTCCTTATGCGCATAGCTCGGAGATCTATATTTCTAGTTTAAGGATTTAGAAAATGACCATTTATTCATTCTATATGAAGGCGGTATATTTTTTTTTCTCAGTGTATTGTAATATATTAAAAAAAAGAAAAAAAAAAAAAGTTCTTTTTTTGCCTGTAAATAACGAATGTCAATTTCATTATGACCTGTGGTAAATAAAGGTATTAAAATATGGCTTGTAGTTTATAGAAATATCCCACATATAGAGCGCAATGCTTTGGCATTTTTTTCGGGTGTCCCTGTACACAAATCACTAGATGTATTGATTCAAATTTCAATGGGGAACATATCATAGTGAACATGAATAACATATATCACTTTCAAGGAATCCCATTAATATTTACGGGAGTTAGAGCGCTGACAGAAACAAACCGAAGTAATAAACACTTTTCAACTTTGCTGGAAAGTACTGAAAACGTTTAAAAACTTGTCGATTTCGTTAAAGAAACCTTTATATCTCATAAATGGATGTGTTATTCTCATATAAATGAATATACATATTTAAAAGAAACATGATATGCATATGCTACAACTATAACGCATTTCAATCATTTCTTTTTACAGGGTGATCCCAGGCATTATATTTTTTCTTTAATTTGTAACTGATGACATTTTTACAAAGTAGATGAGACATTTTGATGGACCATGTCGAGTGACTGGCAGATCTCATTTATTTAAACAAGAATGTAAGGTTTAAAAGTTTTTCGAATTCCGTTTTTTAAATTCCACCGTTTGATTATGTCATCTTTTGTGTTAGGAAGAAAAAATAATCTGGTGTGTCACTCACACGACTTTCTCTTACCCTGAAATTTAATACTAAAATTACAAGTTGGAGATTAAGAGGCAAGGTAACGAGTACTGTTATGTAAACCTATATTAAACAATACAAATTAGGCTTCGGAAGAGATTTATATGATAATTAGTTTTGTGTGAGGGGGCTACCCCCCGTTTCTTTAATGCACCTACATTTATATAGAACTTAAATCTGTTATTAAAATTAACTGTTCATTTAAAATTATACAGACAATTTTCACACGCAACATTCCTTGAAACTTATCAAACTTGATCAAACTTTCCTAGTAAAAAATGTATTAACTTCAAAATACAGCATTTGTATCTCCTAAAATTATTCGCTTTTTAAGTCAGTCTAAGAGACGCAGACAAAGATCAAACATTAAAAAACATGACTACGGTAATCAGGAAGCCTCAAAACATGTAAATATACAAAAAACAGGCGATGAATATTTAGCTTAAAAACATGTATTATTTACCATATCTCTATGAGGAATTTATTTCAATTTCCGAACAGCTTTCCTGGAAATGGTAAAATATTATTAGTAAAGCACATCCACTAACAACAAAAAAGAATGTTATCGCTTAAATATTTGCAGCCCTGTACATCTTTCGAAGATTATATACAGACCACATGGTGCATCTAAATATAATCCTATAGTAATCATACATGGCCCAGCCTGGAATATACTTCCATCAATTTTCAACTATTGTCGCACTGTAATCTAGTTCTTTTGCGTAGCCCTCTAAACGAACAGTGAATGATTTCCATATTCTACATGAGACATGTTTTTACACATATAAAAAATATATGTTCATTTCCTTTGGTTTAGTGCAGTCTATAGATGTTAAACTCTACTTACCAGCATTTTCCCCCCATAGACGTAATGTATTTGAATACTTTTGAGTGTCCCTGTACAAGAACCATTTGCTTCATCTCAACGAAAATCTTAGTGTAGCATCCCTATATCATACACATTTAGAATACCGAGTTTAGAATTTTTGCTACTATTTGTTCTTGAGATATGCTGATAACAGACACTCACACAGACCATTCGCTAAAAACATGATTTTCTTATTCAGGGGACCTCAGAACATGTAAATATAACAAAAACTCACTTTCGAAAATTTGACCCTTAAACAATTCTTTCTCTACCTTATGGGTAAGAGAACGTGAAAATGTTTAAATAGTTCTTTTTGAGATTGGAAAATAGGACCTTCATTTTGCTTAATGAAATAAAATATTTAAATTTATTTATTTATTTATTTATTGACTTATTTTTTAATTGCTTTCAAAGATCAAAGGCGAGTTTTTACAAGAGTGGAATTCAAAAAATATAATTTAAAAAACTTTATTTTTTAACGAGGTGTCTTGATATTACAAAGCAAAAAAAATCCTGGTTTACATGAGGAGGCAGAAAAGGTACTATCTTACAACCAAGGACCCTTAAAAGTACTGTCATATTTTATTGTCACCGACTTTGTACTAGTGTGCAAAACTTAAAAAAAATCGGTTCAGCAGAAGAGAATAAAATTGAAGCGGTATATTTGGTACACTCAGAGAGATCTTTGCCCTTGAATCTGCACTTTAGAGATAGATCATTAAAAATCAGTGTTCCAAAATAGCTGTGCACTTAAATTGAAAAAGTTCCTGTTCTAACTTATACTTTTTCTTAAAAACGTATTTGAAACAGTTTACCCAAGAGCTTTCATGTTAGACCTTTTATTATGAAATTCTTATAAACTTTTTAAATAAAAATTCTTACAAAAACTGTTTGGTCAGAATATTTCTTTAAAAAAAAATGTTCTTACAGAAACGGTTTATAGAATGGACAATATTCCTGTGACGTCACAGTAGGTAAAATCGCTGAACACGTGGCCGATATTTTGTAAACAAATTAGATTCAAGATGCCATTTTATTGTTACGCATAACATTTTCTTAAATATTTCTCCAGTGAAACTTAATAATCAGATATCTGTTCAAACAAGAATAAAAGAGAAATGTAAACAACTGAATCGAATGGTAAAGTTAAGACTATTCCATATCGTAAAATTGCAGAACATTTTATGTATACACAACACACACACACACATATATATATATAATGAATAAAAGATTAATAAGAACATTTTATACACACACACACATATATATAGACATCAATGCTTAAATAATTAGAATTTCAATCACTTTAATAAAGGAATTTATTAAATGGAACATCCATTTAAATTTGTTAACATCACCACAGTTCACATGGCAAATTTAATATTACATATGTTGATTAATATTAAAGTATATTACTAAAACTGGATTAAAAACAAAACAAAGGTATCATTATATCACTCTTACTTCAATTTCATATAATCTGTAACTCTCATAAATAATATTGCAAGATAAAAATTTGCAAGCCACTTTGCTATGGTAGAGTTGAGGATTGTTTGCCTAACCAGCTGATATTTTTGTAGCCTCGAACCCAAAGTGGGAATATGGTCCATACCACGATTATACATTACAAGTTCTTTATTATAAAAGTTTGTAATATTCCTCTATCAGTGGAAATCTACTGCGAAGTCATCCTGTTTAATGTTTTGCGGGTCTTACAACTAAGTTTAGTACATTTAGAGATGTAACACAGACATTTAAATTGAAAAAAAAAAAAAAAAAAAAAAAAAGAGAACAAAAAAAAAAAAAAAAAAAAAAAAGGGGGTGGGTGGAAGAAAAGGAATGAGGCCAGTTTGCTGCTTTAAGGTGACTTGGCAAAAAACATGATTTTTGTTATATTTTTAATTTTTTTTCTTTCGAAGATATTTCAAAATCTGTCCCTAATTCTTTTAAGTAGGTTCTATTAAACATAAAAAAATGTATATATATATATATATATATTATATTAGGCCTTCTCTTAAATATCTGTAGAAGTTTTAGCATTTTGAAGGTCATAAATTCATGAAAAAAAGTAAACTGAGAAAACGCTATCTAAAGATTTCAAAATGTAAAAAATGTATCAAATACCACTAGAAGTGTTGCCGGAATATACATTTTAGTGAAAAAAAACCTAATGTAGTTCAATTTATAAATATTAAATGGGAATATAAGTTTTTATGTGAAACCTCCAGTTGTGCCACATCAAAGGCGCCAAGTCCCCTTAAGTGAGTGTTCATTGAACACTAGAAGAATACGCCACTGAAACCGCTGTCTCCCGAGGTTCCTTCCCAATAATAACGTGTCAAAATCTTAGCCATACTTTTGTCAACTTGCATATGCGAACTTGTATTTTAAAAGTTCTGCTTGGAATTTCTATAATCCGAACTTATATATATACAGTCGGTAACAAAAGTGTCCGAACACTAGCAAAAATTCCTATGTAAAAAAGGTACACTTTATGCGGTTTTGTTAAATAAATCCTT
Organism: Salticus scenicus; assembly: GCA_963930645.1. Lineage (NCBI taxonomy): Eukaryota > Metazoa > Arthropoda > Arachnida > Araneae > Salticidae > Salticus > Salticus scenicus. The sequence continues at coordinate 204,308,577 of OZ005662.1, read as the reverse complement.
ATCGAATCATGTTCTTACACTGACTGAGAACAGGATTCGACAAGGATTTACTTAACAAAACCGTATGAAGAGTACTTTTTTTACATAGGAATTTTTGCTAGTGTTCGGACACTTTTGTTACCGACTGTATATATATTAGCTCACGTTACGTTGAACGTTAAATCTAAACTGAAAGTAGAAAAGTTTAACGTTAAAATTAAATAACCCTGTTAAATATCATCTTTTTAATAGTGTTTTAGGCTTTTAAATTTTAAAGATTAATAACTATCACTTAATGCATTAATTTATTTCGTTTCAGAAACAACTAGATCGATTAATCGTTTCTTTACTTTTAATCTTTTCTTTTCACTTATGTTCGTTTCGGCAACCTGTTTATTTCTACTATCTCTGTATGGAATCGGTTACATGCGGACTTATTAAAAATACTTATTCCATTTTTCAATTTTGGTTGTGTTACTGTTTAATCTAATTTCCTTTTTTACTTTGTTTTGTTGCAAGATAGAGACTTGCGTTGTATATTGCTTGAATAGCTATACAGCTTTCCGAAATCTTGCATAATCCTGACATAGATGCAAGTTTGCTGATGAGAGAACATTTCTGGTTTTCAGCATTTAAAATTCTATTTTTCATTTCATGAATTCTCTTTTCTTTTAACAGATCCTTTTGGTTAATTTATCTCTTTCCATTTCTATTATTTGATGAAAGTTTTCTATTGGATTAATGGATTATGCAAATTATCTCATCGTTAGGCTTGTGTGTTATGTTTGTGTCATTTCTCTTCTGCGTAAATACTTTAACATGATTTTACTACTCAGTGTAATTAAATTATCATCGTGAAAATAATTTTATTCGAAATACATCTCATTTACAATTTCATATGTTGGTATTTTCATCTATCTTTCATTTGCTGAGTATTGTAAAGGAATTAAATTATTCAAATTATATATATATATATATATATATATAAAGTTTTGGTAAGAAGTTTTATGAAAAAATTCTTTTGATATAAGTTCTTAAGGAACTTTTTATCAAAAATTTTTTTTGGTAAAAGTTCTTAATGAACATTTATGGTAGAATTTTTATTAAAATCACACAACCTACTGTGGAAGAAAATCATATTTATTGAAATTTTATTTTTCCGACTGAGTGAAAATAATGCCTGGACCGGGACTCGAACCCCGGATCTTTGACTTACAAGGTCAAGGCTCTACCAATTGAGCTATCCAGGCCGACACCCCGGTCAGCATTACTCACTCAGACAACCTTTAGGCAGAAACATCTCTGGTCTATCATGTAGATAGCTCAACAGAAAATAAGCCGCAGGAAATGGAAAACACCATTAGATAATGGGAGAAAGAAATACAATTTTTATTAAAATCACACAACCTACTGTGGAAGAAAATCATATTTATTGAAATTTTATTTTTCCGACTGAGTGAAAATTTTCACTCAGTCGGAAAAATAAAATTTCAATAAATATGATTTATGGTAGAACTTTAATTATAAAAGTTCTTGTGAGCTAGTTAAACTGGAACTTTTTGAAAAAGTTCAATAATTGTTTAATCCTGCTAAAAATGCTTGCATATTATAGTGTCATCGACTATGGATTCATATTTAAAATTTGAGTATGATTTATTCGACTGAACTGCATTAAAGATAAACTGCGAGGTTTGAAACAGGCAGATAGATTTTTACTCCTGGAACCTGGCTCTGGTAAGTTTAGATACGTCCCCGAAAATGCTTGCATATTGTATTGTTATCGGCTATAAATACGTTTGGAAATTTTGAGCAAAATCGTTTCGGTGAAAGTGAGTTAAAAATTTAATCCAGATATGGCCCAGACAGACAGGACAACTAAGTTAAATAAAAGCGTGTACAAATTATGAAAAGTAGAAATTCTGTAAACTAATTGGCATAGATAGACTCTGCTAGTTTTCCATCATATATCTGTTCTCAAAAATTTATACCACAAGGCATCATACAAGAAATGAATTTGACCAATCACTGGACACAGTGTCAGACTGAAATTCCCACCTAATAGGCTGTCCACCGTTCAATTAGGTACATTTATGAATTGACCCCATAATGCAAGTTTCTGTGAAATATTGATCTATTCTGCCATGTTAAGAAGAATCTTAAATTTCGAATATCTTTCGAAATTTTCAAATTAGAATAATCGTAGTCAATGATGTTGAAGGCAGTATCATAAGCGATATTTTAAAAGTGATCTGACATCTTTACCATGAAAATATTACTAAAAATGGACGATTATGTGAAATTTTGTCCTGTTCTTCCACGTTAAGAAAATTCTAAATTTCAAATAATTTACAAATTTTTCAAAGTTCAATTTTCATAGTTAATGAAGTTTATGTCCACAGCATCATAACTGATATTTTAAAGCTGGTCTGACATCTTTATAATAAAAAAAAATTTCCTTTTAAGGCTCGTTTAAGCGAAAATTTGCCCTATTCTTCCATGTTAAGAAAATCGTAAATTAGGAATAACTTACGAATTTTTTAAATCACAAAATTCATTTGCAATGATGTTCATACCAATACCTTAAATGTTTTTTTTTTTTTTTAAATTAGAATGTTGAAAACCAAAAGGATTCTTACCAGTATCATAAGTGATATTTTAAAACTGGCCAGACCTCTCTGCAATTATTTGTCTTGAGATATCGTGTACACATACTAACAAATTAACACACTAATAGAAACCTTACAGACAACCACCGTATCGATTTTGTAATTTTTTGGATACCACACACCTTAAAACATGTAAAAAACTCAAAAACCAAGGTAAAAAATTTTCCCGATTACCTAAGATCCCCATTCCTACAGTATGATGGGGAACTAAACTAGTATGTTGTGGCCACCACAAGACTTTCTTCTATATTTTCCTATACATATTCAATCACTAACAATATTAAAAAAAAAAAAAAAGCGAATTTTTTTTTTTTTTTTTTTGTTAAAAGTAAAAAAAAATCGATAACTTTGTTTTAAATTATCACAGATTTGTGGTTCAACCATTCGTTTTAAAGGTATTGACGAGATCTTTCGAATGATACCCATCTTCAAAATTTAACCCTCCCGGGGGGGGGGGGGGTACTTCCACCCCAGGGGGGGAACCGATGCCCCCCCCATGCACAATTTTTTTTCCCTAGTTAACTACTACTATTATCAATAATTCATATTAATTTTACAATCACAAGTTTAAAATAACTCTCATTATGCCCATTTATACGGAATTTTGTCCTATGCTGCCATGTTAAAAATTTGCATAAAATGCGATCACAGCGCCACCTGTTGAGCTATTGATCCCCAAATCTAATGAGCACCAGTTCATGTCAGGGTGCAACTAAATACCAAGTTTAGTTAAATTTCATTCATTGGTTCGTGAGATACAGCGTCCACAAAAAAATGATACAGACAGACAGACAGACGCACAGACAGACATTTTTTAAGAACTATCAATTCGTGTTCAGGACATCCCAAAACGTGTAGATCCGTCAAAAAACGGAGGTCGAAAATTTTCGCGAATCCAATACTTTCTCTATATTACATATAGAAGAAAGTAAAAAAGACGCATTGTTTATAATTTATAAATTTTATTGTTTCACATAATCCCTGTACAAATGGTACGATTAATCATTTTGAAATCTCACATTTTAAGAAAACAAGTTTTTATCATCATATGATGCGGAAAACAAAATTGCCAAGGAAAATTGTGGGAGAATAATGGTTACGACTATTTTGTACAGAAAGAAAGAAAAAAAAATATTTAAGTGAACAGCAAAATAGGAAATAGGTAAACGTAAATTGTTTTGATAATTTTTCCTCTTCAGCCTTTTCTTGATTACTGTTAATTTGTAAAAATCGTGTATATGGATTCACCTTTTTACTTTCTTTTACCATACTAGAATAAAATGTTGGATTCAGGAAAAACTTTCGACTTCCAGTTTCCGATGTATTTACACTTTTTGAAATGTCCTGAATTCATCTATCATTCGACCATTTTAGAACATGTTTGTCTATCTGTGTGTCTCTGTGCGGGTTACCAAAATTTTGTGGGCGCTGTATCTCCCGAAATAATGAACGAAATTCTACAAATCTTTATATTTCGATAAACCTTGATGTAAATTGGTGTCGATTAGATTTTGGCTGATATCACACGGCAGGTGGCGCTGTTATGCTGCAGCTTTCTCCATTTATATAAAGACTATACCTCAGTTTCTATAGCATGTAATTGCACCAAAATTGATATGAGATGATCAACTATGAGCTGTTTTATTTTGGAAGTGCTTTAGCTGATAAATGACGACACAATTTTTCACTTTCGATGATTTTCCGGTTGGCTATATCTCAGCCAACTGTTGGATAAGATTTTACAAAACTGCATATGTGTAAACTGCTTGTTGTGTAAAGCTATGTTGGTAGAAATTTTGTGAATTTTAAACGGTAGTTTGAAACGTTATATAAAGCGATAGAGAAGAAAGTTTCATGATAGACAAAGTATACCATTTACTATCACCATTATCTGTAAATTTTCCACGGCTTATTTTAACCTTTTTTCTTCTCTTATAACTTTTTCAACTGTGGTAAAAATTATTAAAATGTATGATTAATCCAGAATTTGTGGTCTCAGTACATTTTCCACGCTTTTTAACCGTTTTTCTTCTCTTTTAACGTCTTCAACTGTGGTAAAAATTGTTAAAATATATGTTTAATCCAGAATTTATGGTCACGTATGCTTTGCCATCTGTCAGACCAAACTTTAATTTTACTAAATACCTTTCAATTATTATGAAATGTATGTATTAGTATAGGTATCTATTGCCGGCTTGCCACTGAAGAAGGAATGTAGAATTTATAATTGTTTTATAAAGGCAGACAAAATGAATTCTCTAAAATTTATTAGACTAATTTTGAACTGTTCTGTATAGTATCCATAAATTATATATGTACCAAATAATATATTTAAACTTAGCACACAAACAGTTTTAAATATAGCACTATCATATCGAGCCATTTTTACTTTCTTCTATATAGAGAGAAAGTACTGGATTCGTGAAAATTTTTCAACTCCAGTTTTCAATGGATTTACACGTTTTGGGATGTGTTGAACACAATTTAAATGTTTTTAGAAAGTGTCTGTCTATCTGTGTGTGTATCATAAATTTTATGGACGCTGTATCTCACGAAATAATGCACGAAATTTAACCAATCTTGGTATTTAGTTTGACTCTGACATAAACTTCTGCTGATTAGATTTGGGGATCAATCGATCAATAAGAGGCACTGTGATCTTATTCTTTCCAAATTTCTAGTGTAGGAAAAAATTTCGTGTTAATTTGCATAATAAGAGTTATTTTTAACGTGTGATTGTAAAACTAATATGATTTATTGATAATGGTAGTAGTAAACTCGGAAAAAATATTTGTGCATGTGCGAACATAGCTTCCCCCCTGGGTGGGAAGTCCCCCCCACCCCGGGAAGAGGTGTAAATTTTCAATATGGGTATTTTTCGTATCTTTTCGAAAGACCTTTAAAACGAATGGTTGAACAATAGATCTGGTATAATTTAAAACAAAGTTACTGATTTTCTTCATTAAAAAAAAAAAAATGCGTCTTTTCTGATGTTGGCACAAAATTGGCTTTCTTTCGGCATTTATTGTTAATAATTCTGTCAGATAAAAATTGTCTGCATTTATCATGGAAAATAATTTTCATAAGTAATAATTTATTAAATAATTTGTACTGCATGAATTCGCGTAAAATTATATAGAAGAAAGTCTTGTGGTGGCCACAACATACTAGTTAAATATAGTATTAACATATCAGAATTCTATATGGTCCTGTAAACGAAGGGTCAATATTGTCATACCGTATTTTATATGTGCATAAGCATATTATAAGAATGTATGTTATTTCATTTTGTTTAATGCAATCAAAGTATGTTTAACTACTCACCAGAAACTTCCCTCATATATTATTAATATATTTGAATATTTTTGTATGTCTTTGTTCCCGAACTATGTGTCCGATTTCAATTAAAATTTTTGACCAGCATCCCATGTGCTACAGATTTAGAATACTGTAATTGGCCCTCGAGCTTTTACATTTGCTGTTGAGTTATGTTGATGACAGACATCTTTGAATAAGAAAATATCGAGAAAAATGATCATAATTTTTACTCAAAGAACTAGAAAACCCTTCGAAAGTTTTGCATTTTATTTCATTTCTTATTTACCTTTAAAGTTTGAAACTAGTTAATATCATGCTAATTTCACCACCTAATTAGAATTTTATTTTACCAGAAGCCAAATTATTATTAGAACCAAGTTAATATTGCGCAATAATGAAACCAAAATCATTCAAAGAAAGGTTTCGAAATAAAATTCATAGTTGACTACCCAGTTTTCATACTTCGGTAGGCAGTACAGTTATAGGTCACGCCCTCCCCCCAGCCATAACGACTTTTAAATTTTTGTCACTATGTTAGCGATGACTTTTTATTTATTTATTTTAGCATATTTTTTTGCTTAAAAAAAAAAAAAAAAAACTAATTCCTATTTTGATTATATTTTTTATGATTGCGTTTTTAAGTCAATTTATAATACTAATTAATATTCGGTATATATTTTTAAAGTACTGCTAGGTTTAAAATGTGACTTGCAGAGATGCTAAAGAGGCAACTTTTAAAAACACATTTTCCCATTAAATAATCTCTCAGACAAATGTTGTCGTTTTTTCTTACCAGATCATTGAGCTGAGTCCGCATGCTTAAATATTGTCCATTTATATAAAAAATTAAAATTAAAAAAATAATCTGGTGTGTCACTCACACGACTTTCTCTTACCCTGAAATTTAATACTATAAATACAGGTTGGAGAATAAGAGATAAGATAACGAGTACTGTTATGTAAACCTATGTTAAACAATTCATATTAGGCTTCTGAAGAGTTTTATATGATAATTAGTTCTGTGTGAGGGGGGCTACCGCCCCCCTCAACCCCCCGTTTCATTAATGCACCTACATTTATATAGAATTTAATTCGGTTATTAAAAAATATTTCACTTTTTAAAAAATAATTTATTAAAATTATTATTTAAAAAAATTATCTTTTATGATAAGGCAGACGATTTCCATATTAGAGAAGTAGTTTAACACCAAATATCCAAAAGAAGTCCATTTTATTCTCAATATTAAAAAAAAAGTACGATTTTTTTTCGTTAAAAGTAAAAATAAATCGATAACTTTGTTTTAAATTATCGCAGATCGATGGTTCAACCATTCGTTTTAAAGGTATTTTCGAGCTCTTTTGAAAGATACCCATCATGAAAATTTACTCCCCTCGAGGGGGGACTTCCCCCCCAGGGGGGGAGGCGAGGCTCCTACATACACAAAATTTTTTTCCCAGTTAACTGTCTCTATTAAAAAAAATATATATTCGTTTCATTTGGTTTAGTGCAGTCTATAGACGTTAAACTCTATTTTCCTGCAATTTCCCCCATAGACGTAATGTATTAGAATTCTCTTGATTGTCCCTGTACACGAACCATTTGCTTGATCTTAACGAAAAGCTTACTGTAGCATCCCTATATGATACACATTTAGAATACCAAGTTTGAACTTTCTGCCATAATTTGTTTTTGAGATATGCTGATAACAGACAGACACACACACAGACACACACACAGACACACACACACACAGACACACAGACCATTTGCTAAAAACATGATTTTCGTATTCAGGGGACCTCAAAACGTGTAAATATAACAAAATCTCGCGTTCGAAAATTTGAGCCAAAAACAATACTTTCTCTACCTTATGGGTAAGAGAAAGTAAAAATAATTATCCTTGCGTATTTTATTAATTACATCAATATCGTATCGTTTCGACAAAATTTAATCGTAACTGGTCTACGTTAGAGAAATATTATATAGATAATTAATATTATCATTTATAAATTTTAACATATGTTTTATCTCTCTATTACAGCTATTAAAATAATATTACATTTATTTATTTATTTATTTATTTAGTTTTATTTTTACATAAAATATCAGAGCAAATTTTTCGTCGATGTATAATTTTGGTCGCGCAATATCTCCGTGCTTTTTTAACAGAATTTAATGACAGTTTAACAGCTTTTACATGGTATGTAGATATATGAAATGAGGAACTATTAGAATTTTATTTATTTATTTATTTATTATTATTATTATTATTATTTATTTATTATTATTATTATTATTATTTATTATTATTATTATTATTATTATTATTATTATTTTGGTAATTATAAGCATATTACACCAAAAATAGCGGTAATTTTTACTTTCTCTTACCCATAAGGCAGAGAAAGTATTGTTTTTGGGTCAAATTTTCGAAAGTGAGATTTTGTTATATTTCCACGTTTTGAGGTCTCCTGAATACGAAAATCATGTTTTTAGCGGTTGGTCTGTGTGTATGTCTGTGTGTCTGTGTGTGTGTCTGTCTGTTATCAGCATATCTCAAGAACAAATAGTAGCAGACATTCCAAACTTGGTATTCTAAATGTGTATCATATAGGGATGCTACAGTAAGCTTATCGTTAAGATCAAGCAAATGGTTCGTGTACAGGGACAATCAAGAGAATTCTAATACATTACATCTAGGGGGGAAATTGCAGGTAAGTAGAGTTTAACGTCTATAGACTGCACTAAACCAAATCAAATGAATATATATTTTTTGTAATAGAGATAGTCAACTGGGAATTTTTTTTTTTTTTTTTTGTGTGTGTGTGTGTGTGTATGTAAGAGCCTCGCCTCCCCCCTGGGGGGAAGTTCCCCCTCGAGGGGAGTAAATTTTCATGATGGGTATCTTTCAAAAGAGCTCGCCAATACCTTTAAAACGAATGGTTGAACCATCTATCTGCGATAATTTAAAACAAAGTTATCGATTTTTTTTTAAATTTTAACAAAAAAAAACCTTATATATATATTTTTTTTTTAATATTGAGAATAAAATGGCATTTTTTTGGCTATTTAGTGTTATACTACTTCTCTAATATGGAAATCGTTATCATATCGTTATGGAAATGCATTATCATAAAAGATAATTTTTTTAAATAATAAATTTATTAAATTATTTTTTAATAACCGAATTAAATTGTATATAATTGTAGATGCATTAATGAAACGGGGTGTTGAGGGGGGCGGTAGCCCCCCCTCACACATAATTAATTATCATATAAAACTCTTCCGAAGCCTAATTTCAATTGTTTAACATAGGTTTACATAACATCGTTATCTTACCTCTTAATCTCCAACCTGTATTTATAGTATTAAATTTCAGGGTAAGAGAAAGTCGTGTGAGTGACACACCAGATTATTTACTTTTACTTAACCATATATATGGCAGAGAAAGTTTTTTTTTTTTAACCAAATTTAGAAATTTAGTTTTAATTATATTTACATGTTTTGAGGTCCCCTGAATCAGAAAAACTTGTTTTTAGCTGTTGGTCTGTGTGTCTGTCTGTTATCAGCACATCTCAAGAACAAATAGTAGCAGAAAGTCCAAACTTGATATTCTAAATCTGTATCAAATTAGGATGTAATAAATTAAAACTTCAACTAAACTTTTCGTTTGGGATCAAGGAAATGGTTCGTGTACAAGGACATACAATAGAATTCAAATACATTATGTCTATGGAGAAATTTCTAGTAAGTACTGTATAACATTTAAGGAACATATTTTTTTATATACATAAAAGCTTTTTTTTTTTTTTTTTTTTTTTTTTTTGTAGATTGTGGTATAGAAATCATTTATCATTCGGTTACAGGGCTGCACAAAGGATTTGGATAGGTTGAGGCTATATTTGAAAACTGCTGGAATTGTATTTCCTTTTGCGTTAGGGGGTTTTCATACCACACAAAATTTACAATATTATGAGCATATGGTTTATAGACAATATACAGGGCTCTTTTCTGTTGAATATAATTGTTGTAAGTGCTTTGCTACATTTTATTATGTCGACGTTCACTGCTCGGGAATTAAAATTCATTTTACTTACCCATACTGTAAACAAAGTTTTTTTTTTTTTTTTTTTAAGCTCTATTTTCAACTGTTTTTTTTTTTTTTTTTTTTTTAATAATATTTCGTTTTGAAATTCCCTGATTACGAAAATTCAATTTTTAGCGGTTAATCTGTATGTACATCAGGTATCAGCATAATTTAAAAACAAATGACTGCAGAAAATTCAAAATTGGTGTTTAGTTCGTATTAGGTTGCGAATTGAAAAATTTTATTAAGATTGGCATGTTTGAAGGTAAACTAATAACAGCTTCGTATTTTTTTTTTTTTCTTTTTTAAATAAATATAAGCACTATAACAGAATGGTGGGGTCAAGGGGAGTGGTAGCCCCCTCACACAGAACTGTATATCAGATAAAACTGTTCCTATGTTTATTTTAGATTATTTTTAAAGTAGATTGAACAAGCAAATAGTTCGTGTACAGGGATATTCAAGAGAATTTAAATACATTATGTCTATGGAGAAAATTTTAGTAAGTACTGCATAACATCTATAGGCTGACTTAAACAAAATAGAATGAACATTATATATATATATATATATATATATATATGCATAAAAGCATGTTTTGTGAAGATTGTGCTATGGAAATCTTTCATCAGTCGTTTACAGGGTACAAAGTATTAGGACATATTGGGACTATACTTGGAAATTGCCGTAATTGTAATTCATTTTGTGTTAGATAATTTTCGAGTAAGACTAAATTTAAGTACACAATATTGTTTATAGCTCATATTACTTAAAGACAATATACAGGTCTACCCTAAATTTAGTTAAGCATTCTTTTCAATTGAATGTAATTATTGGAAGTGTTTTACTACATTTTACTATGTCGACAAACACTGCTGAGTAATTTTTCATACCCATACTGTAAACAAAGAATTCTTTTAAGTTCTATTTTCAACTCTTTTTTTTAATAATATCTCGTTTTGAGGAGCCCTGATTACGAAAGTTGAATTCTTAGCTGTTGATCTGTATGTATATCTGTTATCCGCATAACTTAAAGACAAATAACTGCAGTAAATTCAAATTTTATATTTTGAAGTTCGTATTAGGTTGCCACTTAAAAATTTGGTCAAGATTGGTAAGTTTAAAGGCAAATTAGTAGCAGCCTTGATTTATTTTTTCTAAATAATTGTAGGCACTATAATTGAACGAGGATTTGAGAGGGGAGGGTAGCTCCCTCAAACAGAATTAAGTATCAAGTAAAATTGTTCCTAAACATATTTTAGATTATTTTTAAAATTCATTGAACTTTATTGTTTTACCTTATTGTTCTTAAGACTTTATTTATCTTTACAGTACTGAAATGCAAGGTAAGAGAAAGTTGCGTGAGTGACACACACCAGATTATTATAATAATATTTTTTTTTTTAATGGAGCTTTCCAATAAACTCATTTTCCAACATTTTAATTATAGGATATTTTACCATGTGTACATATATATTAGGTTCATGTGATGTATCAATAACATGTAATCGTGCGCTCAAATCCTACATCGACAAATAATTAACTCTGATACTTTTGAGAAAATAAATTAAAACTAAATAATCTGGTGTGTCCCTCACACGACTTTCTCTTACCCTTAAATTCAATGCTATAAATACAGGTTGGAGATTAAGAGGTAAGATAACGAGTACTGTTATGTAAACCTATGTTAAACAATTCAAATTAGGCTTCGGAGGAGTTTTATATGATAATTAGTTCTGTGTGAGAGGGCCTACCGCCCCCTCACCCCCCCCCCCCCCGTTTCATTAATGCATACATTTATATAGAATTTATTTCTATTATTAAAATTAAAAGTTTACTTTAAATTATACAGACAATTTTCACACGCAACATTCCTTAAAATTTATCAATATTGATCAAAAATTTTCCAGCAACAAACGTATATTAACTTCAAAATACAGCATTTGGATCTCCTAAAATTATTCGTATTTAAGTCACCCTAAGAGACACAGACAAAGATCAAACGTTAAAAAACTTGACTACGGTAATCAGGAAGCCTCAAACCGTGTAAATATACAAAGCTTAAAACACACATTTTTTACCATATCTCTATGAGAAATTTATTTCAATTCCCGAACAGCTTTCCTGGAAATGGTAAAATATTATTAGTAAAGCACATCCACATCCACTAACAACAAAAAAGAATGTTATCGCTTAAATATTTGCAGCCCTGTATATCTTTTGAAGATTTTATACAGACCACATGGTGCATCTAAATATAATCCTATAGTAATCATACATGGCCCAGCCTGAAATATACTTCCATCAATTTTCAGCTATTGTCGCACTTTTATCTAGTTCTTTTGTGTAGCCCTGTAAACGAACAGTGAATGATTTCCCTACCCTATTCTACATGAGACATGTTTTTATGCATATGAAAAATATATATTCGTTTCATTTGGTTTAGTGCAGTCTATTGATGTTAAACTCTACTTACCTGCAATTTCCCCCATAGACGTAATGTATCTGAATATTTTTGAGTATCCCTGTACACGAACCATCTACTTCATCTCAACGAAAAGCTTAGTGTAGCATCTCTATATGATACACATTTACAATACAGAGTTTGGAATTTCTGTTACTATTTGTTCTTGGGATATGCTGATAACACACACACAGACACACACACAGACCATTCGCTAAAAACTTGATTTTCGTATTCAGGGGACCTCAGAACATGTAAATATAAAAAAAAAACTCATTTTCGAAAATTTGACCACAATACTTTCTCTACCTTATGGGTAAGAGAAAGTAAAAATGTACAATTATTCTAACAACTGTAATAGACAAATAAAATCTTTCTTAGCACCTGTTAAAAATTACAATTTTTAAAAGTAATTATTTTTTCAAGTTATTGTAAAAATAATTATCAGCATTTTTTGCTGATATTTCCACCGTTCAAAGGTACTCACCAATTTTCTACTCTAGGGACCTGGGCCTAAAAATGAAATACCCTTCGTGTGTTTTTTATTTATTTATTTATTTTTCTTTCTAATGGGTCATAGCCCATGTTCATGTGAGACAGGCATCGGACCAACCACTAAAAACCTAATTTTATCTCAAAACATATAAATGTTACAAAATATCAGTTTCAAAAATTTGATATCAGACAATATTTTCTCTGCCATTAAATAGGTAAGAAAAAATAAAAATGAAGCTTATTTAATGAAGTCATTATTTCATATTTTATTACCATGTTTTTATTAACTCGCTTTCTTGTTTGTTTGTTTGTTTGTTTGTCGAAAACAAATCTTGCAATCGATTTTTAACTAACTTCCCGGCTAGTTGGACACTTGAAACTTTTAGAATAGCTCAGAACACGATGACAACGCAATACCTCGAAGCCTGATTTTCGAATTTTTGATTAGTTTTCCTTTGATTAATTAAAATATGAAAATAATAACTTCCTAACAGCTTTAAAATTAGCCATTTAACCCTGGCTTTCCCAAGATCAATGCGTTACGGCAGAAAAATTGCTTTCATGTGCCCCTTGACACGTTTGGCGAAAATCATCAGCACCGCGCCTTTTTTGTATCGTTTAGAAGGTGCAACATTCCTCTGGTTACGTTTGCTGTCTCTGACGAATTAGCACACTTTTTGAATGAGGCGGGCTTAACTAAATTTCAACTTCAAAATGAAGTCAAAATGACCCCCATCTTGGGAAAGCGTGGGTTAAATGCTAGCAATAATTTAATTGTTGTTCAAAAAAAAAAATAAATAAATAAATAAATAAATAAATAAAAATACGAGTTCTTTTTTTTTTTTTTTTTTTTTTTGACATAAAAATAAATACATTTAATCAAACGTGAACATTAAAAAATTATAAAAAGTTAAATTAGGCTCACAAAAATTGACGTCATTATAAATTTAAAAACTTTTTACTCATTGATAAAGTGCTAATATTGTTCATGATGCTAATATATGTTGTTCTAAAAGGATTAATGTTTTATTTTTCAAACCAACGGTTTATTATTATTATTATTTATTTATTTTATTAGTTCACTGAACTGAGTCCGAGTTCTTAAATATTGCTTATATTTTATTTTTTATCTTCGCGTATTTTATTAATACACAGAATTGTCAAGTTTATATGATTCAACAGAAAATTTAAAAACATGGTATATAAATTTTTTTTATCTTATAATTATCCATTATTACGATTTATCACTTATAATCATTTGTGACATTTTTACAATAATTATTACTATTTCAATATTGCGAGTATGTAAATTGATAATTAATAAGCTAAAACAGGTTTTACCTTTTGGTTTTGCAATGAACTAAAATTTACTCAATAATATATGTATTTTTTTTCTTCACAGATTTGCAAATCTTTCCTGCCTTCTATGATGGCTAAAAATAAAGGTCACTTAGTAACTATAGCAAGCATAGCTGGATATACAGGAATTCCAAGGCTCACTGATTACTGTGCCAGCAAATATGCTGCCATAGGTTTCTCAGAAACATTGGAAATAGAATTAAGGAAAAAGAACTTAGATGGTATTAAATTCACGATTGTTTGTCCGTCAGTCATGGATACTGGTTTACTGGAGGGTGTCACAAGTCCGTAAGTATGCATTTTGAACCAATTTATTTAAAAGTTCATTTATATATATATATATATGTACCTGATGATTTTGAGCTTCTCCTGCATGGAGAATTTGTTCATTCTTATTGGTCTTTGTGGTTTTGATGATCTTGTGTCTGTTGCTTGGCTTCTACTGCGCTTAATGGGTCATTATTGTTCATTACAGGATTCTCTTTTTTCACCTTGATATATCGTCTTAGAGTCAACTTTCTTTTCATCAGAGTCTAATTACACGGTCCTATTTCAAATTTCAACTGGTATTGTTGTACAGTGGATTGGCGTCAGCGCTATTGTTGAATTTGATAATTGGATCAATTTGGGAAATCTTGTTGCTTTGTTTGGCGTGTGTATGTCTCTTTGGTGAATTGTTTGACTAACTATTCTTCATTCTCATTCTTTGCTTCTACTATCAAAAGGATTATACATATATATATATATATATATATATATATATATATTTAACAAGAAAGAAAAATCACGTTCCTCGCTTAGATTATTTTCCATTTTTACCAAAAAAATGTTTTGTAGGGAATACCAACTTTATTTTGTTGACTGACTTTTTAAGTTTATTTTGTCATTTTAACAATAATTCTGTTCATTTAATCAAACTAAGTTGCACCAAAAGAATAAGGCTGAAAAAAGAGTCATTGTCACATCATAGTTTGATATAGGGTGCTTAGAATGGTGCCTACTTTAGACACCCTAGTTTGATAAACTAAATCATAGGCAGCAAATGGACAAGCGATGTGCTGAATCAGAAAAACAGTTTGTTTTACAACTGTTTGTTTGTCGCCAATATTTTGTTAAATAAACCAAATTTTCGTTTGTGCATATAGCTTCAACAAAAAA